>JAILYF010000027.1:1200000-1800000 GCA_025491095.1 Brachionus asplanchnoidis | reverse complement strand
ATTAATAATTTTTGAATTGTTGAATAATTGTATATTGTATATTAAAATATTGTCCATACCTCCACCATTTTTATTCAATAATCATGTGAAGTTAAGAATTAAAAGAAGGGAAAACCTGGTCTTAAAGAACCTTACCGGTTATCCAATGAAATTGTGCTCCCTTTTTTAAGTTACAAAAACAATAAAAAATGTGACAAAAATGGTATCATTTAAGAGCTTTTTTTATTCATTTTTGTTTTCTAAATTTTTTTTAACAAAAAGTTACTTCCATTTTGACCAAATTGGAAAAAAAATTTAAAAATCTTTTCAAATCTAACATAACTTTTTTTCTTGAATATATTTTTCTAAGAAAAATTGTACTTTTTATTTTATCTTATTCTCTTACACTCCTTTTAATAAAAAATATTTCCCATAAGCTATTTGTGTCTCTTTTAAATATAGTTTAATTAGCTTTTATTATTTTATGGCTTTAAGATTTTAAGGGAATTGGCTTTCCAATGCACATCAACGCATTAAGCTAAAGGCTTACTTTTTTTATAGGATTTGAATGTTAAGTAAACGACACTAATTCATTAGAGATATTCAAAATATTTTACTTAAGCCTTTAAAACGTTTTTTTAAAAAAATTTTAATGATCGATATAATTGATATCCACCAAAATAAATAGTAAATAGTAAAAATAATGCAATTTTTACTCCTCTTTTATTTTTTTTAAACCGTTCTCGTTTGAAATAACTCCTAACTATGATTATTTTACTCCTACTAAATTAAAAATGACTCCAAAATAGTATTTTTCACATCTATTATTTTAGACTACTCAATCTGATGTTGTTTTTAATCAATATTAAATAGGGCTGGTAGACCGGTTCTTAAAACCAGCTTTATTTGGAAACTGGTTTCAAAACCGGCTTTAAGATTGGATAATAAACTATTAACTCGGAAAAATTGAAAAAGAATATCATTTTAGCTCTTTCTTCTCCGTTATTTCGTATTTTAAGTCCATTTTTTAAAACTGTATAAAAGCTAATATTATCTAATATATTTATTGGAATTTTTTTAAGCAGATACATTTATATTTGGTGGATATCAATTATATCGATCATTAAAATTTTTTTAAAAAAACGTTTTAAAGGCTTAAGTAAAATATTTTGAATATCTCTAATGAATTAGTGTCGTTTACTGAACATTCAAATCCTATAAAAAAAGTAAGCCTTTAGCTTAATGCGTTGATGTGCATTGGAAAGCCAATTCCCTTAAAATCTTAAAGCCATAAAATAATAAAAGCTAATTAAACTATATTTAAAAGAGACACAAATAGCTTATGGGAAATATTTTTTATTAAAAGGAGTGTAAGAGAATAAGATAAAATAAAAAGTACAATTTTTCTTAGAAAAATATATTCAAGAAAAAAAGTTATGTTAGATTTGAAAAGATTTTTAAATTTTTTTTCCAATTTGGTCAAAATGGAAGTAACTTTTTGTTAAAAAAAATTTAGAAAACAAAAATGAATAAAAAAAGCTCTTAAATGATACCATTTTTGTCACATTTTTTATTGTTTTTGTAACTTAAAAAAGGGGGCACAATTTCATTGGATAACCGGTAGGGTTCTTTAAATATAAAATTTCTTAAATTTAACACCATCTTAAATTTAAATTATGTTTTTTTTTTCTATTTCATAATTTTTCTTTGAATCAACAAAATCAATCATGACTGAAGGAAAACTTGGAGCTCTATTAAAAGCTTAGAAAGATTTCTGAATAGTTTAAAAAATTTATTCTGAAATTTCAAAACATGTCTATAAGTTTTCATGAAAAAATTTAAGTTTTTGATATCTGAATTAAATATTTCAAGGTTTTTTTTTTAAAAATAATTTTGGAAGATTAAAAAAAAAAGATGGTGAAGCAACTGGAGTTTTGGGATTGTTTTTGGGATCTTCTGATTTGGATTTTGAATTTGCAGAGGAAGCCATAAATGTTCTATCGCAATCGTTTCCAATTTGTTCCATCGTTGGAGAGAAAACTTAATAAATTTTTTTTAATTGTTTTATCTTTTTTACATGATTGATTCGTAAATAGACTGTGTTTGACAATTTTTTACGTAAATTTACAAAAAATTAAAGATTTTGAAAAATGCAAAAAATATAGTAAAAATTTATAAATTCGTACAATAATTTTACGTAATATAACATAAATTTACATAGAAAATCGTCAAACCCTCGTAGCGAGGGGTTGAGAAGTTTTTTTGAATCCGGCCGCTTCAATTCAGAAAAACTTGAATAACTTTCTTAACATTAGGAATAATTTAGTTCTGTAAGATGCTTAATATTTAAGCCACTTTGCTAAATCCGAAAATATATTTACTTTACTTTTAAGTAATACAAGTTAGTCCGAAATTGAATTAAAAGAGCATTTTTTCATAAGTAATGGCATTTCAGACTCTATCAAAATATGCCTAGAAAACTTAAGATTTAGAGAATATCGTTTATTTTTAAATGAATTAATAAAGCCTAAATGAATTCCAAAACTAGAGATCTAGCAAGTTCAATACTTACTATTTTCCTCATCATTTTCTTACAATTGTAATACTCTTTAATATATTTAATTTCAATTTTTATGGACATGTGTTTTTTAATCGTCTTGATTTCTTTATTTTTACTGCTCCTGAAGAAGGTTAATTAATTTCAAAATAATTTAATAAATAAAATAAATAAATAAATCCGAAAATATATGTGTAGAAACTCTTCAAAGTAATTGCACAATTGAATTGAATACTTTATAATGGCGGAAAAAACGCTGAAATTATCTCACAAAATAAAAAAGTTATTTAAACTTTTCTAAATTGAAAATATTGAATTGTAACGAACTTCACAACCCCTCGTAACTAATATGTCCTGTATTTTAATTCAAGGTTTTGTTTAAATTTTTAAAAACTAATTTAAAATCTAATCTTTCATTTTGATTAGTTGGTATCTTCAAATGAGTATTTTTTCCTTTAAAAAAAATAAAACCATTAATTTTTCTCATTTTTTCCAAAAATAACAACACCGATTTATGATGTTAATTTTTCATTAAATAAATTAATGAATAACCTTTTGAAGATGGAATTATACCATCATCATCCCATACACATGAATAACTGACTTCTAAAAAATATTTTAAATATTTGAAAATAAGTGTTTATTTCATCTAACTCTCTTGTTTATTTGCATTTTTTTCAGTTACATTCTCTTTTTAATTACTTTAAATACTTTTTAACTTAAATTTAGTTGAATGAGTACTTGTATCATTAACTTCATTAATATTTTCCGGTTGACAAGAAACAGATATGTTGTTTCTTTCCATAATTTCTAAATAAGTTAATTAAAATTACAATTCAAAAAATTTTTAATAAGAAGAAAAATAAAATAATAAAAAAATATTGGTTTAGTCACAAATCAAGTGCTCAATTGTCTGAGCAACTAAACAAAAATATAGTCATCTTGTAAAAATATTTATTTAAAAATTTTTTACTGATATACTTGTTGAATAACTTTGCAAAGTATATGATAAAAAATACTGCGATCTAGAGGGAATGCTAAACGCGTACCACGAAAGATACCAAGTGATTTTTATGAGCTGGTTTCAATGCTGGTTAAGGTGTGAAAAACTCACGGTGAGAATGATCGTTTAGCCCGAAAAGAATCGATTGCATAATAATCAGCCAAAGATAGAATATTTCGGTAATGGAATCTCTTATTTACCAAGAAATGGACTTTGCATGAACTACCCAAAACTAATAAGTGCGGCAAAGTCTATACTTTGGCTTTTAAAAGTAAGAGATGCAAACAATTTTACATTGAAGAAGAAAAATTTAGACAAATCGTGTAGAAGGACTTGAAGAGCTAAGCAACTGCAACTGATTAGTTTCTTTCCAAGATAAAACCATCAGCGAAAGAAGCACATTAGAACAAGTGGATTCAAATTGAGAAAACATACAGTGTTGGATTAATGAATAACTTAAGAAATTTGGCGCTTATAAACACGATGGTCCCAGGAAGAACGAACGAATACTGAAACATTAATTGAACACAATCGACTCGCTAAAAAGTCATGCATAAAAAAGATAACCAGAGACAAATTCTATCTATTCCAATTTAATATCTTCTTAATTTTCATTTATTTAGCTTAATTACTATATTTTGATTCTTTTTTTGTATCTCGTTTTATTAACTTTAATTTTAATGTTGTTTTTTATTTTTATTTTATTTGTTTTTAATTTATTTTCAAGGAGCTCTAGCTCGGAACAGAAAACAAATAAATAAATAATAAATTGCTCAGATTGCACATTTTACCCTTGTCCGTTGAAAATAGAAAAAATAAGGTTGAAGACAAAAATGGGTAATTTTTGACCCAGAGAAAAAAGAATTTATTTTTGTTTTTGAAATACTTTTATTAAAAAAATAGGATCTACCCGGTTATGTTATCACGCGGATAACAAAAAATGTTATCAAAAAACTTAAAAAAAAAATATTTTAGAAATTTAATTAAATTTAGTTATCATTTGTTAAATTTAGTTATCATTACAAAAATTATAAAAAAATATCATTAAACAAATTTGAAAATTGTAAAAATGAATATTGTTTTTTTTTATGAGTGCGGGACATATGTAATTTTAAGCCACCGGGGTCTTCTATATATTTTACGTCTAAGTTAAATTTTACTATTTCAAATGTTCTAAAATTTATTAAACTTTATGTTATCATTTAGAATATTATGTTATTACTTAAAATATAATGTTATCATGTAACCCTTTTAGCGATACAAAAACGAGAATTATCGATAAGTTCCTTATTTCTCACAAATTTTTCGCTAAGTATCGTTAATTTTTTTATTGCAATAAGCTTATTATCTTTTCTTATCGATACTTTATCGTTGATTTTTTATTAATCATTATTGTTAAGATTAAAATATTTTTTTTTGTTATTACAGTTGATTAATAAGCTATAATTCACTATTTCAAAAATTATTTTGGTTACAGTTGGATAATTCCTTATCTTTAATTAGTGTTAAATTAGCATTGAGTCATTTTTTTAGTTTCAAAATAGATAAAAATATATTTTTTAGAAAAATAGCTACACAAGACAAAGTATAACCTAATTTTTTGAAATAATGCCGACTGGTGTATTATTTGACAAGGAAAAATAGAAACTAATTTAACAAAGGAATTATGTCAATGTTGTATTTTGATTACCTCTCACAAAAACCATCAAGCCTATGTGCAGGCACTATGTTTTTAAAAATACAATCCTTCAGACCTAAAGCAAATTAAATTATTTTTTAAGATCTTAGTCCGACTAAAACACACCAGTCGGCATTATTTAATTTATTATAAAATTTGGCAATTAAAATGTTAATTGTATGACCAATTAATTTTATTCATTCATAGAAAAGCTTTAGAACATTCATTTTAATCCTCACAAACACATATCTTCACAGTATTCATTATTTGACAATAAAAAAAACGAGTCGATCATCGTACATTTTAATTAAGCCCATTAATATTGAATATTTTTATTCGCTAAAAAATATAATTAAATAAATGCATATAATTAAAAACGATAACTATTACAAAATGAAAATAAGACAAAAAATATTTCAACATAATTAATTTGTATACAACTGATTAAAAAAATCAGTTATTCAAAGAAAACAGTAAGAGATTTTTTTAATTTTAAGCCTGAACATTGTACGCGTAGCCTTTTTGAATATTAAAAAAAAAGTAAATTTTTAGCGTAATAAAAAATTATTATTGAGTCTGTAACTTTCAAATTTTAATTTTTAATTCATTCTTTTTTTACTTAGTTTCGGTTTGGGTACATTGTTTCAATGACTGTAAAATATTTCTATTCGTTTCTTTTTTTGAAGGTATCATGGCTCTGGATCTTTTTTTACTTGGGATCCTATTTTTATAAAGTGATAAGATTCAAATAAATTAAAGGAACTTAACACAATACGTCTCAGACTGTTGCATTAATTGGTTATCAAATTAAACAGAGTCAATTTCACCTGAGTCTAAAGTCTAAACTTAAACGTTATCTAAATATAAGATGCAAAATGTATTTTAAAGATCTATTTAAAATATATTTATTTATACTCTAAACTTTCATCGTATTTCCTTGTTCTATTTTGCAGCCTCATAAATCAGAACGCGACATTGGCGCCACCTATAGTATGCTAACGTATTCTTAGCTTACGTATGGCCTTAAAGTAAAAAATGCAATAAATTTAAACTAATAAATGTTTCCTTTAAATATTTAATATTTTCCGAAAATTCTTATCCACATCCTCATTAATAAGTCACGCACATTAAAATTTAGACATCGAAAAATGTTATCAAACATATGTTTGATAACATTTTTCCTTGATAACATTTTTCCTTGATAACATTTTTTGTTATCCGAATGATAACAAAACCGGGTAGTCCCATAAAATATTATTAAAAGAAAACTAATTGTTTGATTGTAAAAGTAAAAACTATTGTATATTTAGTTCAAAAAAGATTTTTCAATTAAAAAAGCGAAAAAAATTAAAAAAAATTTTCGTCAACAACGTAGTGCTGGGTCACTTTTGACCCAGTTTTCGACAGATAAGGATGTTAAAGTTTTGACTTGATTTGTAAAGTAGTAAATATTAAAGTCGAAGTCCAGACTTGATTCTGACTTCATGACTTTGCCTTTTGACAAACTCTGAAAGGGTGAATATTAGGCTATTAATACCTTATCTGCAAATAGAGTGTTTTGCAGAAAAAAGAGAATGAAAAAATTAATTACGATAAATAGAAGACATGAATTACGAACCTTGTAGGTTTAAAAATTTTACTAAGATTATATTTTTTTTGAATAAAAAAGCTAAAAATTAGACTTGAAATATTCCTTTCTTAGTGATTATGACTGCATAATTATGACTTCTCTTTCTTAGATAATTTTTATAATTCAAGAAATTACCAAGCATCTCATTAATGCATAACACTCATTAAAGCTTTATCACTAGAAAGGCCACGGGTTATTAAGCTATTTTCTTTTTTTAATGAATACAAACTTTTGGAAAAAAATTAAAACTTGAAAATTTTTTTATTCTTCAATCGAAAAATGTATAAAATTTCTGATTTTAATGTTTTTTTTTTAAATTGTTATAATTTAATGTCAAAAAAAATACATAAAAGCTCAGAGGGATTTTTTTAAACCCACTAACATCTTTGGTTTATTTGACTGATCTAAAATAATAATTACTTACAGTGGTATTCCTGATTTTGTAATTTACGATAATTTACGTAAAAAATAGTAAATTTACCAAATTTTACGTAAAATGTTGTAAATTCACGTAAATGTACAAAAGAAATTGAAATGAAATTGCACTTTTGGCGTTCAATTTCATTTCAATTTTTTGGACATTTTTCTTTTGTTACATAAATTTACTTAAAATGTTCGAAATTTACCATATTTTACGTAAAATTTTGTAAATTTACTATTTTTTTACGTAAATTACTAAATCCAGAACACCACTGTACAATTTCGATTTATAAATATAAAAATCTAAAAAATGACAAAGAGAGCTTCAGCTTTACGTGCATTTGAGTTGTTTACCAATGAAGACGTATCGAATCAGGCTCTTCAGACGATTCTGACAATGATTTTGACGACGATGATTTTGAATCTGAAAATGAATCAATTGGTTTTGAGGATACGTCAGACGATGAATCTGATTTAGACCGTGATAATGACATTGATGACAAAGCTGAATATGGAAGAGACCAAGAAGATGCTATAGGACAATCAACAATCAACAACAAATGAGGATAAAACTTCAAAAGCTGGTGAATTTGTAAAATGACGATGATGAAACAAGTGTTTGAAAAAGAATTAATTTTCATGAAAAAACTGGCCCTACTAAATATGCTGCTTCAAGAGTTGATGGCACTTGTTTGTCGGCATTTTCTGCAAATTTGGATTTGACTATGGTTAAAATGGTACTCAAATATACCAATGTTTTTGCTCAGTCTGTTGACCCTCAATGAAGGAATCATTTAGGAAAGAAGAGATACTAGTCTTCATTGGTGTTTTGGTGTATTGGTCAATTAATTGTGGAATACTTATTATTGCAAAAATTTATGTCAAGAAAAAGGTTTTGTCTTCTAATGAAATATCTACGATTCGATAAAAAAACAACTAGATTAAAGAGGGCAAAATCTGACAGCAAAAGAAAAAGATTTTCCTCAGTCGATTTGAATGCTAATTCAAACCTATAAAATTAATTTGTATATTCAACATAAAATAAAAAATTGGAAATAAAAAACTTAAATTTGACTTAATTATAGCAGATTTTGAAAGTGTTTTTTTAAAACTCACTTTGGGCTTTTACGGTATTAAAAATATTTGGCCTTTCTAATGTTATAGCGTAGTTTATTTGAAGCCTAGCATCACTATTAAAAAAAAAGAAATTTTTTTAAAATTTTGACTAAGCTCATTCAGATCAAAATTAATATATCCTTAGCTATTATTAATTTTTGCAATCTCTCTTTATTTGCTTGGTATCATCTTTTTTATAAATCTAAATTATTCTTAATAACTTACGTTTAAATTTTATCGCGACTAAATTTATTGTTGCCATGTTAAAAAAGTTAAAATCAAAATGATTATTTTAAAAGCTCAGAAAGTTTTAATTTATCTAAAAATTAACAAATATTAAAATAAAATTTTTTAGTGTACACCAATTTTTAGAATTATCTTTAATCATTAAAATATTTTAGCAAATATAATTATATTTATATTGGTGAACGTTCTATTCGTTGTAATTTTTTATCGTAGTATAAATATTTCAAAGAATTATTTTCATAGAATTATATTAAGATGATAAAATTATGAGAAAATTTCATAAAAATTTATGATTTTTTTCAGAATAAAAATTCTTCATAATTTTATAAAAAATAGATTGAAAAAATATTTAAAATTTTCTTTTAATTTACAAAAAACGAAAATTTAAATTGAAAAAAAAATACTTCAAGAGTTAATAAAGCGTAAAAACATTTAAAAAGTGTATTAAGAACTCATTTTATTTTGATCTAATCTGAATACTTTTCTAAAAAAAATAATTCTAGGAGCATATTTCTTTAAAATTTTCTTCTACAAATTAAATTAGAATAGGTGACAAAAAATTAAACTGAATTAATTTTAATTGATAAGGTTAAATATAAAGAAATAGAAGACCCACTTATCGATTTAATAATCTAAAAAAGCCAAAAATAAAAATTTGAAATTTGAATTTATAGCGTCACAACGTGACCAAAAATTGCTTAAAGTTTCAAACTGTCTACTGTATCGAATAGCAAAATAGATGCTGATGTCAGCACGCCCAATCAAGACGAGCTGACTAATCAGTTATCCTCGATACAGTCATATAAAAGGAACGTTTCATTTTCACCTAATTCGTACGAAATGCGCATGAATAAACAGAAAATAAACGATATGAACTGTCCCTCCATTCGAAGTGCTCAAACAACAAAAAATTCCCGATGCATACTTAAAGAAGATTAATCAAAAATTTGTTAGTGAAATTGCAAAAAGAGACCTTCCTTAAAATTCTGCAATAAACTGTGTACAAGACAAAGGATTTAACAGTTGATGCTAACAACAAACTTATTTGGCAAGCTTTCCAAAAGCATTTTCATTCGTTTGGCATTTGTATTTGAACCGACGAAACAGATGATGCTGTTTTAAAACTTTTCATTACTACGTTGCGCTTGTATTAATCCGAACTTTTAAACAATTTATTTGATTTTTTTCCTCGAGTGGAATACAAGGTATTATTTATTTCCTTTTAATTTCATCGTTTATTTAATCATTTTTTTAAAGATTAAAAAGCTGGTTT
The DNA here is from genome assembly GCA_025491095.1 of Brachionus asplanchnoidis. NCBI lineage: Eukaryota > Metazoa > Rotifera > Eurotatoria > Ploima > Brachionidae > Brachionus > Brachionus asplanchnoidis. Next base: position 1,790,098 of record JAILYF010000027.1, on the reverse strand, counting down.
GAACGCTAAGCTCCTGGTGTGCAATCCACAAATGATGCTTTAGAATCCTGGAATCTCATCATCAAGCTAGAGTCAACTATGAGATGATTAGAAACAAAGCAAATGCAATTAAAGAGAATTTGCTAAATACTACATCTGCATTTATGTTCTTGGCCTTACATACCTTTACAAGCTTTACATTTTCCCATAAGAAGCTAAATATTTCAATTGGAAAGAAACACAAAAGGAGAAAAGCAAAAAGCAGATTTTTTTACCAAAATGATTGTAATTTGAACAGTTCAGATAATGAATCCGATCTCGAGCCAACAGCATGCGGACAAGATCCTCCTTACGAATCAATAGTTGCTAAGAAAGAATATATTGCTGAAGCAACAGTGGTTGATTCGGATTTACCAAAATTCGAGGACGGCTTAAGAAATCAACAACTCAATTAAAAAAATTATAAAAAAAATTATAATTTTTATTTTTTCATATTTTATCTAAATTTATTGTTATGTTAATCAGTTAATTCATTTTGTCATCTAATTAAATATTATTGTCTCTAAAATTTGTTTATTTTGTCTATAAAATATAGTGCAAAATTATGAAATAATAATCTTTATATTATATTTATCAGTCGTGAAGTTTTTTTTCAGTAAGTACTTTATGGTCAGCTAAATTAGAGAAAATTAGTCAGCAATTTTAGTTATTTTAGTCATCTTAGAAAAATCAAATTTATTACCACAAAAAAATTTAAGCCTTATGATTTTTTGATTTAAAATTTAATTTAATTAAGATGACTTAAATTACTAATATTGCTGACTAATTATTATAAAAAATACGACATAAGTTATTGTCAAATTTTTTAACTACAAGAGTTTGCATGATGTAGGCATTAATTTTAATTTTTTAAATTAAAAAAAGTATCCTTAGCCTGAATCCTGCCAAATAAAATCAAATATAAATTTTCTGAACTAAAAATGATTAATTGATGATTTTTCGAAAGATATTTAGAAATGCTGATTTAAAAATACAAATTTTCAATTAAGTCAAAAAGTCACCTTCTAAAATTAAGTCTTCAGTAAGTCCATGTTCTAATCATTAGTTTATTAAATATTGGTTTTAAGTTATTTATTTAAGGGTTATAAACATACGACCGGTAAATCAGAGAAATTTGAAAGATTTTTTCCTTAAGGGGTAAAATTTATTATTGCAATAATATGTTGCGATTAAGTTACAAATATTTGTCTTGATTTAAAAAATGTTTTTTTTTGTAACGAAAATCTGACCTTATTTAAGGAAAATTATAAATTTTAGAATTTCATTACCTTTTTTGTTATCATCATCGAAATAATTAGTAACCATTTCGTAAGTGTTTATTTTTTGATTAGAAGAGATCTCATTTGATCCATTATCATTAAAAAAATCATTGATACTTGAAGACTCTTGATTATTCGGAGCTGTAAACATTTTTTAATTATTTAAAGTAACTAATTTAATTTAAAGTAAAAAATTGAATTCTTATAATACTTTTTCTTTATTCTTTTTAACAAAGCATTATTTTTGACCAAAAAGTTTGCATAATTTTTGATGATTACTCTTTAAAATTCGAAAAAAATAATAAAATATTTGCCAACAATTAATTTACATTATTCGTATAACTGCTTGTTAATACGAACAATAAATGGCTGATCCTTTAGAGTTAGTCGACTCCTGGCCAGGAATTGGCCAAGAAAATCATTCCCAGGCTACATCATAGCACCACGATTGGATCAGGTCTCTAGCAATTACCGTCAAAGCTCTCCAGTTGAAGGTTGAAGAGCAAGATCGGATAATCGGAGAACAAAGAAATGAAATTAACAAACTTAAAAGCACAATTGCCTCAAGTTCAAACGCCCCGTTTTCTTACAGTGAAATTGCAGCTGGTAATTCAACCAAAAAATCGGATGCAGAAATCTTCATAATATCTAAAGTACATGCAGAACTAAAGGAAAAATCCAAAATCGAAAACAATATTAAAGTTAGTGAACTTGATGAATAAATTATTAATGAAAGCGATGAAGAAGGGAAAACTATTGACGAAAAAGAAAAAGAGATCGTTGAGGATCTCCTCGATAAGCTAGAAGTGTGCACCTCCAATGTAAACCGTTTCGTTAGACTGCGTAGCAAAAATGGTAAAAAAGATCCAAATAGACCGGACTTAATGCTAATAGAATTTACTGATAATCGAACTCGGACTAAAGCGTTCGATAATGCAACTAATTAACGAAGAAATGCTAAATTTAACAAAGTTTACATCAATCCGGACAAAATAGCAGCCAAGTGAGCGGGTGAAGCTTAGTTGAGGCAAAAGAGAAATGAATTGGACAGCAGATTACCGTATAGGAGCGGTAATTTCAAATATGGGTCAGAAAATAACAAAAAGTTCTACTGTGGTATCCGTAATGGAGAGTTATGCAAACTCGAACCCAAAAGTAGAGACTAGTACATTACATAATATCTGTCAGTCTAAAGGTGACATTAAATTGTCAAACAAATACAATAATATAAAAAATTCAAACTCAAACAACCCGCACCAAAATAAAACACAGGAGAAATAAACATACTATTACCGTATTTCGCTGAATATAAGCGGGCCGCTAATATTCGAAAAAATTCACATCATCGAACAGCTTCTATTCGAATAAAAAAAGCAAATTTTGATGCTTGAATATAAGCGCTTTTAATATTTATAATTAGCTTGTTGTATAAAATGCAACCTTCACCTCAATGATTCTTCAATGGATTATATTATGTTTTATAAAAAATAGATTCTTAAGCATCGCATGATTTTAAAACTGCTAAAATCTTCGATTCAAATTAGGACTTCGCTCTTTGTCTCTGAATTATTTTTATTGAATATTAAATCACATTAATTTAACATACGTTTTTAGTTGAAAAGCTTAATTTTCTTAAATTATTAACAAGAACATTATAATGTTGTTGCTCAAATCATTATTTAAATTTTGACTATAAATAATAATAAGTTTTAATATTAATTTAAAACGACTTACAATTAAATTTTTTCAATATCAAAAATGAGTCAAACAAGCTTAACCGAAGAACAAGTTACACAATTTCAACGTCGAAATTCATACACAAATAAAGAAAAATTTAATGCAATTAAACTTTACGATCAACTACAAAGCTTCCCAGAAGTTAAACAAAAAACAGGCATAAATGAGAAATCAATATCGAATTGGGTACTAAATCGACAATTTTATGAAAACAGTGTTTTGTCTAAAAAGAGAAAAGAAGGTGGTGGAAGGAAACCTATTTGCATGGAGCTCGAGACATCTCTTCTTTATTATGTTGAAGACACATGAAGAGCCAAGAGAGTTTTAAGTCATAAAATGTTGAAAAAAAGGTGCCATCGTTTAATAGAAGAACTAAATCTCGACATTCTAGATTTCAAATGCTCTAATGGATACATACGTAATTTTTTGAGTCGTAACAACTATGAATATCGATGTCCAACACATAAAGCACAAGAAAACAATAGGTCTGTAGACGATATCTGTGTTGTAGTAATGGAATATTTGAATAATTTAAACGTTGAATCATCTAAATATCGGAAAGAGCCTATTTTATATATGGATGAGACGCCATTTTAAATGGACATGACAATGAACAAGACTATTGATAAAATCGGATCAAAAACGGTGGATATAGTTACAACTGGAAATGAGAAAAGTAGATTCACTGTTGTTCAGACCATAACTGCTGTTGGTCAATTTCTAGCACCATATATTATTTTTCGACGATTAAAAAAGGTAACCAAAGTAACAGCGCCAGTCAACTTTCATCTTAATGCAAGCTATTCCGGAACGATGGACCAATACATAATGGTAGATTATATAGATAAAATTATTAAGCCGTATTTGAATGGTAGAGAGGCAATTTTGATACTTGACCAGTTCAAGCCACAGTACACTCCAATGGTCGAGTCAAAGTTCATTAACGAAAAAATAAAACCCATTTATATACCACCGTCACTTACAATCGCACTATAACCGCTCGACGTATCAGTCAATGCTGGAAAATGCTGTTAATTGTACAAATAAACCTGATTTAATCAAGAAAGCTTTCACATGTTGTGGTTACTTTGATAATTCCATCCAAGATTATTTGCTACACTTGAATCCAAGACTCAAACAGCTTTTATATTTGCATTGCAATCAAAAAAATTAACCAAATAACAAAGAACAAATAACTGAGCTGGTTGACTTTTTTGGCACCAAATTTATCTTAAGAACTTCAAATTTTCTTTCTTTTTCATTGAAATATAGTAACAGTGGCAGTTGTAGCAGTGATTTACCAGCTTCAAGTTCCCATTCAAGTACGCCTATCAAACAAAGCTCAAGCAATTCTATTTACCAAAGCTCAAGTACGCCTATCAACCAAAGTTACTACAGCTACAATAATTCAACGATTCCAAATTATTCTTTTCCTAATTTTTCATTTAATTCGAATGAAGAAAGTATTGAAGATAGAGCTTTATCTTCAAGAAGAAATTTAACAAGTTAATTTTATTCATTAATAGTCGATGATTAAGGTAATGTTTTTTTTCAATTATAGTTTTTTTTACCGATTTTGTACCACTCTGGTACTTAATTAATTGTTAATTAATTTCTAATAATAAATAATGTATTTTTGTAATTCTGTTTTATTTTGTTTTATTGGCTAATAAATATCCAATCAGGTTTCTCTAATTCACATAATTAGATCTAATCTGTAAAAATATGCTTGAATACAAGCCTATATTCGAAAAAATAAATAAATGATTTTTTGCTCGAATATAAGAATGGAATATTTGAATAATTTGAATAATAAGCGTCTCTTTTGATTTTTTCGTTCCTCCGGTACCTCCGGTGCCCGCTTATAATCAGCGAAATACGGTACACCAACACCACTTGCTTGTCAAACAAATTAATCGAATTAAATGTTAACACTTGTCAATGTTCACCTGATATAATCGGTATTCCTGAGACTTGGTTCCTTAGATACTCAAAGCGTTCTATCGGTGGTTTTAAACAGTATAGTCGTGATCGATCCAGTGGAGCTGGCAGTGGCGTTATAATTTATGTTAAAGATTCTTAAATGTCTTATGAGGTGTTTGACAAAAACTAAACACAGGAAATATTGAACAAATCTGGTGCAAAGTTGAAGCTAGTTTAGATAAAATCCTAGTCGACTGAATATACAGACCACCGTATTTAAAAAGAGAATTATCACTTAAGGTCAATGAATCGATTAACTATGCCAAGCAACTAGTCGACCAAAAGCATTTTGATTGCATGCTAATCTTAGGTGATTTCAACTTATTTTTTGATCTCACATACTTGATTATTTTCTTTACCAAACAGTACTTGAACCGAAGTTTAAGAATAACGTCCTTGATCTAGTTTTAACTAACGACTATAATCTATATTATGGGGACAATGGAAAGGTAAATAGAGAACACATGATCATGGCATTATCTGACATCAAATTAATTATGATCCGAGCAAATTATTCTTCAGACCAATATTTAATACAGTAATTTATAATTAAATCAAGTACAGAAAAAAATTTTGATAATGTTTTACCAGTTTAAATGAATTTGGAATCGATGTGGCCGAAGAGTCCAACTTTTGTAACTCTGAAGGCAGAAAAGCAAAATCAGTAGAAATTTGTGAATGCCCTGTGGGCTAGTCTGGTAATAGTTGTGAGGTAAAAAAGTTAAATCTATTCAAAATGCTGCTTTTTTACAATTTTGAATTTTAGAATTGTGCCTAAGGATTCAAACGTTCAATTAGTGGATTTAATCGTGGTTTGTGCGAACCCGAATTTTAAACTTTTAAAGATTTTCTATCCAATTTATTTTTTTTTTGTTTTTTACTTTTATGATTATTCAAATAGGCCTAGGGTAATTTTTAAAAATTATTAGTTTTTTTTTTAATACTAATAAAAAGTATATTTGCTAAAGACTCTTTTAATTTTAATTTGTACATAGTACAAGGAGGGGGGGCTTCGCCCCCCTACTTACCTCCCCCCACAACATAGATATATTTAGTTTTGTTTTTCAGACTAATCAATAATTATTAAAATTAGGTTTCAATTTTTAAATACTTTTATTAAAAAAAATAGAAAAATACATATAATACAAAAATAAAAAAAAGATAAAATTTAATGATTAAAAAAAAAATGTTATTTTTAGGGACAAACTCTAAGCTTTTAATAGAATTTGGGTGTGGAATAGCCTTCCAAACAACGATGTAGAATCAGACAATTTAAACGAATTCAAAGCAAGGTTAGAAAAGTGTAGAAAGAAAAGAAGAGCTAAGTTGAATGGGAGTCATTAATTAAAACCAGGAAATCAGTAATTAAAACAAAATTTTAAGCTTATCTATATTAACCTTAAAAATTAAATTGTTTATTTAAATTAGCATTATAAAATTTTGTTCTTAATAAATCTAAGGAGTAATTGCTTCTAACTGCTAAAGCTTTAAGTTACCACGCTGCAGTTTTTGGATAAGATCCAAGCAGTTATATTACTACTTCTACTACTAAAAGTACCTTTAAGGTAAACTAGATAATATTTCAAAATATTAAGTTTATTATGAATTTTTTAATATATTTTTATAATTATTTTTTTGTAAATAATGAAAAATTAAAATAAAAATCAAATGAAATTTTAATTAAATTAATTATAAAAACGTACCGTAAACTCTTGACCATTACTCTTGGAACCAAGTCAAAATTTGGGTTTATTCTATACAGAACTAATAACATCGAAACCATGTTATAAAATTTTTTTACTTCTTTTTAGAATAACCTTGACGTCTGACTTTAAACTAAGAGTAAGCGCAAAAGTTTGATTTTATTCTTAGAATAATTTCGAATTTATTTTGTAATAAACTTAAAAAATTGTAGAGTTAAATTCGAAATTAAAAAAAATAAAAATTCAAGTTTATTCTAATTTTTGTATTTATTCTAAGAGTAAAAGTTAAATTCGATTAAAAATTATAAATTAAAATTAAATTAAAAAATTCGATTTAATAGCCAAAAAAAACTGTAAAAAAACATTTATTTTTTATTTTGCCTAATTATTTTAATATTTTCGACACGAGGTAGCCTTTTTCTACCACGTTTCCTTGGTGTTAATTGATTTGAACAAGTTTCGATATTTGAAGTTATTGAAATTTGGGATTTGGCTTGGTTGTTCTAAGGTTCAATTCCCTAAGAGGGTTTCGATTAGTTGACTGATATCTATTTTTATTTTCGGTTTGAGTTGACACTGATGAAACATATGTTTTTGGATCTATATCTTTTTTTGATTAATATTACGGGACAACAGTCAACTAATCGTAACTCTCTTAAGGAATTGAACCTTTAACTAATATCGAAACACATTCAAATCAATTAACACCAAAGAAACGTGGTAGAAAAAGGTTCCGTATAGAATAAACCCAAATTTTGACATAGTTCCAAGAGAAATGGTCAAAGTTTACGGTATTATAAAAATTAAAAATCACCATTTCCATTTCTCTTGGAACTATGTCAAAATTTGGGTTAACTCTACAATTTTTTTTATTACAAAATAAATTCGAAATTATTCTAAGAATAAAATCAAACTTTTGCGCTTACTCTTAGTTTAAAGTCAGACGTCAAGGTTATTCTAAAAAGAAGTAAAAAAATTTTATAACATGGTTTCGATGTTATTAGTTCTGTATAGAATAAACCCAAATTTTGACTTGGTTCCAAGAGTAATGGTCAAGAGTTTACGGTACGTTTTTATAATTAATTTAATTAAAATTTCATTTGATTTTTTTTTTAATTTTTCATTATTTACAAAAAAATAATTATAAAAATATATTAAAAAATTCATAATAAACTTAATATTTTGAAATATTATCTAGTTTACCTTAAAGGTACTTTTAGTAGTAGAAGTAGTAATATAACTGCTTGGATCTTATCCAAAAACTGCAGCGTGGTAACTTAAAGCTTTAGCAGTTAGAAGCAATTACTCCTTAGATTTATTAAGAACAAAATTTTATAATGCTAATTTAAATAAACAATTTAATTTATAAGGTTAATATAGATAAGCTTAAAATTTTGTTTTAATTACTGATTTCCTGGTTTTAATTAATGGCTCCCATTCAACTTATCTCTTCTTATCTTTCTACACTTTTCTAACCTTGCTTTGAATTCGTTTAAATTGTCTGATTCTACATCGTTGTTTGGAAGGCTATTCCACAAGCCTGCCTCTTTATTTGTGAAGAAATTCATTTTTGAATTGACTAAGGCATAGTGATTATAAAGAGGTTTTAATAGTTATATATTATTAATTTTTATTAGTTGAATTTACTGATTCAAGTATTTTTTCATCATCAAAATTTATAGAATTTAATTTCATCAATTTTATTAATTATAAAATTTACTAAAAGTACTTAAAGTTTCGATTCTTCTTTTTGAGTTGAGTGAGAGATATCTAATAGCAGGATTGAGTCATTCTATTCCATTGGTTGTAATACTGGTAAAGGAAAACAAAGCGGATTTCGATTCAAGATATATTGAAAACCCGACTGCTTTGTGTAATTTCAATCTTATTATTTCTTTTTATTTCTTTTCTGAACTGTTCAATAATTACACATGTTGCCTCTGTAATTAATTTTTTAATTTGTCTATTTTAATTTTCGTTTATTCTAGCTAATTTTTATGTCTCAAAAAAAAGCTTGTTTTGCTATATTCAAAAATAATTAAGCTAATGTTTAAACTATTTTTATTAATTTAATCCGAAAACCTCGATTAAGACTTTGGAAATCAGTTTGGATAGAGTTATATGACTTTCCAGTAAAAACAGGAATTTTACTTTAATTTTATTTTAAATTAAATTTTAATTTATATTTTTTATTTAGGCTAAAGGAGCTTTAGCTCGGCACCGGCAAACAAATAAATAATAAGAACCATAATAAGAATCCTTTTTTTTTTTGGTAGCAGATAAATTGAATTTAGTATCAGCATTAAATATCAAAGTTTTGTAATCAAAAAACTTAAAAAAAGTTCACTCCTAAATAAAGTTAATTTAGTAAAAGTGAGAGAGTCAATAATAAAATTTAAATCATTTAAATTTTAAATCCCATTCCGATACACTCAATTATGTTTGATTTTGAATCTAGACTTGTGATATTAAACTTTATACCAGTGAGTAATTCTGTAAAATGAATTGCTGTCTTGGTATGTGAAGTCAAAGGGCCAGCTTTAATTCTTGATTTTCCTTGAGCTAAAGCCATGAAAATAATCAACTGATCCTGTAAATATTGGTCTACACATGCTTTACATTCTAAATCATGCACAAGACTATTAACTGCCTGTTGAGCTACATTTTCAGCAGATACTCCTTTGGAACCCAATGCAGAACCTGCCAAAAAACAGCCAGTAGTAGTTTCAGCAGTTATGAATATCCCACAGCCATTTCCAATACTATTTCTTTCTTTTACAACTTCTATATTAGCTAAAATATTTGGATATATAGATTTAAAAAGATTGATCGCTGTTTCTGACATTCTTTCAGCTATTTTAATTGACAAACTACCAGCGACAAAAGCTCGACCTTTTATTTTATTTACTTTACCAAATTCAACAAGTTCGATTGGCTTTAATTTGATGACAGGCTTTGTTTTAACAATAACTTCACCTCCACCTTGAGGGTAAAAACCTCTACGCAGAATATCCAGGTCAAAATCTATGCCCATTCTGAAGGCAATTGGCTTAAAAATATGCTCAAAATAATCAATTTGAGGACTATAAATAGCATTTGTTCCGCCTCTTAAATGCAGTTGACATTCACTTTCAGAGAATATGAGGCATGGAAGAGCGCTCTGAATTAATAGACCAACAGATCCCGCTGTTTTTGTATCAGCCCTGAATGAACCTGATTTTAGTTTTTCTGGATTGAAATTGATTTCTATAGACTTTATTTCAGCACCAGATAATTTAGCATCGCTTATTTCTCGTAGTAATTTAATGCCACTCAAGTGTTGGGGTTTAAGTCCACCATCTTTTTTGCTGGCTCTAATTTTTTCAATTTTGATTGGTTTTTTCAATAGAACACTCAAAGCTGTTGATATTCTTACTATTTGTCCACCTCCCTCCAAATAACTTCCATCAATACTTGGTTGACTCATTTCCGAAATGGAATATTATTTAAATTTAGAGATAATTTTATTTTAAAAATTTGTTTTTCACAAATATTTCTATAAAATACTTTTTTTTACAATGGTTGAACTGGATAAATAATCTTCTCCATTTTAAAGATTTTTACATGAGGTTGGGTGGAGTTTAAGTTTTGCTTCTTAAATTAATTTAGTAGACATAGTAAATGTCTTTTTTGGTCGAATTATTCAAAATTATCTTTTGATTAATAGTAATAGTTAATTAAAAAAAAATTTAAAAATAATTAAAAATTAATTAAAAATTTTTCAAATTTAATTTTATTAATTTTTTGATAAATTTATATTAAATAGCGCACAATTAAATTAAAGCAATTGATACAACTAAAACAAATGCTCTTATAAAAAAAAAAGCAATTTTTTCTTTCGACCGGGGTTGTGAAATTCATTTCAATTCGATCTTTTCAATTCAGAAAAAATGTAAAAATTTTTTTCTAAAAGAGATAATTTAGTTCTGTAAAATACTTAATGTTTAAGCAACTTTGCTTAATCCGAAAATATATGCCTGCAAAAACTCTGCAATATACTTGCACAGTTGATATATTTTCAGATTAAGCAAAGTTGCTTAAACATTAAGCATTTTACAAAACTAAATTATCTCTTTTAGTAAAAAAGTTATTAAAGTTTTTCTGAATTGAAGCGATCGAATTGAAATAAACTTCACAACTCCCTTTCGACCTCTCAAATAATTAATTGCTTACCAATATATTTTAGGAACAATTCAGGAAAGATGCAAAAAACTTTCCTCTTCCGTATGGTTCCCTTAAAATTCTCCTATCAAATAATTGTCCATATTCTATCAACAATAAAATTAAAGCTTTTTTACTCCATTCTCTCTTGACCTCAAATTCTTATTTTGATTAAATTTACTTTTCTTGATTTTGTTAACATAAAAATAAAATAAATACTAATATAAAATGTAAACTTGTAAAATGTGATATGTTAATGTAATCATTAACATAAAAATTTCACGATTTTTTTTAATTTTAATGTTTAGTTGAGAAATTCTAGCTAATCTTTTATATTTAAATCACTTTAAGAATTATTCTTAAAGTAATTAATTTTATATTTTTTTATATATTCTTTATATTTGTCCGCCACCCTCCAAATAACTACCATCAATACTTGGTAAACTCATTGCCGAAATGGAAAATTTTTTTTAAATTTTGACAAAATTTTATTTTCATAATTTGTTTTTCTTATGTATTTAACATAAAAGTTTCACAATTTTTTTTCAAATTTTAATACTTTGTTGTGAAATTCGAAATAATTTTTTATATATAAATCACTGTAAAAATTATTCTTAAAGCAAATAATTTTTTGAAAATAAATTAAAATTTTTGATTAATTTATCAAAGATAATGATTTTTTCTTAAAAACAGAGTTCTATTAGCATTCTTTCTAAGGTTTTTAGCTTAACCGGACGAAGTTTTTTATTCTTTTTACTATTTTAGAGTTCATACATAAATTTTCTATTAGAATTTCAAGTAGTTTTATAATATTTTCAAAATTTTTAATTGTAGAAATTTAATTATTATTTTCTTTTACCTGACCGAGAAAAACTAAATGGTTATTTAATTAGTTTAAATAATTATAATATTTAAAAAAAATAAGATTCGCTTTTGATTTTGATTATTATTTCAATAATGGAAAAATTTAATATTTGCTTGTTATAAAATATTACTAGAAAAAAATAATGTTTATTTTCAATATAAGAGTTAAAAATATATTAATTTATTATTTTTAGAAATTAATATTTAAATTTTTTTAATAAACAATAACGATATGTTGTTAATTTGATACGGTGATTGTACATTTGTTAAAGGTAAATATCGATTTTTAAATTTATTATTTCTTAGGTAAATAAAGATTTATTACATATAAACAATAAAATCAAAAAATTTGAAAGCTTTTATAGATTATAATATGCTCTTTCTATCTAAGTGGATAATAGGGAGGCGCTCATCTCCTTTTCAACTTCCTTTAGAGCATCGGCTCCGACCTGACACAGAGGTTACTGCATCGAGTTTTATAGATTAGAAAAGTAAAAAAAAAATCTTGAGTAAATTGACCATAACTTTTGGTAATTTTTTTAAGAATCAGTATAAGAATTTTTGAGAAAAATTTATTTGATTTTATTTTGATAACTAATTAAAATTTGAGACAATTTTTTTTTTGTCATCAAATAATTAAAAATAATTTTTTTTTGCTATATAATAGTTTTTTTTTTAATTTTTAATACAAATAATAGTAAAAGTAAAAGCATCAAGCAAAAAATCATTTAGTACGTTCAATCAATTAGAAATTCAATTTTAATCTAAAAAAAAGGCATATTTTCAAACAAAAACTAGCATCCATTAAAATATTGATTATTTTGAATCAAATTAAAATTATTTTAATATGAAATATCTGTTCAATTTAATACTCAAAGTAATATGAGGGATTTTTAGAAAAGTATAAATAAAATCGATTTATCAGTTATTTAAGAAAAAAACGGGTTTAAGAAATTCGTCTTAAAAATTGTAGGGTCTTAGATACGGTCAAATCTTCAAAAGGTTTGATCTAAAATGGCTTGCATAAATATCAATTTATTCAAAATAAAAGTATATTTTCTTTAAATATTTTTTTTTAATTATTTTAAATATACAAATTTTGGTCAATAAAGTTCTTCTGACCTGTTATATGGATGTTGCCCAGAAGATATTAAACGCGGCAAAATGAAAATAATTTTACACTTTTAGTTTTCATATTTGTATATTTTCTATTTTTTTGGTGCAATATTTCAGAGAATTAAAAAAAAATTTACTTATAAAAATCCAAAATAAAAATTTCCTGAAATATTGCACAAAAATTATTGATTAAATATGATTAAGAATGTATTAAATAGATGCCCCAAACTATAAACCTAATTTTTATATCATAAAATCAAGTATTTATGAGTATTTCATTTTCAATCAAACATGAAAATTATGTTATGTTTTATTAATATTCGAAAACAGATCGAATAATCAATTGATTTTTATTTAAAACCCTAATTTGTAAAAATGTAACTAAGATTGACAGATCGAACAACTCTAGCAAAAAAACAGGAAAAATTACTCTTAGCTCCATTTATTTCTAAAAATTCAAAATATAAAACAATCCGAATTTAAATTATTAATAAATTAAAAATTATAATAACTTTATCTCCTTGAATTTTTAAAGTAAATTTTGATAAAATAAAATTATTATAGATTTTGACATTTAAATTATGGCTAGTAATTTAGCTCAAGAAATCGAGTATTTCAAATCGAAAAATGTAGAAATTAATATAACCGAATCAAGCAATATTCGTACAGTTTTTATAAAAATCAGAAAAAGTTTAACTTTACAGCTTGTTTTACAAGAAGATTATCCGATATCCTGGCCCATATCAGTTAAATGCCAAACATTGGATTTAAATGGCATGAAACCTAATCGACAAGAAGCGATCCAGAATTTCCTAAAAACTTTGGATTTAGAACTGAATCAAATTGTTGACTTGAATCCAGGAAAAAGTCTAATTATTAAGATGTATAATAAAATAATTGAATTAATCGATTTAGATCAATTTATTAAAGAGTCTTTTGACGCATTAGAATCAAAATCTAAGAACAAAAATTTCCAACAAAGTAATTTCAGTGCTAAATCAGATTCGACTCAAAAAAAAAAAAAATCTCAACTAAAGAATGACCCGGAGTGTCAAGATCAAGAGGCCAAACAAAAATTCAAGGGATCTGATTATATTTTCCAAAGAATTAAATGGGACCAACAAATTGATAAAAATCAAGTTGTAATCGGCTATGTGGACCGCTTTGTGGGAATAAAGGAAATAAAATTCAATGAATTTAAAGGTGTTCATGAGGACAGAGATGGCGTTCCGCTACACAGATTTCGCTATTTTAAGATAAATGACAAAATAGTGTGGGATCGGGAGAAAAAATTTGATTTAATCACCGGTATGGGCGATGTCTCAAGTTTTTTCTCCAAAACTGAAAATGACCAGGATGAAAAATTGGATGAAACTGAAAAAAAAAATTTGATTGACAGTCCTGTATTACATTACAAAAATGACCAATGGTATGACCAAACAGCCACTGTGGAACCATATGATTTAGAAAAAATCCAAATTTTAACTTACAATATTATGTCACGATCAAATTTTGCCAAAAGCATTGATTCACGAGTGAGTCTGAACAAAAATTGTGGTCTTGAAAATTTGGATAAAATTGACCGAATGCCTTACTTGCTTCGTTTGATCGAAACAAGAAGTCCTTACTTCGTTTTGCTTCAAGAATGTGAAGAATATGAAGAAGAGAACCTTATGCAAAGTGATTTTATACAAAATAATTATTTTTTTTGCTCAATGAAGCGCGGCAATAATCTTCATTCAAATTGTGCCATCTTGTCAAAAATTAAACCATCAAGCCACATAAACTACCCGCTGAGCGATAATTCAAACAAATTAGCCCAAGTTTGTACCTTTGAAATCCGATCAAAAAAAATTAAAAAAGTCCAAAAATTAATGATCATAAACATCCATTTATCTTCTAATAAAGTAAATAATTCTTTTCAAAAGAGGGAAAAACAGCTTAAAAATTTAAAAGCATTCGTGACCAACTCGAATTGTGAGCACATATTTATTGGTGGTGATTTTAACTTTGGAGACTCAAGCATCCAAGAAAATGAACTTCTAAAAGAATTATTTTTAGACGACAATTTTAAAGACCTGGCTCCCAATTGCTACACTTTTGATCCATCGAGCAATTTTTGCTCAGCAATAACTTCATCTCACAGTGAACCACGCCGCATGGACCGAATATTGTTTCGGTGCAAAGACAAAAATTTGCTCCATGTCAAATCTTTCCTGGTCAACACATTGCCATTTAAAATCGAGCCCCAAGAACCTATTAAATTAGATGATTACCTGAATGTAAAGTGTTTTTATGAATCAAATGAGACTGATGTTACTGATAAAAACACTGAATTGAGTACAAAGCATGGGAATGGGCTTCATTTGAATGCTTCGGATCACTATGGCCTAGAGTGTCAATTTAGCTTTGGAACAAATGTTGACCAAGTGAAACTAGTACACAAAAGCACTTTGGCAGTAGTTGTTCCAAAGAATTTGAGTGATGAGTTTATTCAGCCTATTCGAAGGCTTTATGATCCACAGATAACTAGATGGCCTCCACACTTGAACATACTCTATCCATT
The DNA here is from genome assembly GCA_025491095.1 of Brachionus asplanchnoidis. NCBI lineage: Eukaryota > Metazoa > Rotifera > Eurotatoria > Ploima > Brachionidae > Brachionus > Brachionus asplanchnoidis. The sequence goes on along the minus strand of JAILYF010000027.1, from coordinate 1,774,631 downwards.
TTATGAAGACATTGAGCTAAATGATGAACAGGAATCATCAATAGTTGGTGATTTGTTAAAAGTTTTAAGCGATTATGGAAGTTTTAGGTGCCAATTGACTCAAATTGACTCATTTGCTAAGAATTTTGTGGTTTTTTTGAAGCCTGATGCCAAGTCGGAAAATATCCTAAATTCAATGTACTCAGACCTGAAATTTTTGTTCGATGATAGAGACAATTCTAAATGGAACAGAGCAAAACTGAATCCTCACTTGACCATAGCTCAGCCAGATAATAAAAAGAAAGCAAAAAAATTGTGGGCCTTGGATACTCTGACAGAAATAAAATCCGAATTTAATCAATTTATTAATAAAAAACCAATTTTAGAATTTGAGGTGGACTGTTTATACTGGATGACAAGAACTGATTCGACTCCTTTTAAGATTAGGCGCGCATTTCCTTTGGGCAAAAGATACCCATCGATAAACAGAGGACTTGGCTCTTTAGATGGACTTTTGTTAAAGTTTATGAGTGATAAAAAAATTTTACTCAATGACACAGAATCAGATGCTTTCGAACAAAAAGTAAATGAAGTTAAAAATAAAATTGAAAATTTGTCTGGAGATTATTTGAATAAATTTGAAATTGTCACTGTTGGATCTTACCAACTAGGCATCCTATCCAATGATATTGACTTTAGTTTAGTTTGTGTCAAAAGTGACTTTGTTAATCCAATCGATCAGCTGACACAAGCGTTGAGACAAGATTCTTACTTCAGTGTAGTCAGACCAATTAAGGATGCTCTGGTTCCAATTATTGAGCTTCAAACAAATGACAATATCTTATCAAGTATTGATGTTCAAATTTTTCAGATTGAAGAACTGAATTTTCCAGCTAGCAATTTTGTTTTCAATAATTATTCATTTATGACTGGTCTAGCTTTGGAGTATGACAAGTTGTATCCCTGTAGTGGAATTTTCGAAAATGATAATTTAAAAAAATATGTCTATTATTATAAAGATTTTCAAATATTGACAAGTTTTGTGAAATATTGGGCTAAATGTAGGAGTATTTATGGTAAAGCATTTGGTTATTTGGGCGGAATATCATGGGCATTGATGGTAGTGTTTTTTTTGAGGCAAAGATACCAAGAGTTTGCACATGAATTAGAACTTGATCAAAAAAGTGAAAGATTTGAAGATATTTTGAGAGAATTTTTTAGGTTTTACTCAGAATGGAATTGGAACAAGCCGATTTCAGTATTCAATTCTGATTTGGCAAATGAATTTTTGGAAAAAAATAACCAAAAATCATCAGTAAATATTTTGCAGACAGTGTATCCGTATCACAATACTTCTAAAATAGTCAATGATGCTAGAAAAAAAAATATGGTCCAAGAAATAAAGAGATGTCATGGTATACTCAAAAATTCGACTGACTACGAACAAGTATGTAGCGAGGAACTTGATGCACCATTTAAAAAGATTTGTTTATCAATTGAATTCAACAATTTGAATGATATTAATCATTTATTCACTTTAATAAAGGCTAAAATCCTCGGATTAATTACTAATTTGGAGAAAACAATGAATAAACTGCAATTTAGATCATTGATTAGATTATTTGAATTTAAGAACCAAAATTCAAATTTTAAATTTCAACGAAAATTTTATATTTTCATTTATGGCACGATAAAAGATCTAAATAATGCGGATGAAGAATTTCTTAGCTCAGTTTGCAAAGGATTTATTGAATCAATTAAAATTTTATCGCATGTCAATGAATTTAGCATTTCTTGTGAAATATCTTAGAAATTTGAAATTGAATTCAAATTTTTTAAAATAATAAACAAAAAATTTTAATTACAATTTTTTTTTACTAATTTTTAACTACAATAACATTTGAAAACTTTTTCTGTTTTTTTTTTTTTAAAAAGAAATTTTATTGTGATTAACTTATTTTCGGGTGGTAATTAACTGCTATCACAAACTGCTTAATTTCTATAATTTCAGAGTTTGTCAAAAGTCAAAGTCAAGTCAAAACTTTGACTTAAAAATTTCAATCGTTTTTTCTTGCTCTTTAAAATAAAGTACTAAATATATTTAAAAGCAAGTCTACTGAAAAACATAAATTAATATTTAACTACTTCAACACATTTTATCAGCTCCTGTTTTTTTGAAACCAGCTATCCAGACCACCTTTGAAAACATTCAAATTTCTTGCATCCACAACAGTTTTTGGAAGCCTATTCCATGTGCTTGTAATCTTATTTAAGGCTTTTTGGCACCCAAATTATTTATTATAGGGAAAATAATTATATAATAAGATTAGTCTGAATATATAAAAATATAAATCAGAGTTGTTTTAAAATCCTAAATTTTAATTTTAAATTTTTTATTTTATCTTTTAAACATTAATTTTTTTTCTTTTTAAGCCCAGCCACATGAATTTTTTGTCGTAGTTTTTGTGCTGGTCTAGTTAAAGTCAAAATCACTAAAATTCCTTTTATTTTAAATTATAAATCAAAGTCAAAGTCAATGATTTGCACGTTTTACCTTTTGATTTAAACAAAGATTGTTAAAACCAAAAAATGTATCTTTATATTTGATCTATAATTACTCGGATTAGTTTTTTTTTAACTTTTAAAAAATTGGATTGATGTTAGTCTCTTTACACGATGATGGTAACTTACCAGAAATGAATAAGTTTTTTAAGATTGACTTTTATATTCTGAAAAAGCTACCAAAACATATATTTTAAATGTTAATATAATTACAAAAGGTAAAAATCTCATATATAAAAAAGGGAAGTTTTTAGACCAATAAAAGATGTTCCAATATATTATTCTTTGCTGTTTGGTTTATTGAAACTCTACTTTTATTGACTTTGTATCTTTTTATTAAAAAAAAAATCAGGGAAATAATTGTTAAAAATCTTTTTATTTAATCCTTTATTGTTTTATGCATTTTTTAAGCAGATTTTAGATTCAGTAAAACAAAATATTTGATTATTTCTAAATTAAATCTTTATTACAATAATAATAATTTATAAATATTTAAATTTAAAAGAATCAAACTCCTAACTAAGTATCTTTTTTAATTAAAATAATTATCCTGCATTTGAAATTTCTCTAAATAATCACGAGGAAGAGAAGATATGTGCTTTAGGTCTTTTTCTTGGTGAAATATAATATATAAAAAATTAATAATATATATATATATATAATGATTTAATTTTTTATGTTTGAATTACAAAATGTATCCAATGTTGAAATAGAATTGAAAAAGTGTGATGTTTCAAATATTTTTTTCAGTTTCAAATAAAAAATAATTTTAAGTTAATATTGAAAGCGTGAAAAAATTTGTTTTTTTTTTTATAAATTTTGACTTTGTGTTTTTGATATGATGACCCTTCAGATAATATTAGTAGTTTAAAAAACCATCTACTCACTGTTTTCTATTTTTTATAAATTGAGTTTTTGTTAGAATGCATCAAACGAACGTCAATTTTCGCATTTTGGAAAAAACAGACATTTTTTCAAAAAATTTTGAATATTGAATTGGCCATTTTGAATTTTACAAAATTTTACCAAATATATCTCAAAATCCTGAAAATTTACGTAATTTTTCGTAAAATACTTCTTTTTCACATTTCGGATTTTACGTTAATTTACGTAAAATGTGGTAAAATTTCGTAAAATACTTTATTTTGATCAGTTCTTTATACATGTATAAGGAACTGATCAAAATCAAAACACCAAAAAACGATCAAAATTTTAAAGCATAAGACAAAAAGATTCTAAAAATTAGTTGGATTTTTGAATTTGTTTTTTGTTATTTTATTAAATTTCTTTTTAATTTTGTAATGATATTTTAAAATAACTATATGAAAGGCTTCTTTATCAATTTTTTATGACAGGAAAATAAAAATGCTGATAAACAATAAAATAAATTAAATTAGTAGTATTCAAATGTGAAAGAAATGGATTATTGATTAGAGTATTATATAATGTGGCGTGCAAATTTAATTTTTTAATAATTAAAAAAATTAATTTTTTCTTACAGAACATAAAAGTTAACTGGAGAAAACACTATTAAAGGAGAAAAATGATTAAAATACTCTCTCCTTGATAAAAATAAGAAAAACATTAAATAAATAAATACTAAAAATGCATTCATTTAATCATTTTCTCAAATGTTCATCTTTGAATACCATCTTCGAAAATAATACGATCCATTGAAAGGTATGGTAAACCATAATAGTAGTACATCTCAATTATTTTCTTGGAATGTATTATTTAGAAATTTTAATTACAAAATATTTGGAAAACATTTTTTATTTAAATAGTCTTGAATTTTTTATTTTACTCAAAGAGTCTTTTGATGATGAGCTTTGGGTCAAATTTGATGCCAAGGACGGTTGGAATCGGATCTAAAGGACCTTATTATCACCAATAGATAAGCTTAGCTTCTATTTTGTTTCTTAATTTGATTTATAGCCAGCTGTAGTAAAAACTGTGTAAAAGGTTTTTATTCATTATATATAAATATGACAGGATAGAAATGACAAGATTATATCATTTTTTTATGTAACATGATATTCTCAGTTCTTTAAATGCAATTCTTTTTGTTTTGAAGGTGCAGTTGACACGCCAATATGGTGGCATTGGATGATGACTTCAGTTCCGTACAAATTAATTAGACCAAATGTTTGTTTCATTTAAAAGTAGTTGAGAATAATTAGTTATAGGAAAAAAGTATTCAAAAATAAAAATTATGAATTTATTTCTTTTAATTAAATTTTAAAAAATAATTAAAAATAAAAAGAGTATAGAAAATATACTTAAAATGTTTAATAAAGGAAAATTTTTAATTAAAAAAAATATGCACTGGCCGGGAATCGAACCCGGGCCGCCCGCGTGGCAGGCGAGCATTCTACCACTGAACCACCAGTGCTTCTTCTTTCAAAAAATAACTTTTTTCTAATAAAAGAAATGTTTTTTTTAAATTTTAACTAATTTAGGCCAAGTTTGAAGAAAAGTCTAACACACTTAAAAGAAAAACTTCATTTATGTGATCTAGTTTGCCTTTTTAAGGGTAAATGTTTTTTTGTCAAATTTTTCAAAGAAATGTCAAATTTAAAAAAAAATATTTTGTCAAATTTTATTCGATCATTTGTCAAATTTTAATATGTCAAATTAAAAATAAGAACGTCAAATATTATGTTTTTTTGTCAAATTTATTAAAGAAATGTCAAATTAAAAAGCATCAAATTTTTTTGATAACAGTCAAATTTTCGTCAAAAAAAAGTCTAATATTCACCAAAAAAAGAGAAAAATATTCAAATAAAAGGTAAAAAAGGTTAAACTTACTTTGCCAATGCTTTAGCCATTTTTCTGGGTCTTCCATCACTTGCAACTTGACCCAAAGTTAGACACCAAGATTCTTTAGGAAAATCGTCAAATAGACGTTCGCGATAAGCAATCCCGATGATGTGCTTGCACATGTAATGTTTGAACCATGATGGACATGTACATGTGCTTAGCTTCCAATTATCTTGGTTTAATTGTACGATGCGTAGTTCTTGAAAAGTTTCAAGAAATTGCTGGAAATTGTCCCATTCACATTTATTAACTAATTGAAGAAATTTTTTAGCGATCTTTGTCGAAAACATTTGGTACTTGTTCGTGTTTTTGTGCGTTGCTTGGTTCTGGTTCTTGTTGTTCTAAAGGTCTTTTAGGTGGTCTGCCAATGTTTTTTTGACGCCGTCTTCTTGTGTTGCTGTTGAAACTTGAACTGTTGTTAACACTTGAGTTGTTGTTGATTCTTTCAGAGTACGCTCTATGAAAAAGAAAGATTTGCCAGAAAACTTCTGCTTTATTACTTTAAGGCCTCGAAGTTCCCAGGCAAAAGTTCGCTTGAAGTAATCAATTGATACGTTTGGTTCTTTGAAAATATTTGACAATATAATTTGACACTTTCTTTTCTTAAATTTGACACTTATTTGTTTTATTTGACTTATTAAAATGTTATGAACTTATTTGACACTTATTCATCAAATTAGACAGATATAATGATTATTTGACATGTTTAAGAAAAATTTGACTATTATTTAATTAATTTGATGTTTGGTATTTGACGATTACAAATTTGACATTATTATTAAAAATTTGACAATTTCTCATGCGGCCTTTTTTTAATTCAAAAGTGCTTTTAAAAAAATTTTTCCATATTTTAGCTTGAAACAAAATTATTATTTTTATATAAAATTGTCGTTTGGCTTAACAAGTTTGAAAAATCAAATTTAATTAATAGCGTCATCACGTGTTAAAAAACCGTTGAAAGTTGTGTGTTGGCAATGTCGCTCAACAAAACAAACCAAAACCGACGGTGGATATTTAAAAATTCGGTCAAGCTAAATCTGAAGAGGTTAGACAAACCGATTAGCCATAAGGTCTTATTTGGTGCACTGGATATCGTACTAAACCTGGTGGAAAATGATGCGAGAATATCATTTCCAAAAGAAGTTGAGAACATTATTGGAAGCTTGTCAGGCCCTAAAATAATGTATGGTTTAAAGTGTCTTGTGTCAATTGTTGGACAAAAGCAGAAATGCTATTTTTGTGATGAAGAAGGGCACAACATAGCGAAATGCCCTGTCAAAGAAAAACTATCCGAAAAGTGTGATCAGAAAGGACACTTGACACAAAAATGCTCCATTGCTGAAAAGCTAAAGTCGCTTGAGAGGAAAAAGATTGACTACAATGATCCTTACATTAACCAAGAAGAAACCCAATCAATAATTGAAGCTGACCTGAAAGACAATGATGAAAATCTGATGCCAAAAACGCCTGGATATCAGCCATCAAATCTCAATGACGTAATGTCACAAATTAGTCCTCATGACCTCAAAACTTCAGTGTTAGAAGACAGTTTGGTAAGCCGTTTAAACGATCTTATACCAATAAGTCAGAGACCTGTCAATGTCCTCTCAAATGATCAGAATGAGACTGAAGCTTTTTTTCCAAATAAAAAATCAAATCAAGAGATTTTCCGAATCTGATCCAAATGAAAAAGAATTCACCGAAAACGAATCAAAGAAGCCATTAGTTGTCTTAGAAAATGAAAATGACAACACCTTCGATTCTTATTCAAACAGTTCAACAACTGAGTGTACAAGTCAAGTAGATCAATCATCCAGTGAAGTTGTTCAGCAAACTTCCAGTCAAAACAGCTTTGAAGAAGATTTAGAATGAACAAGAAGACAAATAAATCAATTATAAGAACAAAAACTCTTATTAAAACAAGGTTAGTAATTACACACTGGAATTGTCTTCATTTACCTAGTAGGGTTCACCTCTTAGACAATTTTTTAGCTCAAAAATGTCCCGACATTGTTTTGCTCAATGAATTAAAGATAGATTTGAATGAGGCAAATATTTATCTTGATTTTCAAAATTATCAGTTCTTAACAAAACCACGCAACAAGTACGGAGGAGGAGTAGCTTTTTTAATTAAAGAAGGAATCGAATTTATACAAGTTTTTTCTAACGAAGAATTCAATTCCGAACTCCTTTGTATAAAAATGAACTAAGGAAAGAATAATGAATTGTTTGTATTTAGTCTTTATAATCCACCCAATGTGCTTCTGAACTTTGAGTTTATTAAAACAGTTAATAAAACATGTAGAAACTACATTTTAGGTGGTGATCTAAACGCTAGAACAAAGCAAATAGGCTGCGTAGGGGAAAATGAAAACGGGATTATATTAGAAAGAATAATCAACGAGTTAGACTTTTCAGTAATCAATGATAAGCATCCTACTTTCAATATTTTTAATAAGAATAACTTTGAAATTCTTGACCTTTTTAGAAAATAAATCTGCAGCTAAAAAGTTTAACTATAAGAAAGCAAACTGGCAATTATTCAGCGAGATTTTAAATTCTCAAATAGTGAATGTCACTGAAAGTTCCCTCACAATAGATCAACTAAATGATAAAATAACAGAAAAAATTATTTCTGCTTCACATAAAAGCATTCCATATCTTTCTCAGAAAATCTACAAAACGAGTCTTCCACCAAACATTGTTAATTTGATAAAAGAACGTAGGAAAGTAAGAAGAAATTACCAGAAAACTCGCTGTCAAAAGCTCAAGCAAAAATTTAATCAACTTACATCTGAGTTAAAAGCCTCTTTAAAAAAATTCTGGAATCAAAATTGGTTTGATCTTATTGAGAAGATGGGAAAAAACCCACTGACAAGTAGACCTTTTTTGAAAAAAATAAATAAATTTAGAACAAAAAAAGGATCAAATTTAATTCCTTAATTGATTTTAAATGAAAGGGAATTCAAAACTAATGAAGAAAAGGGAAAATGCTTTGGAGAACTCTTATCTTGAAAATTTAGTTCTAATTCTGATTTAATTGATACTGAGAAAGATATCGAAATACTAAATTCTAACTCTGTTTTCTTTAGGAATTATAACCAGTCTAATTTTAATGATCCAATTTGCTTAAATGAATTAATTATGGCTTTAAAGAGATTAAAAAATGAAGCGGCATCAGGACCTGACCAAATTCATAATTTAATGTTATAGAAATCATAGAACTTTTTAATTTATCTCTTCGAGAAGGTAGAGTCCCGAAAGCGTGGAAATTATCTTACATATCTATGATTCAAAAAAAGGCCTCTACTTTACACGATCCTTTAAATTATAGACCAATTAGTATAACGAGTTGTTTAGGAAAGCTACTGGAACGCATAGTATATATTTAAGATTATACAATTTTTTAGAGCAAAATTCACTCCTTATCCAGGAGCAATCTGGATTTAGGAAATACCGGCGAACAGCAGATAATTTCTTCTGCTTAATCCAAAAAATTGTGGAATCATTTAATAGAAAAAAAAGAGTTTGCGGCCTTTTTTTTTGATATTTCTAAAGCCTTTGATAGGGTTTGGCATGAAGGTTTACTTTTTAGATTGATTAAAATAAATCCACCTCATTACTTGACTAACTGGATAAAATCCTTTTTAGACTCTAGGACATTTAAGGTAAATGTGAATGACCATTTGAGCGAAGAATATCAAATAACTGCAGGTGTTCCTCAAGGTTCAGTAATTAGTCCTCTTTTATTTAGTATTTACATTAATGACATCCCTAAAAGAAACAAAACAAATAATGAATACTCTCTGCTTTTCGCAGATGATCTAGTTACATTCTTCATTTATAACAAAAAGGGGAACCTAGAAAATAAGATTAATAAATACCTCAACGAATTAGAACAATGGCTTATTAAGTGGAAAATGAAGATATCGGTTGAAAATGCGTGTTCATTAGTCTTTTCTAGGTACAAAAAAGAGAGTGATAATCTTAACTTTAAAATTTATGGAAACAGAATAGAGAGACAAAAAGAAATCAAGTTTCTTGGTATTAAATTTGATTCTAAATTAAACTTTAATATACTGGTAGATGAAATTAAAGAGCGCTACAATAAAACGCTAAATATTATAAAGATATTGTCAAACAAAAAATGGGGTCTTAATCAAAACACACTAGGAAATTTATATAAATCTTTAGTCGGATAACAAGATCTTGAAATATGATATTCACAAAATCAACAAGAGAAGAGCTCAATCATGATTTGAAAATATATGGGGACAATTTAAAGCGACAAGACGAAATCAAATTCTTAAGCATTAGATTTGACTCATGGCTAACCTTTAGTCCATTGATTGATGAATTAAAAGAGCGTTGCAACTCTAGGCTAAATTTAATTAAAATTTTATCTAATAAAAACTGGTGTCTACATCACAAAACACTTGGAAATTTATATAAATCGCTTATTGGTTCCATTTTAGACTATAATTTTCCCTGTTTAAACTCTTTATCTGATACTTACATTTAAAAACTTCAAACTATTCAAAATTCAGCAGTTCGATCCATTCTTAAACTAAGATTTGACACCCTCTCAAGCATTTTATACCACGAGGCCCAAAACAAATTAAAATTTCATACAATTTCGAACCGACTTTTTGAATTGAGCGAAAGATATGTTAGGGCTGGACTTACTAATTCTGTTCCATTACTTCTTAGACTGGTAAATGAGTAAAGACGAGGTTTCGAATCTAGATTTGTTAACTATCCAACTCCATTGTGTAACTGCTACCTTGTCATAGACTCTTTTTTCCCTGAAAACTAAACCGATATAACTTTTGTGTCTATTTTCTGCCTTTCAAAAACGATTTTTTATTTCTTTTCTTCTTTCTTTTTTTCTTTTCTTTTTAATTCCTTTTCAAATTTCAATTATTTAACTATATTTTTTAATTCTTATTTTATTCAGTAACTTTTATTTTAATCATTTTTTTTATTTATTTTTATTTTTTATTTTTCTCTGAAGGAGCTAACGCTCGATACAGATTTACAAATAAATAATAATAAATAATAATTTTAGCTTTGTAAAAAGCTAGATTAAAGGTTAAGTCAAAAATAAAGACAGTAATTTATATATCTATTTTCAAAAATTTAAATTGTATTACAGCGTGAGCTCGATTTTGTGAAACGCCGAGGTAAACAAAAAAAAATTTCACAAATCTTTTCCAATTTTATATATTCTTAATTTTCATTTATTTAGCTTATTTACTTTTTTTTTAATTCTTTTTTTTTTATCTTATTTTATTAACTTTAATTTTATTTTTATTTTATTTTATTTCATTTTTATTTTATTTTTTTAATTTTTAACTTTTTCTGAAGGAGCTCTAGCTCGGTACAGAAAACAAATAAATAAAATAAATAAATAGATTAAAGGTTAAGTCAAAAATAAAGACAGTAATTTATATATCTTTTTTCAAAAATTTAAATTGTATTACAGCGTGAGCTCGATTTTGTGAAACGCCTAGGTAAACAAAAAAAAATTTCACAAAATTAAAATTTCACAAATTTGAACACATTTTGTGTGAATTATGATTTTGTGCGTCAAGCAGATTTTTTTCACAACATTAAGATTTCACAAAATAAGGGGTAACAAAATTTAGGTCAGACTGTATTTAGGTAAAATCTGAAAAGTCTGCAATAAATTACTTACTTAAAATAGTATCATTTAGAGGGTATGTTCTCTGCAATGGACATTTCTATATTCACCAATTTATATTATGCTTTATTATGGTATTGAGTATTTATTTTTCGAGAATTTTTTAAATATTTGTTCCATAATATTAAATTTATTGTAGTAAAAAAACATAAATATAAATTAAGTATAATTTTAATTCAAATTGCTCCTCCTGAAAAGAAAGTTTTCTAAACAACTAATGGCATTAATTTTAATTAATAAATCATATTTTTGGAATATTCTTTTTTCTGAAGAATAAAAAACAAGTATTGTTATTTAAATTTAATAAATAATGGACAAATTATAAAATTTTGAATTTAAGTTTTAAATTTGAATTAACAAAAAAAATAATGCTGATTTATAATATTTAGAAATTTTATTAAATAAAAAAATAATTTATTTTTGGAACAATTCAATAGAATGTTGAATGCTGAAAAGTAAAAATTTATCTTCTATAGACCGTTTTAAGGTTTTAAAGAGCTATTTTATATTCGAGATATTTTAAATAATAAGTTAAATACAGGAAAAAAAAGCAGACAAACATTTATCGTAAAAATGAAGCAATTCATTAACTTAGAAATAAAAATTGTTAAAAATTAAAAAAAATATAAAATTAATTAACATATTAAAAAACATATTAAATAAAAACGAATACGAAATGATTGAATTCCTTAATAATAAGGAATCATTTACAATTATAATGGAACATACAGTTATATATTTATTTAAATTTATTTATTTTATAAACAATTAAAAATCAAATCCAATTAAAGATCATGAGAAAGTTGTTTCAAAAAATTTTGAATATCTAAATTAGCGTTTTGTATTTTTATAATATTTCTTTAAAAAATTATAATTTTTTTTAAAGAAAAAGGATTATTTAAATTGAATATTGCATAAAAAAATCAAAGATTAACCTTAGGTTGAATTTAAAGTTTTTAAATATTTTTTTGATTAAATTAATTAATCTTAACTGTTATTTGCCTAAAAAAACAATATTGACTTTTAATTTATTCGAAAAAATAGTATCATTTTTTAATTTAATCAGATATTCAATTTCCTAAAAAAATTTATCCCGTTTTTTTCTTTACAAGAGTGTAACTATTTGAGTTTATCTTTTTGAATTTGATTCTGAATTAAATATCCATTTTTCTACAACAAGTCTAAATCAACTTTAAATATTTAAGTCTGAAAAAACTATTTAATTCTATTTTATGTATTTAATTCCGAATAAAAACCTTTTTTCAATTACATATCTAAACCCACAACAAAAATATGAATAAAAAAATTTCAATTAATTCTTTAATTGAAAAAAATATAAAAATAAAAATTTAACTGGTATAAATTTGTTTTTCTTTTTTCGATAAATTCGAATTGGCATTATGGTAAAAAAAAAAGAAATATTCTTCTTTTTTTGTTTGATTTTTATCTCAGTACTTTATTTTATTTGGAGCAATGTCAAAATCTCATCAGGAAATTTTGTTTACCTTAACAATTCATTTGATGAAAATATTTTAAATTCGAATAATTTTATTGTTAATGGAAAAATTAGTCAATATTCTAGTGTTCTTAATTTAATTTCAAACAGTACTGGGATTCAAATAGAAATTTTAAATTATATTCAAGATTACAAATCTGAACATTTAAGATGCCTAGTCTTTAATCAGGATAATTTTTATTTAATTCCAGTTTCTGATACTTTAACTATTAGCTTAATGCAAACAAAATATAAAGTGAACAAGTTGTACAAGATAAGCTGCAATTTGGAAAAGATTATTCAAAACTTGGATGAAATATTGGTCGCACTGATTGATATGCGTGATTTTGAGCAAAAAAATTTCGAAAAAACATTTGTTTTATATCAAAAACCTATTATATTAAACAAGAATGAAGCCAAGAAAAAAAAAATTATCAATTGTGTTCATACGATCAACCATTTGGATTCTTCAAAAAAATTAAAGCTAATAAATTGGCTGGATATTCAGAAAAAAATCGGATATGAAAAAGTTGTTTTGTATTTTTTAGATAACCTTGAAGATTATTTTGAAATGCTAGAAAAAAAATTTGGATCTTTCATTCAAATAATTGGACACGAAATTACCGAGAATAAAATTTGTAAGTGGCACAAGCGGAAAGTGGACGAATTTCCTCAGAATTCAAATTACAAGACACTTCTGGATTCATGTTTATTGTCAATGAAGATAAATTTTGACCTTCGAGATAGTTTAATTAAAAATACACATGAGCGTCTTAATTCTAATGATTGTTTAATGAAAAATCGCCACAAATATCAATACATTAGTAATTATGACTTTGACGAATTTATTTTTCCGAGATCCTTTGAAACCGATCACGTTAAGAATGTCAATGAATCAAAAATATGTGAAAAAAATGATGATTCAAAATTTGTTAAAATTCATGATTATATTGAAAATTTGGAAAAAAAATATGGGAACAAAGTGGCATATTTTCAATTTGAAAATGTAAATATGCTAATCAAGCATGAAATTATTAGGAAAATTTTGAAATCAAATGCAACTCAAAATTTAGAATACTCTAATTCTGGAATACGTTTGAAATTTACAAGCAAAAATTCAAATGATGAGAATTTATTCAATTCATTCAAAAAAAGTATTTGTTTATTCGATTGTATGAACAAAACAATTTCAAAAAATGGCGATTTAAATTCTAAATGGAATAATTACATTGGGGCTTTAGTTAATAATCGAGCTGGAAAGTCTATTTTTAATACCGACTACACTCTTTCGTATAATCAACATTTTGCTTGGACAATTACAAAAGGAAGCAAAAAAGTTAGTGTTCCTTTAAAGATTGGCTATGTTAGCCACTTTAGAGATAGCGATTTGGGTCTCAACATAGAATATTCAATTCGAAATCTCTTCTTAGATTTTGAATATTATCAATTTTTATTCAAAATGATAAATAATTAATCAAAGTAAAAATTAAAAAAAATAAATAATTCATTGAAATTTTTTATGAATTATAAAAAATTGTATTTGATTCTTTTTAAAAATCTTCACTTCTTTTATCGAAATTGCTTTTTTTCATTTATTTTAGCTTTTGTAAGGAATCCAATTGATTTGATCAAAACGTAGTTTAATTAATATAAACTGGAATTAAACAAAAATTATCCCGATTAGTTAAAAGGCATTTCAAATTTTATGATTTTATATTTTGAATAGAATTCAAAATTTTTACACATCAATCGAATAAATTGAAATTTAAATCAGCTTAATTTTCATAATTTTGACAATAATGAAACTTTGTTTAAATATATAATATAAAATTGTCAAAAGAAAAGATACTTAGTGAAAAATTCTTAACTTAAGTTTACCAGTCCTGTTATGAAATGCTGTAACAAAAATTTTTGTAATCATCTCATAATTTTGACTATTTTGATGGAAATTTGTGTCAAACTTTACCAAGATATGTTATTTCAAAACCTATTACTCTTTGAAGCTTAATCACGCCATATTTCATGAGCTAATTTTCATTTAAATAAAAAGATATTTTCGGAATCAGTTCATCAAGATATACAAAAAAATACCCAAATAAGCTAATTTTTGTGTTTTCTGTCAAAATAGCACAATAAAATTAACTTTATTTTACGTTAATTGTTTTATAAAGCAAACAACTGAATAGAAAAATGCAAGTAAGAGATAATTAGAATCATGAAAATGTCAAAAAGAAAATATGCTTGTATAAATCGAACTGAAAAATAACCCGACTGTTCCTTGCAGATAAAACCCTTCTCTTCAAGGAAACAGTAAAGCCTACTTGTGCTGATACTTTCAAAGAATTTACTGAAAGAGTTTACTAACAATAATAGGTCGATATTTAGTAGGATCGAAGCTGACTTTATTTTAGGGATCAGGGTTATTTTAGAAGTTTTCTTAGCGTTAGGAATTTCTGATAACGCCTCACAGATATTAAAGAATCTCACCAACTTAATTAGGAGTGAGTCAGGAAGATTCTTTAACATCCTGTTGGTTATGCTGTCAGGTCCATGAGCTAAGTAATCTTTTGATTTTTTTAAAGTTTTCTTAAGCTCTTCAAGACTGATTTCGGGTAAGAACTATCTAGAACTACTAGGAGGTAAGGATCCCTGAAATAATCCTTTCTTATAACAAAATTCTACACCATGATTTGGCAATCATGCTGAAAGAATCGTCAGTACCGGCAACGGGGTTCACCTACCCTCTCAATGGAAACCGGATAATCTTGTATATACGTGTTTTTTGGTAACTTTGCGACAACGCCTTTTTCCTTTTCGTTCTAATTTTTTTCTATCAAATTAAAACTCTTAATTAAATTACTTTGAATAAACCTTTTTAATTGGGTCCGTCAAAATAAACAATATTTTAATTCAAAATTTCTTAGAATTTTAATATTTAACAATCTTTATAAATTATTTTTATGACCAATTGGTTATACTCAAATTGGTTTTATTCAAAAAATTAGTAAATAAATTAAAGGAAAAAATTGTTCACAGAATTAATGAAGAAAAATTTTATTTTAAGTTTATTAACAAAAAACTTATATATGTAATAGTAAATTTGTAAATCAAATAAATTTATAAATTTACTTGTTCATTAG
The DNA here is from genome assembly GCA_025491095.1 of Brachionus asplanchnoidis. Lineage (NCBI taxonomy): Eukaryota > Metazoa > Rotifera > Eurotatoria > Ploima > Brachionidae > Brachionus > Brachionus asplanchnoidis. The sequence continues at coordinate 1,758,931 of JAILYF010000027.1, read as the reverse complement.
GAAATTTATGAAATCACATGAAAAAACATTTGCTTTTGAATTTTAACTAGTAAATTTACAAAATAACAGTAGTAGAAGTAAATTTGCAAATTTTATTTTGATGTTTCAGTATATCACTAAAGTCTTTTAGAAAAAAAATAAAATTTCATAATTTAGATTTTTTAAAATGAATTTGTTTATTTTCGTTATTCTCTTTTCTGTCGTGACTACTCTTGTGGACACACAAGCTCCGATGCTTGAGGTTGACCAGGAACAACTGCACAGAGAAAAATTTTATACTTTGTATGAAGCAAAATCGATTGAAGAAGAACTTCAAAATCCTTCAGAAAAACGAAAAAAAAAAGAACTGTCAAAACTCTTGCAGATTATCAAGCAATGATTGATTCGATCGAACAAGCTCTAGCTAAAACAAAGGGTAGGACGAATAGAGAATATTACATTATAAACAAATATGAAATTTTGAAAGTCGGGGACACAAAAAAAGTAATTTTAAAACGTCAGCAAATAGACGAAACTATCCGTTTTCTTGTACCATATGAGCAAATTTTTGAAACAATTTACAGAATCCATGTTCAAATTGGACATAAATGTCGTGATCTAATGTTACAAGCCTGTAACAAAAATCATCTTAACATTACGACTTAAATGATAACAGGTAAATTAAGAAAATTCTATTTTAAAAAGTATGAGTGAAAAAAGTAGCATGACTCTTCTCTTGAAGAGAAGAGTCATGCTACCTTTTTAAAGGAAAGTTTCCTTTAATTGGTAAATAAATTAAACAATTAATTAATTTAGCTTTTCTAGCTTCTTGCAATCAATGTGTAATGAAATAAAAAAGGAATAAAACAACTGGAGTTGTAGTCAAACCAATAATAAGTGAAAATTTCAAAAGGTGAGCTCAAATGGATTTGATTGATTTTCAAGTCTACCTGACGGTGAGTACAAATGGCTTATGGTCTATCAAGGCCATTTTACTAAATTTATAGTTTTACGGCCTTTGAAAAATAAATCAGCATTCGAAGTCGCTAATGCTCTTGTTGATATTTTTACCATTTTTGGCGTTCCAGTTATTTTACAATCCGATAATGGAAGAGAATTCCGAAATCAAGTAATTAAAGCATTAAAACAATTATGGTCTGATTTGTCATTCGTCCAATTTGTTGAACGTCCTAATGCCGATATAAAAAAAATGTTAGCCACTTGGATGCGCAAAAACAAATCAACTAAATGGATAATCGGGTTAAAATTTGTGCAGCTTCGAAAAAATCATTCTCATCATACTGGCATAAAATGTACTCCATACAAAGCTTTGTTTGGTATTGAAACACCACTTGGGCTTTCATCAACTAATATTCCTGTGGAAGAGTGGTCAAAACTTGAAAGTGCAAAACAATTATTCGAAACTTTTGGTTATGAAGGCATTGAAGCTGTATTATGCTTAAATTTGCCTGAAAGCGAAGATGTTGATGCTTCAGACGAGTTATTTAATCCAAATGATTATGGATTAGATGAGATAACAACTCGTTTTCGAATTGTAGTAGTTGAAGAAATGCCTACTGATCACATAATAAAGAATGCCAATGCTTTATTAGGAATTCGTGAAAGTGTTAGGACAAATCAAGCTCGTCAAGCCGAATCCATGAAAACAATAAGCAAAAGATATATTCCAGAAGTTTCTATAGGAGATTACGTAGCCCTCCCAATACCTGATGTGAACAAAGGCTTAAGCGAAGCTCAGAATCTTATTTGTCGTATTGTGGACATAGATTACTCGAAATCGCTCTATGAGCTAGCATGTGAAGCTGGAGTTTTGAATGTGTTATTTGCAAGAAACGGCTTTGATTTGGTAAAAGAATGTAGTATAGAATTAGATATAAAGTTAGATAAGCAGTTGAGTGTAAGAGAAGACGTAAAAGAGTTATCAATTGGTGGAAAACCCACATATACTGAAAAACCTCTCAATACACTCGACGAATTAATATTAAAAAGAATTGGAGCTAATTTAAAAAGATTTGGAAATGATTTTGATTTTTATACAAAAATCTCGAGTTGATTTTTTTTTTGAAATTATCACAAATCCATCATTTCATAGTTAAGTTTTAAATTTATAATTTTCATTGACAAAATCTATTTGAAATGATTGAAATGAAAGCTTGGCCGTGTTATTATTGTTAAAAGTAAAATGTTTGTTAGAAAAAAAAATTTTGTAAAATGCCGGCTATAATAGTTTTGCTTTTTTAAGAATAATTCTGTAAATTAGGTGATCCTGAATCATTAAAACAAAAAATGAAATTAAGTTTATTTTTTCAACTTGATTTGAATGTTTTAACTCTGGCTCTTGTCAAGTTTTTTAAACAAGAAATTATTTCCAACATTATTAAATTATGTAGTCTCCAATGTTTTATTTAAATTTCTTGATCTTTCTGTCATGATCAAATTTGGCTTTGTCGATTTTTCAATTCCTATTTGTTGATGCCAATTGTTAACACTTTTCCAGTTTTCTCTTAAGCTCTTGAAGATAATTGGTCGCCAGTGCTGGGAGATTTTGTTCAACTATATCATCGTAGTCTTCTAATACTATTACCTCACCGTGCTCATTCAATATTTTATACTCAGTTAAAATCTTTTCTCTATCGAGCAGGTTAGTAGGTGGTATAATTAGGTCGATCGGAATTTTAGGCCTTCGACCGAACATCATTTCAAAAGGTGTTTGACCAGTTGAACTATGTCTACTAGTATTGTAAGCATATGCCAGTTTATTTAAGTTAAGGTCCCAACTCATTTGGTCTTCATCAACAAATGCTGCAATCATCTTCTTAACTGTTTTTACTGTGATTTCTCTTTGACCATCACATTGTGAGTGAAAAGGAGTTGCTTTTAACTTCAGTATGTCCAGATGCTCATAAACCAGATCTAAAAGCTTTGATTGATTTTGTTTCCCCCGTCTGATAATATTAATTCCGGGATTCCATATCTACAGCACCATTTATCCACTATATTATTTGCAACTGGCGGGGTTTTACTGCTCTTGAGTGCATGAATTTGTATCAGCTTTGTAAAGTGATCTACTATGACTTGGAGATACTTGTTACCACGGTGAGTTACCGGGAATGGTACTGCCAAATCTATGGTAATCAATTGATTAGGACGACATAGTGTTAAGTAGATCAACTCAGCATGTCGCACTGGCTGAGTGAGCTTGATTTTTTGGCACACATCACAACATTTGACACATCTCATTATATCGTCTTTTAAGAATAGTCTCTAAAATCTATCGGTTATTTTTGACATTGTCTTTGATTTCTTAAATGACCATTTTAAATTGTGCTGTGGACTTGATTGACAATTTGCTCCACTATTTGTCTTGGTAATACCAATTGTGTTGTTTTTAAACCATTTCTATCTTCACTATGACGATATAGAATAGCGTAAAATTGTCGTACTGTATGTATAGAATACGGCGTATTGGGCTATCAAAAATTGAGATTTTAGGTTTCTCGGCTCATTTTCCAGGATTAGTCCTTTTATCCACTGGATATCTTCGTCCTTCTCTTGTTCTTCTTTAAGGCTCTCAAATTCATTCTCGATAGAAGAACTTGGGTTCAGAGCTATTCTATCGGCGTTTGTTATTTCACTCTCCGAATTAGAGGTGCTGTTTGTATTCTGTGTTGCATCATCTATGCTATGTTCATTCTCACTTTCCGAAGATAAAGAGACTTCATCGTGAATTTCTTCAATACTTGCTACCAAATTGTCGTGATAATCGTATTTTTCATCTGCATAGTTAACTTCTGGTGGTAGTCTAAATAACATGTCGGCTACGACGCTTTCTCGACCTGGCTTGAAGACAATTTCAAAGTTGTATATGCTTAACTTCAACATCAGGAAACCCTTCAAATTCTTGTTCAAGGACTGTACCGTAACCGTAGTCACATGCGTCTGTTGTTAAAATAATTTGACGTTCGAAATTGGGTAAAGCCAACACAAGTTCACTGCTAAGGACCCTTTTTAGTTCTTCTTAATGTTCATCGGCTTCCTTGTTCCATGTGAGTTGTACTTTTTTCCATCGACTGCCCCATTTCGTTTTCGACAGCTCTTAGGTACACTTTTTAAATCCATTAACTCATAGAGAGGTCTGGCTAATAGTGAGTAGTGATCAATGAATCGAATCGAAAATTATTTATTTTTTTGTTTATCTGTACCGAGCTAGAGCTCCTTCAGATATACAAAAGAGTCTTAAATATGTTTTATACAGTTTCTTATGTCCAATTAAAATTAAGAATGACGAATAAAAAAAAACAAATCATAGCATAGAATAAGAATTTCCATTTTCTTCCATAATTATGTTATTATATTCACCTGAACTTATAAAAAAAATTATCGCATCTATTTCCACTCGACTTTGAGCTTTGATTTTTTGTTCTTTCCTTACGATTAAAAAACAAAACACCACTAAAAATTCACATAATAATTTTCAAGCAGAAAATAAATCAAAAATTATTATTATTCTGCTACTTTGACAATCTAATTTATTGATAAAATTAAAAAAATTAAAAAAAAATCTTTTTTAAATAAATAATTTAAGTCTTTCTGATAAATAAATTTCTTAATAGTTTATATTGTTAAGAATTTTTAAAAAATAATAAAATTTTTAAAAAATAAAATAATTCTACTATTTAATTCAGTATTTAATAATAATTATTTAGTACCTAATTTTAATTAATTTAGTATCTAATTTTGATAATATCTATTTTATTTTATTGGCACCTAATTTATTTAATCAATATCTAAACTAATTGATAAGTATCTAATTTAATACATTGAGTATCAAATCAACATATGTAATTTTTATAAATTGATCAATTAATATGATCGATTTTTTATATAAATTTGTCACAAAATTTTTTAAAAAACATTACAAAATATTAAAATGAGTGATTCAGAATCTTCTTCAACTTCAATTTTTCGACCTGCTACACAAAATCAGCCAGGTTTGGATACTGACGACGAAATAGACAGCATCGAAGTCGATCTAAAATCTAAGCGGGGCAAATCAAAAGTTTACGATGAGTTTCAACGCTATGCTTCTTATCAAGAAGCATTAAAGGTAATACAAAATAAAGATATTTTGTTTGAGGATACATTTTGGGGAAAAAAAATACCTAAAATTAGGTAAGGGAACTAACAGTGATAAACAGTTCTTCAAATGCAAGAATTGTCCAAAAATGTTGTACATTGAAAAACCTAAAACAGATTCGGGTACAATTATTTGTTGAAGACTGTAACCATAACCATTTCAGTCAAATGTGAATACTAATAAAAACCAAGAGGAAGACCACCTAAAAATCGCAATGAAGTTAATGAACAAACCGTTGAGAATCCAAGCAAACGAAGAAAAATTTCGAAAAACAAATAAACAAATAAATAAAGCTCTTTAATAGGGCCGTTTAATTTTTTTCTCATATTTTTATTATTTTTTTTTTACTTGAGTGTGATATTTTATTTTTTATTTGATACAAATATTATTTTATTAGATACTATGAAATTTTATTAGATATTTTTTTTTATTTTTTTTAGATATAGATTAAAATAAATTAGATACTAAAATAATTTGTAGCCTAAAATAAATTTCTATAAAAAATCGAAAAAATTGATAATCAAAATTAGACCTAAGAAATTAAAGACTTTTAGTGTCTTTCGATAATATTAAAGATTTTTAGAATCAAAATTTAAGACTTATATTATTCTAATTTTAATTATTTAATTAATTTAAAAATCCTTTATTTTACTACAAAAAAGTACCAAAGTACAGTATTTTTATTGTTTTTTTTAAGAACCGCTTAAAGGTTTTTAAAATCTTTTTTAATTGGGGGTCTCAAAGATATGCTGGGTGAGGAGGGTCTTATTCACAATGTTTAAAAATGTAGAGCTATCATTGCAGCTCTTTTATAAGCCATTTCCACCATGCTTGAGTCATTTAATATTGCAGAAGTATGTCACTGGCTACGAGAAAATTTCTGCTAATTATTAAAAGCAGCTCTGCAAAGGCTGCTAGCGTATCCAATAGACTCTCATATATTCCAAAAAAAAGTCTCATGAAAGTCATAAAGGGTTGTCAGTTGTCATGTTTGCTTATGCTATTGATATAACACCAGGTCTCGGTGATAAGAAAAAAGCGAAGAAAATTGTGAAATATTATTAATAATTCATAATTACTTCATCTCTTAGCAAAAGAGGTGGCATTTGTGTAAAAAAATTAAAGAAGCTTTTCAAATTTAATTAACTATTAGTAGAAAAATTTTTCAAAAATATTTCTTAAGATAATAATTTTAGCAATATTAATAAATAAAGTTACAATCAAAAATAACAAAAGATAAGATTAAAAATTTCCATAATAAAAAAGCTTATCTTTTAAAAAAATTTATAGGGATATTTCAAATCAATTTTTTGTTTCACAAAACAATATGATAATAATAAAAATTATAAAATTAACTGGTATAAATTTGTTTTTCTTTTTTCGATAAATTCGAATTGGCATTATGGTAAAAAAAAAGAAATATTCTTCTTTTTTTGTTTGATTTTTATCTCAGTACTTTATTTTATTTGGAGCAATGTCAAAATCTCATCAGGAAATTTTGTTTACCTTAACAATTCATTTGATGAAAATATTTTAAATTCGAATAATTTTATTGTTAATGGAAAAATTAGTCAATATTCTAGTGTTCTTAATTTAATTTCAAACAGTACTGGGATTCAAATAGAAATTTTAAATTATATTCAAGATTACAAATCTGAACATTTAAGATGCCTAGTCACTAATCAGGATAATTTTTATTTAATTCCAGTTTCTGATACTTTAACTATTAGCTTAATGCAAACAAAATATAAAGTGAACAAGTTGTACAAGATAAGCTGCAATTTGGAAAAGATTATTCAAAACTTGGATGAAATATTGGTCGCACTGATTGATATGCGTGATTTTGAGCAAAAAAATTTCGAAAAAACATTTGTTTTATATCAAAAACCTATTATATTAAACAAGAATGAAGCCAAGAAAAAAAAAATTATCAATTGTGTTCATACGATCAACCATTTGGATTCTTCAAAAAAATTAAAGCTAATAAATTGGCTGGATATTCAGAAAAAAATCGGATATGAAAAAGTTGTTTTGTATTTTTTAGATAACCTTGAAGATTATTTTGAAATGCTAGAAAAAAAATTTGGATCTTTCATTCAAATAATTGGACACGAAATTACCGAGAATAAAATTTGTAAGTGGCACAAGCGAAAAGTGGACGAATTTCCTCAGAATTCAAATTACAAGACACTTCTGGATTCATGTTTATTGTCAATGAAGATAAATTTTGACCTTCGAGATAGTTATATTAAAAATACACATGAGCGTCTAAATTCTAATGATTGTTTAATGAAAAATCGCCACAAATATCAATACATTAGTAATTATGACTTTGACGAATTTATTTTTCCGAGATCCTTTGAAACCGATCACGTTAAGAATGTCAATGAATCAAAAATATGTGAAAAAAATAATGATTCAAAATTTGTTAAAATTCATGATTATATTGAAAATTTGGAAAAAAAATATGGGAACAAAGTGGCATATTTTCAATTTGAAAATGTAAATATGCTTATCAAGCATGAAATTATTAGGAAAATTTTGAAATCAAATGCAACTCAAAATTTAGAGTACTCTTCTTCTGGAATTCGTTTGAAATTTACAAGCAAAAATTCAAATGATGAGAATTTATTCAATTCATTCAAAAAAAGTATTTTGTTATTCGATTGTATGAACAAAACAATTTCACAAAATGGCGATTTAAATTCTAAATGGAATAATTACATTGGGGCTTTAGTTAATAATCGAGCTGGAAAGTCTATTTATAATACCGACTACACTCTTTCGTATAATCAACATTTTGCTTGGACAATTACAAAAGGAAGCAAAAAAGTCAGTGTTCCTTTAAAAATTGGCTTTGTTAGCCACTTTAGAGATAGCGATTTGGGTCTCAACATAGAATATTCAATTCGAAATCTCTTCTTAGATTTTGAATATTATCAATTTTTATTCAAAATGATAAATAATTAATCAAAGTAAAAATTAAAAAAAATAAATAATTCATTGAAATTTTTTATGAATTATAAAAAATTGTATTTGATTCTTTTTAAAAATCTTCACTTCTTTTATCGAAATTGCTTTTTTTCATTTATTTTAGCTTTTGTAAGGAATCCAATTGATTTGATCAAAACGTAGTTTAATTAATATAAACTGGAATTAAACAAAAATTATCCCGATTAGTTAAAAGGCATTTCAAATTTTATGATTTTATATTTTGAATAGAATTCAAAATTTTTACACATCAATCGAATAAATTGAAATTTAAATCAGCTTAATTTTCATAATTTTGACAATAATGAAACTTTGTTTAAATATATAATATAAAATTGTCAAAAGAAAAGATACTTAGTGAAAAATTCTTAACTTAAGTTTACCAGTCCTGTTATGAATTATGAAATGCTGTAACAAAAATTAATTTTTGTAATCATCTTATAATTTTGACTATTTTGATGGAAATTTGTGTCAAACTTTACCAAGATATGGCATTTCAAAACCTATTACTCTTTGAAGCTTAATCACGCCATATTTCATGAGCTAATTTTCATTTAAGTAAAAAAATATTTTCGGAATCAGTTCATCAATATATACAAAAAAATACCCAAAAAAGCTAATTTTTGTGTTTTCTGTCAAAATCGCACCATAAAATTAACTTTATTTTACGTTAATTGTTTTATAAAGCAAACAACTGAATAGAAAAATGCAAGTAAGAGATAATTAGAATCATGAAAATGTCAAAAAGAAAATATGCTTGTATAAATCGAACTGAAAAATAACCCGACTGTTCTTTGCAGATAAAACCCTTCTCTTCAAGGAAACAGTAAAGCCTACTTGTGCTGATTCTTTCAAGGAATTTACTGAAAGAGTTTACTAACACTAATAGGTCGATATTTAGTAGGATCGAAGCTGACCTTTTTTTAGGGATCAGGGTTATTTTAGAAATTTTCTTAGCATTAGAAATTTCTGATGCCGCCTCACAGATATTAAAGAATCTCACCAACTTAATTAGGAGTGAGTCAGGAAGATTCTTTAATATCCTGTTGGTTATGCTGTCAGGTCCATGAGCTAAGTCATCTTTTAATTTTTTTATAGTTTTCTTAAGCTCTTCAAGTCTGATTTCGGGTTAGGACTATCTAGGACTACTAGGAGGTAAGGATCCCTGAAATAATCCTTTCTTATAACAAAATTATACACCATGATTTGGCAATCATGCTGGAAGAATCGTCATTACCGGCAACGCGGTTCACCCACCCTCGCAATGAAAACCGGATAATCTTGTATATACGTGTTTTTTGGTAACTTTGCGACAACGCCTTTTTCCTTTTGTTAATAACAGCATCAAACCTAATTTTCGTTCTAATTTTTTTTCTATCAAATTAAAACTCTTAATTAAATTACTTTGAATTAACCTTTTTAATTGGGTCCGTCAAAATAAACAATATTTTAATTCAAAATTTCTTAGAATTTTAATATTTAAAAATCTTTAAAAATTATTTTTATGACCAACTGGTTAAACTTTTTATTCAAAAATTAGTAAATAAATTATGGGAAAAAATTGTTCACAGAATTAATGAAGAAAAATTTTTTTTTAAGTTTATTAACAAAAAACTTATGAATTTTTTTAATTGATCATAAAATTTAATTATCTAGAAGAAAGGGTAAAATTTGTCAGCTTCAAAATAAAAGTAAGTTTATTTAATTTAATTAAATTTAACATAACTTGATAGACATTTTTTTCTATTCATTCTAAGAAAATTATCAAGACAAATCTATCCAAAAAAATGACAATTAAATTTTGTTATGAATTTTTAAATTTAATGATAAATATTTCAAAATTCGCTTTCAAAAAATTTCTCATTTCAAATTACTCATTCGTCATATTTTGTCTGTTCTTTTGACTAACAAACCCACATACAGTCAATAACCGGTTATCCGGAATGAGATTCGAGTTTTTTTTTTCAAAGTCGTCCGGATAATGTATTTTCCGGATAACACGATTTGCTAACGAAAAGAGGGGTAAACACAGTGATAATTGATTTAGAGTGTTTATTTAGAACAAAGAAACATATATATTAAGGTTTAACAGGAAGTAATACGGAAACAATGCTGTTCTAATTAGCTCAAAGCCTAAAAAGTAGGAAGTTAAAAAGTTCAAAGTAAAAAATCAAAAAGTGCTGGTCTGAAAATTGATTCCGGATAATCGAAAATTACGGATAACCGGTTATTGACTGTATACTGAAAAACCTCTCAATACACTCGACGAATTAATATTAAAAAGAATTGGAGCTAATTTTAAAAGATTTGGAAATGATTTTGATTTTAATCCAAAAATCTCGAGTTGATTTTATTTTTGAAATGATCACAAATCCATCATTTCATAGTTAAGTTTTAAATTTATAAATTTTATTGACCAAATCTATTTGAAATGATTGAAATGAAAGCTTGGCCGTGTTATTATTGTTATAACTAAAGTGTTTGTTAGAAAAAAAACTTTTGTAAAATGCCGGCTTTAATAGTTTTGCTTTTTGGAATAATTCTGTAAATTAGGTGATCCTGAATCATTAAAACAAATAATGAAATTTAATTAATTTTTTCAACTTGATTTGTATTGTTTTAACTCTGGTTCTTGGCAAGCTTTTCAAACAAGAAATTATTTCCAACATTATTAAATTAAGTAGTCTCCAATGTTGTATTCAAATTTCTTGATCTTTCTGTCATGATCAAATTTGGCTTTGTCCATTCTACAATTCCTATTTGTTGTCGCCATTTGGTAACACTTCCAGTTTCCTCTCAAGCTCTTGAAGATAATTGGTCGCCACTGCTGGGAGATTTTTTTCAACTATATCATCGTAGTCTTCTAATACTATTACCTCACCGTGCTTATTCACTATTTTATACTCAGTTAAAATCTTTTCTCTTTCGAGTAGGTCAGTAGGTGGTATAATTAGGTCGATCGGAATTTTAGGCCTTCGACCGAACATCATTTCAAAAGGTGTTTGACCAGTTGCACTTTGTCTACTAGTATTCTAAGCATATGCCAGTTTATTTAAGTTAAGGTCCCAACTCATTTGGTCGTCATCAACAAATGCTGCAATCATCTTCTTAACTGTTTTTACTGTGATTTCACTTTGACCATCACATTGTGGGTGAAAAGGAGTTGTTTTTAACTTCCGTATGTCCAGATGCTCATAAACCAGATCTAAAAGCTTTGATTGATATTGTTTCCCCCCGTCTGATAATATTGATTCCGGGATTCCATATCTACAGCACCATTTATCCACTATATTATTTGCAACTGGTGGGGTTTTACTGCTCTTCAGTGCATGAATTTGTATCAGCTTTGTAAAGTGATCTACTATGACTTGGACATAGTTGTTACCACGGTGAGTTACCTGGAATGGTCCTGCCAAATCTGTGGTAATCAATTGATTAGGACGACATGGTGTTAAGTAGATCAACTCAGCATGTCGCGCTGGCTGAGTGAGCTTGATCTTTTGGCACACATCACAACATTTGACACATCTCATTATGTCGTTTTTTAAGAATGGTCTGTAAAATCTATCGGTTATTTTTGACATTGTCTATGATTTTCCTAAATGACCATTATAAATTGGGCTCTGGACTTGATTGACAATTTGCTCCACTATTTGTCTTGGTAATACCAATTGTGTTGTTTTAAAACCATTCCTATTTTCACTATGACGATATAGAATAGCATCAACAAGCGTAAAATTGTCGTACTGTTTGTATAGTATACGGCGTGTTGGGCTCTCAAAAATTGATATTTTAGGTTTCTCGGACCCATTTTCCAGGATTAGTCCTTTTATCCACTGGATTTCTTCGTCCTTCTCTTGTTCTTCTTTAAGGCTCTCAAATTCATTCTCGATAGAAGAACTTGGGTTCAGAGCTATTCTATCGGCGTTTGTTATTTCACTCTCCGAATAAGAGCTGCTGTTTGTATTCTGTGTTACATCATCTAAGCTATGTTCATTCTCACTATCCGAAGATGAAGAGACTTCACCGTGAATTTCTTCAATACTTGTTCCTAAATTGTCGTGATAATCGTTTTTTTCATCTGCATAGTTAACTTCTGGTGGTAGTCTAAATAACATGTCGGCTACGACGTTTTCTCGATCTGGCTTGTAGACAATTTCAAAGTTGTATATGCTTAACTTCAACATTCAACGTTCTAACCTAGGACTCATATTTGTCTTGTTTTTTTTATCCAAGTCAAAGGTAAATGATCTGTTTGGACTTTGAAAAGTCTGCCATAAAGAAATTCATGAAAAAATAACATGCTCTCATCTGCACTGAGAAGCTCCTTTTCCCACTGTAGCATATTTTCTTTGAGCTTTTGTAAAATTTCGGCTAAAATTGCAATTGGCCTAGGAAACCCTTCGAAATTCTTGTTCGAGGACTGCACCGTAACCTGAGTCATATGCGTTTGTTGTTAAAATAATTTGACGTTCGAAATTGGGTAAAGCCAACACAAGTTCACTGCTAAGGACGCTTTTTAGTCTCTCAAAATGTTCATCGGCTTCCTTGTTCCATGTGAGTTGTACTCTTTTTCCATCGACTGCGCCATTTCGTTTTCGACAGCTCTTAGGTACATTTTATAAATCCATTAACTCATAGAGAGGTCTGGCTAATAGTGAGTAGTGATCAATGAATCGGCGGTAAAAGTTTACAAAGCCCAGCCAGGACTGAAGTTGGTTAATTGAAGCCGTTAATTGGAGTATTTCGCTAAGCCCAAAGCCCTATTTGGGTCATATGTAATCTTTCCTTTGGATATCATATTTCCCAACAACTGAATTTCAAATTCATCTGGAACACTTTCCTCGCAATAAAACTTTTAATGATCTCTTGTTTAGTGTATCCAGAACAGCCATTACAGTGTCCAGATGATAATTGATCCCATTCTTTTCATTGTTTGTAAATATAATTGAATCATCCAAATAAACTCTTAGAGAATAATCGATTATAAATCGTTGTAAACATGCTTCGATAAAACGTTGAAACCATGCAGGAGCAGTTTTGATGCCAATTGGCATTGAAAGATACTCAAACAGACCAAATTCACAGATGAAAGCAGTGAACTGTATGGAGTTAGGATGCACAGGAATTTGGTGGTATGCTGCTTTCATATCGATTTTAGTAAAAGTGTCTGCATCTGCTAGTTTGGCATAAAGATCCTTTATGGAATGAATTGGATAGTTATCGTCCTTTAACACTTTGTTTAGTGGCTTGTAGTCCACTGTGATTCTAATAGAGTCCACTGAGTCCACTGTGATTTTTTTTTTTTCAAGTCAACAAAAAAAAAAACTGAATACGAATACGAATTTGAACTTAATTTTTTGAAATTCAGTTGGGGATACCCTTAAAAAAAACGTCGAAGTACAAAAACTAACAAAAACTTTGAATTGAAATATCTCACTCATAACAAAAATATTATTAAATTTTGATAATGCACTATTTACTAGAGTTTATGCTCTTTCATAATTGTATTTGATGTATTTTGTCGAATGATCAGTTCTTGAGATTTTCTTGCACAAAAAAAAAGTATTTTTTAAGTATCCCTACTTTAAGTGCGTATATCTCTGGAATGAGACAATTTGGAAAAAAAATAAAATCATATTTTTAACACACAAGAACTCTATTTTATTAGTACGTGTAAATAAGGTCAATATCTTGATGTGAAAATACGTGCAAACCGTCCTTTAACATGTTTCTGCGTTGACTGGTGTGAGCTAAAAGCTTTGCCTTGTCTCTGATTGTTTGGTTCTCTAGATTTAATTAAAGAATAAGCATTTGATTTAAAATTACCACCAAACGTATGTTTTTGATTTTGTTGAGTTGCGTACCTTCTGTTCCTTCTGTTCTTCTGTATCCAAATTTATAATTCGTCTAGGGACTCAGTTGTCAACAAGACTAATTGTGATGTCAAGCCAGTCGGACTTTTGAAATTGCTTCAAATAAATCTCCAAAACAATGAACCACGATTTCACATACATTCCTTCCTTAAGCTCGTTCGGTGCCTTTATAGCGTATGAATTTCTAGCTTCGCTATATAAGGTCTTATAAATCCTCTCGTTTCCAAATTGCATGGTTTTCCGCGCGTACGGAAAAAGTAGTATTTTAGTTGCGCGGAAAAATTATCTTTTTTCAATGCGCGAAAAGAGTTGTAAATATGTTTTATACAATTTTTTATGTCCAATTAAAATTAAGAATAACGAATAAAAAATAAAGACAAATTATAGCATAAAATAAGAATTTCCATTTTCTTCCATAATTATGTTATTATATTCACCTGAACTTATAAAAAAATTCGAAGCAGACGGAAAATTATCGCTGCTTTTTCCACTCGAATTTGAGCTATGATCTGTTAAATCTTGAGGGAGTTGCTGCGTAATTTGACTCACTATCGGTTTATTATTATTTCCTGATTCATCTTCATCTGAAGCTTCATTATAAATTTCTTCTTCTTCTGAATCAGAGTCGCTTATATCGCCAGAATAGGCAACACATTTCTTTGTCTTTTTTTTCCTCCTCAGACAAAATAGCGAGGATCATACCAGTGTACTCATCGACCGTTAATTTGCCTAAAATTAACATTTGACGACGAAATGTATAAGACGCATCTGTGTATGCTAATAATTTACGTCTATATATTACAGGAATTTTTCCATGATAAGCAAAGGCTATTTGATTTTCTTCAGTTTTAAGTGCTTCTTTAGCTGAAAAAATATTTGGATAATTGGTATTTAAAGTAGTTTTTAATTTAATATGATAGCCTTCTATGCTATTGTTGGTTCTTGGGCCTTTATGATCAAACAGGTTCCAATCAGTTATAAGAAATCTTGTATTATCATCAATATAGGTAAAATATTATGTGAAAAATAAAAAGAGAAGAAAAACATTCAATATATAGCACTTAATTATAATTTTAAAATTCCATTCACGGGAAAAGTATCTTTTTTCAATGTGCGGAAAATATATATTTTTTCAATGCGCGGAAAAAAGATCTTTTTTCAATGCGCGGGAAAAGTATCGCGGAAAAAGTAACTGCAGCGTCTTTTTTTATTAAATGATAATTAAAAAATGATTAGTTGAATCTTTAGTATGCTTTATTTTTAGGTACTGTAAACTCGATCAATATATATTATCAATTCGATCGTTTTAATTTAGAAAAAACTAAAACTTTAAGGAATGTATTTTGTATGCAAAAAAAAAGGGAAAAAATATCGTAAAAATTGTGTGGCAAGTATCTAATAGTTAAACGGCTATTTTGAGCATATGCCTTACCATTCCCCATATTTTTATATGATGTGAAAATATAGAAGTAAGCTATTGACTTGGAATAAATATCTTTGATAATTAAAACAAATAAATCTAAAAAAAAATAAATAAAAATGTTATAAATTCTTTATTATAAAGTAAAACCTTTATTTTTTCCCACATCGTTTAAGATAGGGAAGCAGGGCTTTATATTTGCGAGTAACGAGCCGTTATTTATCCAAATTTTTTAAAGTAAATGTTAAGTTTTATCTGAATATCAAAAAAATAAAAAAAATACATGGAAAAAAAAATCGTATGTGTATAGTCTATCAAAAGTTACGTCAAGAATTTTCTAAAAACAGTTCAATCAATTGATTTTCTACGTGTTCGTATCTGCTTACTAGCTCGTCACGCGATCGCTCGTTCCTCGCAATAATAAAATGGGTTCTCTAGTTGTGTTTAATAGTTTATTGTATTGGTTTGTAAAAGTAGAGCGAATTTAGTTGTGATACCCCAATTATTGAATAAAATTCACAAATTTTTAAGTTATTACCTCAAATTTTTAAGAGCAGCAAATCAATTTTTGAATTTTTTTAATAATCCTCTAATTATTGCTTGTAAAAAACAGATTTTTATTTATTCAGCTAAGTATCTTTGCCATGTGATCTTCCTAATTTTTATAATTCACTGGGAATTGAATAACGTCTTTCAGGTTATTTGAAATTTAAGGAGGGTTCTGTAAGTAGGAACAAATGTTTTGATTTTTCTGTTTTTTGATCATTCCCTACGAATGAAAAACAAAACACCAGTAAAAATTCACATAATAATTTTCAAGCAGAAAATAAATCAAAAATTATTATTATTCTGCTACTTTGACAATCTAATTTATTGATAAAATTAAAAAAATTAAAAAAAAATCTTTTTTGAATAAATAATTTAAGTCTTTCTGATAAATAAATTTCTTAATAGTTTATATTGTTAAGAATTTTTTAAAAATAATAAAATTTTTCAAAAATAAAATAAATTTCTATAAAAAATCGAAAAAATTAATAATCAAAATTAGACCTAAGAAATTAAAGACTTTTAGTGTCTTTCGATAATATTAAAGATTTTTAGAATCAAAATTTAAGACTTATATTATTCTAATTTTAATTATTTAATTAATTTAAAAATCCTTTATTTTACTACAAAAAAGTACCAAAGTACAGTATTTTTATTGCTTTTTTAAAGAACCGCTTAAAGGTTTTTAAAATCTTTTTTAATTGGGAGTCTCAAAGATATGCTGGGTGAGGAGGTTCTTATTCACAGTGTTTAAAAATGTAGAGCTATCATAGCAGCTCTTTTATAAGCCATTTCCACCATGTTTGAGTCATTTAATATTGCAGAAGTATGTCACTGGCTACGAGAAAATTTCTGCTAAAAGCAGCTCTGCAAAGGCTGCTAGCGTATCCAATAGACTTTCATATATTCCAAAAAAAAGTCTCATGATAGTCATAAAGGGTTGTCAGTTGTCATGTTTGCTTATGCTATTGATATAACACCAGGTCTCGGTTATGAGAAAAAAGCGAAGAAAATTGTGAAATGTTATTAATAATTCATAATTACTCCATCTCTTAGCAAAAGAGATGGCATTTGTGTAAAAAAATTAAAGAAGCTTTTCAAATTTAATTAACTATTAGTAGAAAAATTTTTCAAAAATATTTCTCAAGAAAATAATTTTAGCAATATGAATGAATAAAGTTACAATCAAAAATAATAAAAGATAAGATTAAAAATTTCCATAATAAAAAAGCTTATCTTTTAAAAAAATTTATAATAAACTTTTATTGGGATATTTCAAATCAATTTTTTGTTTCACAAAACAATATGATAATAATAAAAATTAAAAAATTAACTGGTATAAATTTGTTTTTCTTTTTTCGATAAATTCGAATCGGCATTATGGTCAACAAAAAAGAAATATTCTTCTTTTTTTGCATGATTTTTATCCCAGTACTTTATTTTATCTGGAGCGATGTCAAAATTTCATCAGGAAATTTTGTTTTCCTTAACAATTCATTTGATGAAAATATTTTAAATTCGAATAATTTTATTGTTAATGGAAAAATTAGTCAATATTCTAGTGTTCTTAATTTAATTTCAATCAGTACTGGGATTCAAATAGAAATTTTAAATTATATTCAAGATTACAAATCTGAACATTTAAGATGCCTAGTCACTAATCAGGATAATTTTTATTTAATTCCAGTTTCTGATACTTTAACTATTAGCTTAATGCAAACAAAACATAAAGTGAACAAGTTGTACAAGATTAGCTGCAAATTGGAAAAGATTATTCAAAACTTGGATGAAATATTGGTGGCATTGATTGATTTGCGTGATTTTGATCAAAAAAATTTGGAAAAAACATTTGTTTTATATCAAAAACCTATTATATTAAACAAGAATGAAACCAAGAAAAAAAAAATTATCAATTGTGTTCATACGATCAACCATTTGGATTCTTCAAAAAAATTAAAGCTAATAAATTGGCTGGATATTCAGAAAAAAATCGGATATGAAAAAGTTGTTTTGTATTTTTTAGATAACCTTGAAGATTATTTTGAATTGTTAGAAAAAAAATTTGGATCTTTCATTCAAATAATTGGACACGAAATTACCGAGAATAAAATTTGTAAGTGGCACAAGCGAAAAGTGGACGAATTTCCTCAGAATTCAAATTACAAGACACTTCTGGATTCATGTTTATTGTCAATGAAGATAAATTTTGACCTTCGAGATAGTTTAATTAAAAATACACATGAGCGTCTTAATTCTAATGATTGTTTAATGAAAAATCGCCACAAATATCAATACATTAGTAATTATGACTTTGACGAATTTATTTTTCCGAGATCCTTTGAAACCGATCACGTTAAGAATGTCAATGAATCAAAAATATGTGAAAAAAATAATGATTCAAAATTTGTTAAAATTCATGATTATATTGAAAATTTGGAAAAAAAATATGGGAACAAAGTGGCATATTTTCAATTTGAAAATGTAAATATGCTAATCAAGCATGAAATTATTAGGAAAATTTTGAAATCAAATGCATCTCAAAATTTAGAGTACTCTTCTTCTGGAATTCGTTTGAAATTTACAAGCAAAAATTCAAATGATGAGAATTTATTCAATTCATTCAAAAAAAGTATTTGGTTATTCGATTGTATGAACAAAACAATTTCACAAAATGGTGATTTAAATTCTAAATGGAATAATTACATTGGGGCTTTAGTTAATAATCGAGCTGGAAAGTCTATTTATAATACCGACTACACTCTTTCGTTTAATCAACATTTTGCTTGGACAATTACAAAAGGAAGCAAAAAAGTCAGTGTTCCTTTAAAAATTGGCTATGTTAGCCACTTTAGAGATAGCGATTTGGGTCTTAACATAGAATATTCAATTCGAAATCTCTTCTTAGATTTTGAATATTATAAATTTTTATTCACAAATTTTTCTGATTGAACTTTTTAATTTTTATTTTCTTCTTCCTATTTCCTTTTTTTATTAATAAAAATTCTTTTTTATCGATATTGAATTAAATTTTAATCTAAAATTTAACTTCCTTGAAGAATTTTCTTATTTTAAATCTTTAGTGTTTTTTAATTTTCTTATATTGACTGTTTGTTCAATTTTTGCTTGATAATTGGAATTAACCTTTTAAAGTAAATTTCCCTAAATTCACTATAATCTATTTTGGTTATTCACATAAAATAACGTCAAAATAGTGAAAAAAAACAATTTTTTTAATGAATAATTATTGAATTATTCAAAATTAAGCAATTGAATTAATTATTTACTGAATTTACGTAAATGTTGTAAAAATTATGGATCTAATTTTTATCGAAAATATATCTTAATAATTTAAATTTAAAACCTTTGTAAAATTAATGATATTTTATTGTATCTCAAATTAAAAGCTATGAAAATAAAATTATTTTTAAATCGTTCTTTTTAGTAAAGTTTAGATCCATAATTTTTGATAAAAATTTTTTTTTGTGTCTTTTTTTGGCCCAAATTCAGATAATAATTTAAAATAATTTAGGTAGATTTATGTAAATAATATTGTATTACAGTGATCATATCAGCACTAAACTAAATTGTAAACTCAGGATCAGAACAAGATTTGATGTTATCGTACATGATGGTTGAAATTAGAAAAAGCGACTCATAGGTAAAATTAATGAAAAAGTAAAAAGTATTCTAGAAAAATAAAAAAATATTTAAAAAAATAAGCATAGATTAGAATCTAATGGAAGTAGCAATTTTATGTGATAAATAATCTTATTGATTTAATCGAATAATTTCAAAATTAAAAAAATTAGTTTTGTACATTTTCAAGTTGACACCTAATGCTAATACCACCGTCACTTGGTTTGCCAGCTCTTGCTCAAAAAGAATCCTACCTAAAAATAAAGTCCTCGAAAAAAGTAAAAGAAGACTATTTTGATGTAGATCATAACTAAGTTCGTTAGTGTTAGGTGATCCAAGTTTAAAAGGTATTCCATCAAAAACTAAATTGGCTTTAGAAATTGGCTAATTTCGATTTTTATTCTTTTTTCAACAAATGTTTGAATCTTTAGTTTTTTATGTTTATACAATTTATTGAAAATTAAATGTCTTTTTATGAGATAGACTAATTTTTTTCACTAAAAGAAATACAATTTGGTTAATGTTATATGCAATTGAATTTTTACTAGGCTTAAAAAGATTCCTCTTGATCTTTTGATCACAGATCTTATAAAATCAATTTTTTTTAATTATTCACCTTCTATTATATTTTTACACCATTATTTAAATTTCCACTAAAATCTCTTGTGTCATTTTTAATCAATTTATTATTATTAAAAATATGTTCTCTGGGTAGATTGATTTAAATAAATGTAGTTTATATGATCTTAAACTTCTTTCACTCACTCAATTAGTTGTTTTTACCTAACAAAATTTGCCTGTTGTCAGTCTTAGTCATTATTAGCTGATTTCATGGGCATTAAATATTTAAATGAAAGAAATCTTTTGGTAACCAATTATCATAGTAGAAAATTTGAAGTTTGTCATTTGTGAGCAAAATGATAATAAAATTTGACAGTAATTGCCTAAAGACTACGGTAACTAAAATTTTATAAAATTTTGAGTAGACTTGCGTTTAATTAAAATTTTTGGAAGGAAAAATCTTGGGTTGGATATATTAAACGGAATTAATTTAATTAAGAAATTTAAGAATTAAATTTTTAGAAAAAAAAACAAAGTTTAGATATGAAAATTAAAATTTAATATTATAAAAAATTTTCTTTTTAAGTTATTTTACTTGATGAATTTTTCTTCATTAAAAAAATAATAATTACATACAATTGGTTTATTAATATTTTTTCAATTTTTTGTTCAAATTTTAGCGACGTTTTTAATTATTGGTTCTTGTTAAAAAAATAATTTTTGTTAAACGACTCTATAGGGTTAATCAAGAAAATTCTCAAAACTAATCTCGAAATCAAAGATTTAAAAAGGGTATAAAAAATTGTTAGTAAATAAGAATTTAATTGATATTTTATTTAATTTTAAGTTTTATAATTTATATTGAAATAATTAATTTTGTTTTAACTATTTTAAATTTTTTTGAACGCATTTTGTTAAATATATTGATTTCAAATAATAGAAAAGCCATAACCAGTTATTATTGAAGACTAAATTATTTATTTTTTTTACTTGATATTTAGATCTAATTAAAAAGATTTGTTTACTTAGTCTTAAAAGATTTATTTTTAATTATTGAATTTTTTTCGCTTTTCTTTAATAAATGCCAGCTTTTGCCTAAATTATAGAAAAATGAATTCTAAATTTTTTATTTAAGAGATATTTTATTGATTAAGCAAGTTCATAAAGCCTTTTTGATCGTAATTATACGTAAACAAAAAACATTAAAATATAATTCCTAATTTCTAAATAGATAGATTTCAATTACAGAATTACATTGGGATCTATTTTTTTAATTTAAATTCTAATTAATATATCATTAAGATTCATGTTATCTGGTATTATTTTAATCTTTACTTTTAGACATTTTTTTAACGTAAACATAAGTATTTTTTCATTAGCATCGATATTTCTTTTTTGAAAATAATTAGACTATTTCTTAGCTAAAAATATTTAACAAAAAAAATTTTTGTTATCTATCACACTTGAAAAATATTATGTTTTCGAAAAGTAAGCTAGTTAAATAGATAGAGGGATTCAGAAGCAATGCATAAATACCGCAAAGACATATATATAGTCAATTTGGTTCGAAAAGAAGTAAAGAATTATAATAAACCAAATTCATAAATTATAAATTTTAAAAATCTTAGATCAAAACATATCCTCGATTAAGAACCCTAAAGTGAATAGGTTTATTACCATCATGATAATTACCATTTCTTTCTATAAGGTTTAATATGTGCTTAAAAATATTAAATATCTGATAGAGGATTTATTAGAGCAAATAAACTAGCCAACAACGATTGAAAACAATTATAGAGCTTTTTGATCAGATTGCTCCCATTCTTATCGTATCATTTATCTTATCAGCACTTTGATAGATTTTCTAATGCTGGATTATGAGGTCTTTAATTATTTAACTGATTCATACTTTTTTTTATTGCAGCCAAGTCGAAAAATATTTTTTATTGAAAACACATTACTCTGATTATAGACTGATTTGAACGTCACAATGGTTTACTGGTTTTTGAATCCATTATGGTAGAGTTTAAACTGCTCATTGTTAGCTTTATAGCACTGTTTTGCTTTGCCCAAATAATCGAATGCTTACCTGTACGAAAAAAGAAAATTTGCCACTTTTTACCACAAAATGAAAAAGTAATTTTTATATTAAAAATTTTAAATCTAAGCTTAATCTTTTCTAATAAAAATAGTTAAATTTTAAGGAATTTTTTGATAATTTTCCTACAGATAGTTGCTGAGAACCGAAATTCTGAATTAATAAATTAAAAAAATTACAACATTTATTTATTTATTGAATCGAATTAACATCTATTTGGATAAGGAAAATTAAAAAAGTTCAAAATAAAATTTGATTAAGTTATTGACTAACTTTAAAGAGGTTTATTAAGATTTTTCAATATGAACTTAATTTAAATATTTTTAAAATATTATTAAGTCAACAAAATAATGATAATATTGACTTCATATACAAGATCTTCCATAGAATAAAACTCTACTCTCATTCTAATTAACTCAAAATAGTCCGAAATAGTCATATTGACTATTATAATATAAAATTTAAATATCAGTAGTAAATTTTTTGAATGATGATATCAAATATTTTTTTTAATTTGAAGTCATTTAATTATTTTTTATTTTTTTCAATAATCATTTTTTTTCAAATAAATTTTTTAGCTGTTATTTTCAAATTTCAAAAGAAGAAATCATCCAAGATCAAAAAATTATCGTCATATACCATTTTACATAAATAAAGATCTTAGTTATGACGAGCCAACAAATTTAATCATTCACACTCATTACGACAAAAGCTTTTATGAGTAATTACATTAAAATTTAAATAAATAATAATTATTTTAATTTACAACTAGCTTTCCGTCAAATATTTTAAAATTGTACAAAGATTACTTAATACCCGAGGCTATCAAATATTGGGAAAACAGTTTAAAAGTTAAATATCGCTACTTTCCAATTCTTCTTGGAAGGTAAATATTTTTTTTATATTTTATCATGCCAAAAAAATACGAATAAAATATCATTATAGATTACTAGAACGAATTTTTTGTTTAAAAAAAATTACCATAGATCTTTGCATAAAAAGAGATGTCTAAAGTTTATTTTAAAGTTATTCAGCAAGATGGTATATTTTGTAGCAATTTTACTAAAATCAGTTTTTTGAAAAAAATCATCTACTTGGCTGTGAAATATTTTGTCGCATGTGTAATTGCTTTTATGCAAAAAACTGGTTTTACTAAATACACCATTTCACCGAATTGATTTGCCATTATCCTTTTATTATTTGAATTAAATTGAAATCAATTTTTCCTTAATTTTTTAAAAAACTTTAAGCTTTTCTGATTTTAAATAAAATTCAGATAATGGATTTATAATGGTAAATGAGTCCCTTTTAGGATTAAATATTTTTCAAATTTAATAAGAAAAACAAAAATAATCAAAAACTTATTTTATTTTTGTATGTAGTCCATCTATATTTTGAGCTAAATATTCTAGGACATCATCATGACGTAGTTGCTAATGAAAAACAAGGGAACAGCAAACCTAGAAATATCGTAAAAATCCTTAAAATTCTTTTTAATATACTTTAAATTTTTATTATACTAAATTCTTATTATCTTAGTCATTTAATAGAAAATAAAAATTAACAAAATTCAAAAACAATGTTTAAGTCAACTGAGCTTTTCAAAAGAAAATCTAAAGTAAAATCAAAATTTACACTTATAACTTTTAATATCCTTTTACGATTGCTTTATGATGTTTTTTTCATAGCTACCACGTTTTTTTCCAATATTTACACAATTACTTATTTAAAAATTAGAATTAAGTTAAAAACTTTTTAGTATTTTCCAAACTTAAAATTCACATTCATTAGGTAATGCTTTTTTTGCAATTGATTAAAGTACTCGACCATGGTAGAAGATTTGATACAAATTGTTTAAATTCTATTTTTACAAATTTGTGAAGGATATGATTTGAAAATTAATTATTTTTATAAACAAAAAATTATTTTAATAATGCAATTATACTGGAAACATTGTTAAGTATGTTAAAATAACAAACACGAAAAATTATCATTAAAAGATAAAATTTTTGAATGGTGTTTTGAATTGGTAACCAATTATTTAACAATTGAACATGTATTGACAAGTATTTTCAAGTTTTCATTTTCGGATCTGTTATGGAAATAATAAAAACTTAAGCCATGCAGTAATTAAATTGATTTTTACTATTTGAATTAAATTTTATTAAATAAGATTGAAGTTTTAAACGAGTATTAGGTAGTGGTTATCATAATAGATAAAGCCGTAATAATATGTATGATTTAAAAATAAATAAATAGATAATGTAATAAAAATTTCATTAAATTTTACAATTGGATTCTTAAAAAAATTAAAAATAAAATACTTACACAAGTAGTAAACAAAATAATTCTGATTAATTTAATTTTATTGCTAATCATTATACTTGAAAAAATCTTAAACAGAAAAAAGTTTTTTTTTAACATTTCTACGATTTTAGAAAGAAAAAAATCAACCTAGATGAACTCGATAAAAGAAAATTAATTTTTTATGCTGAATATTAAAAATAATATTCTTTCTGAAAATGGGCCGTACAATGACATAATATTTAATCAAAAATAAAGGGATAATACATTTATTTAATTAAAAGATTAACAAAAAAAAATTTACAATATCCAACTGCTTTTTGAAAATGTATTATACTGTCTCTTTCTTTTCTTTTGAATTGTACAATATCAAAATAGTAGGAGGTTAATGGTAAACTATGTCAGTTTTAAAGCTTGATTTAACAAATTCAAATCTTGCACTTAAATTTTCCAGAATTTTTAAATTAGAATATTTTAATATAATAAAGATTTCTTTTTGTTTTTTGTCCAGCGTTATTTGAAAAAATTTTATTTAAATTATGTTTAAATTTTTTTAAAGAGGTTTTGTGCTAGCTTTGCAGGTTAAAAACACTTTTAAGAATCATATGGTAATTTTATTGGTTATTCATTATATCTGTCAGAAGGTTAATTCAAACTCTTTTTTTGATATATCCATATTAATTAAAATTAATTATTTATCTCAATGAATAATGAAGATCATGTGTAAATTTACAGCTAATATTCGATGATTCAACAAAGAGTGTTGCTTGCGAAACAGACTGTTCAGAAACAACCAAATGTGGCGATTACATTACCATCCCAGAAGAACATTTGGATGTAAAATTAAAAAATTCTAATTAATTAATTGTTAACAATTATTAATAGACATGTAAATATTGTGTCAATAATAAAAGTTGTACAAATAGAGGAAAACAAAACGGAGGCATTAAAGCCGACTTTATTTTGTACATTTCAGCAATAGACAGTAAACACTGTAATGCAAGCAATACAGTTGCCTTTGCATCTTACTGTCAGTTGGAGTCCAAGTACAATAGACCGGTAGCTGGATATGTAAACATATGTCCGCATTCTGTATCTAATAAAAAAAGCGACATTGATCCTGCTTTGGCCACTTTGAAACACGAAATCCTGCATGCTCTGGTAGGATTTTTTTAATTCTTAATCGAATGTTAAATGGTTATTTTTGAATTGAATTGTTAAGGGATTTTCGGCAGGTCTGTTTGGCTTTTTTCTAGATGCAAAAGGAAATCCATTGACCGAACGGAACCCTTCGACTGGAAAACCTCCATTTAATACAAAGTGGATGAAAAATTAATTAATATTTTCCTTTTTTTTATTTTAATTTGTTTTAGAACTAATATGTATGAAGCCAGTAATCGAGTTGTTCGAAATGTTAAGCGAAGTAATTGGAAAATTGGCGACAAAAAGATAACCCGGAACATTAAAATGCTAATTACTCCAAAAGTTTTAGCTGAGGTTCGAAAGCATTTCAACTGCTCAACATTGGAAGGAGCTGAACTCGAGGATCAAGGCGATATTGGTACTCGACTAACTCATTGGGAAAAAAGAGTGTTTGAAAATGAAGCTATGACTGGTACCTATACTCAAAATAGTGTATTTTCGAAAATCACATTCGCTTTTCTCGAGGATACAGGGTAAGTAATCACTTTTTGTTCAGGTTGAAACAAAGATAAATTCCTAAGAAAAAATTTAAAATTTACACAAAATCGCTATGGAATTTTTTCTTTTGTTACAAAAACAAAAAAAATATCAAAAATGCCAAAGCTTAAGTTCTGAAGAACCAAATCATGATCTGTAAATTGTAGCAAATGAATCATCCCTTGTACCGCAAATATACTGATTCTGCAAAATTTAGAAAATTTTGAATTTGGGATATTATATTTTATTTATTTTATTTTGAGTTGGATTTTTAAATCCTACTCAACCTTTAAGTGGTTACAGGGTAAAGACGATGTATTAGTTACTGCATTTTACAGAGCATGTTTACCTCAGTCCGAATTAATTCTATGGCGTTATTTATAATTTATTTTTTTTCTTGTACTAAAATTCACTATGCTCTGAATTTTGCAGAATCAATATTTTTGATGGTTCAAAGGATTGTCAATTGCTAAAATTTACAGAACGTGTCTTGGTCCTTCAGAACTTTGATATTTTTAATAAATTATTTATTGTTTGTACCAAAATTCACAGTACCAATTGCTTTACCATGCTCATTTTATTTTTGAACTTAGTTTATTTTTCTTAATTTCCTAATGATTCTTTGTTATCTTTTTCAAACAAAAAGAAAAATAATAAATTTAAAATTAATAGATTGAGTTAATAGCAGAGTTGTTTAGAAGTCACAAGTCCCAAGTCAAGTCAAAGTACGGACTTTTTTTTTCAAAAGTTTAAAGCTTTTAAATTTTTTTTCTTAATGTATTTTAAAATAATAAACCCAGTCAACTAATTTTTTCAGAAAAGTTGTTGAACTTTAATAGATCTTTAAAAATTCTAATAATATTCTTTAAATATTGTTGAAATTTTATGGAACGCAAATTTTAAATTTATGCAAAATAAACAATATGCATGTGAAAAAATTCTGAAGGAGCTCAAACGGAAAAAAAATAAAAAGATGATATTAAAAAACATAATTTATTCTTGATTCTGACATAAATTTTAAATATTATTAAAAATTTCTATACTCCTTTAAGAATATTTTAATTTTTTTCATTAAATCTCAGCAAAGTAAATTTACAATTAATATGTACATTTATTACATTAATTTACATTTAATTTAATATGTAAATTTACATTTTATGGCCAATTGTCCATAAAAGATTAAAAGCCTGTGTGATTTTTTCTTTCTTTATTTTTCTTTGATAGAAAGCGGTGCTTATCTGGGGTTTTTTTTTGCTTAAATCTGACATTTCTGAAAAATGTATTTCTAAAGAAAAACATCTGTCAATATGATAATTTTTTCCTAAGATAAGAATGACAGAGATTTAAGCAAAGTAAAATTTTTGATCAAATTTCAAGCGCTCAATCTTGCTCAAACATTTTTAAATGCGCAATTAAATTTCATTGCATTTTTAGAGATTCCAATCATTTTTCAAAAATTTACAAATAAAGCTTTGAAATGTTAAAAAAATTTAAAATCTGCGCGAGAAAAAAGTTTTTAAACGAAGAATAATATTAGAGTTAAAAATTTAAGGGTCGGAAAAATAAGCTTATTAGCGGTGTATCAAAAAACATGTAATTTTTAGATTTTTCTCAAGAACCATTCCTAATTAAATCAAAAAGCTTTTTAATTTTTTTCTTAATTGATAAAATGTTTTAATTGAATGATGCTGTACGCTAATTTGCTTACGGGATTGATATCGGTTACTTTAATTTAATTGATAGGGGCCACAGTTCACCTAATTATCCCATCTTTAATTTTCAAGATATACAGTTAAATTATTGACAAGCAAGCTCTCTTATTTAGAAGACAATAATTAAATCATTATACGTACTCTAAAAAGGTCATAAGTTCAAAATAAAGAAATATAATCTGCTATTAAATTTTAGCAATTCAAATTAATATTATTCAATTTAACGTTTATTTTTAATTTATTTCAAAATTTTAATTAAAGAAATAAGAAAATTTTTTTTTCATTTTTATAAAATTTTTAAAAAGTCATATGTTTTAAGTCAAGTCAAAATCCGAACTTATAATAATTTTTTTTAATTGCGGACTTGGACTTTAATTATAGATTTGTCTTAAAATTTACCGCCAAAAAACTCCCTGAAACGGCAAAAAAATTATGAGACTGTGATCATGATGGATGATCGTTCTCGTTAATTATTTTGGCGACCTATTTTAAGTCATAGTCACTGAAATTAATGTCCAAGCCAGTCTTTAAGTTGACTTAAGACCTGTGAATTTTAAACAACTCTTTTTTTTCAAATGTTTTCTTGTAAATGTTTAACTTTCTGTTTATTTCTTGATTTTTAGATTTTTAAATGAAAAAAGTATTAATGTAACGTTTAGACAGCATAACTCATAATTTAACCCGAACCACAACCAAATTATTGTTAATTACTTTATGGTTATACAGAAAAATTTTCGCTTTTACAATTGTAAAAGCGAAAAATTAATCGTGTATTTTCAATTTAATAAATCAATATGTGTATAAGTAAAAGATTTAATAAAAAAAATTTTAATTCAAAAACATTTTTTTTTTCAAAACATTTGCCCTTTATTTAATTTTACAATCTTTATTTACAATTAAATAATTTTTATTGATATTTTGTAGAATCTTATAGAATTCAATATAGATTTTTTATTGTAATTAGAAAGAATTTTTAAAAGTTTTGTTGTAGAATATTTACAGAAAAGAGTAGAAATTATGAAGAAAAAACGTTCGAAATTCAACAAAAAATCTGTAAAAATACCTTTAAAGATTCTACAAAATATCTGTTAAATTGAGTTGACTGGGAATTGTGTTAATCTTGATGACTCAAAGTAAATTTTTTTCCCAGTTTTACAAATTTATCAAATAAATTTTCCGGTTTTTCCATTTATGTAGAGTAATTGTTTTAGGAAAATTATGCAACGGAAGATCGAGAAAACTTACGCCTAATTCTCAACTACTGTCAAAGCATTTTTTCCAGTCATTTTTCATTGCTTAACATGATCGGAGATCCGGACTTGGACTTTATTTTGGGACTTTTAAACAACTTTAGTTAATAGTTAAATAAAAATAACCGGAATGTTTTAATTTGGTACCACAATTTACAAAGAAGTCCCATTCATTAATTTCCAAAATAATTATTTAATTTTTTTCTACTGTCTTGAAGTTGGTATATAGCAAATTATTCAATGGCTGAAGAGCTTACGTGGGGTTCTAATCTAGGATGCGATTTTGTAAAAAAAAGTTGTAAAAGTTGGATGGATAGTCGAAGAGAAAAGTAATCTAATATTAAAACGATTAAAATGTTATCAAAATATTTTTTAGAAATCTTTCAATTCAACCATTTTGTGACTATATTCCTGCAAACGAAAATGTGAACACTAAATATGAATGCAATGAACAGAGAGATGCGGTTTTACTGTGTAATATGGTAGAATACTCACATGAAATTCCGACTATTTACAGGGTAAGCTCAACAGGAAAATTATATAAAATTATAAAAAATTTAAATTAATTATTTACACATTTAAAATTTTTTAAACAATTTTTTCACTTCAATTTAAAACAAGGACTCAAACATCCAATATTTTTTTTCTTTTAAAAAATTTATTGCAGCATATTTTTTGAAACTATCACTAAAAATAGCGCACATCTAAAAAAACAAAGAAGCATCTGATTTTTATTTCTAAATTTA
The DNA here is from genome assembly GCA_025491095.1 of Brachionus asplanchnoidis. Lineage (NCBI taxonomy): Eukaryota > Metazoa > Rotifera > Eurotatoria > Ploima > Brachionidae > Brachionus > Brachionus asplanchnoidis. The sequence continues at coordinate 1,728,974 of JAILYF010000027.1, read as the reverse complement.
AATTCTAATCGAAAAAGTTCTAAATATAAATTTGATCAAAACAAGAAAAGAAAATGTTTTACCTCTAAAACATAAAGAAAATAAAAAAAATGAAAATTTATTTAATTTCAAACCATTAAATTTAAAAATATTTAAAAATATAATCTTTTTTAAATAAATTTCAATTCATTTATTTCTAAAATTTAATTTTAAGATTTTACTCAAGTTCATATTTTAGTCAAAAGAGTCCGTGTCCGACAGATCGGACAACCCTAATAAATTCAATTTTTGTTGCACTAAAATTCAAAAAAATTTAATTTAAATTCTAGAATTTCGATTCGTACTATCACCAAAATCATTCTCACGCAAAACATTGGTTGCCTCGGTATTCTTTTTCACATCTGGGTGGTTCAGTCGCTCTAGCCGACTATTGTCCATTTATGCAACAAGTTAGTTGGTCAATGAACAATGAAATAAGAGATAGCAAATGCATTTATGAAGAAAATAGTCCAGATCAAAGCAAAAACTATATTCTCGAAAATTATGGCTCAAAATCAAAATGTTTCTCTCATTCCAAATCGTGGCTTATTTACACCAACGAATGTAAATCTAGAATTACTGTTTCTAAAACTATAGGATGTTATCAAGTAATTATCTAATTCCTATTTAAAACTTAGCTCAATTTACAAGTGAAAAATTTACTTATCTTTTTAGATAAATTCTTCATAAAATTAAATAATTTCTTGAAATAATTTTATAAAAACCAATTTCGATAATTTTTGATAGTGTATTTTTTTACGGTCAGAAAAAGGTTCTCAACACTAATTTACGACTAGAAAGGGTAAAATAGCTCCATCTTTATCTAGATGACAATTATTATTTGAAATTAAATGTTTTAAAATCAAATTTTTAATTTTAATTATCATAAATTGAAAGATTTTTTAGCATAAATGATTTTAATTATGAGACTTTTAAAATTTTCTCCTCGCCTTTTTTTAATTTGAAAGAGTTTTTGTAATAAAATTCATTAAATTTTTATTTTTTTAATTAAAAATATATATTTGTGAAAAATGATAAAAAAGCAAAAATTTTGCTTTGAATTTGAATAATATATGTAAATAACAATATATAAAGAGTTTTTATACTGAATTCAATATTTTCCCAGGGCCAAATTTTTTGTTTTCATAAAATAAATTAGAAAATATTTTTGTAATTTTATGATTTTCCTTAAGTCCATTAGATAAAAACCATCCATCAAGATAAATCCTGCTCATGAAAAAGAATTGTGAGAAATTTAACTCTAATTATTGAAATTATTATTTTTGATTATTAAAACTTAAAATTTAGAAATGAAAGCTAGAAGAAAAAGATCACAGAATGGATCTAAAAATGGTTCAAAAAATTTGGCAAGTTTTTTTTTCTATTTTACATTCTTAGAAATAATTGCGTAATTAAATTTCAAATTAAACATGCTTAAGCATTGAGTTTAAATTAAACAACGTAATTTAAAAATTTCAAAAAAGTTAAATAGAAAAAAAGACTTGCCATTTATAATTTATAAATTATGATTTTGAAAGTTATCAAATTAGCAAATTCTAGTATATTTTTTGCTTCGAAGATTTGTTTTGCAAGAAAATTTATAAGAATTAAAAAGTAAAAGACCATTTATATATTACAGCAAAATAAAATTAACTTATTTGTAATAATAAAATAATTTAAACTTTTTTTGTTTAAATTATTGAAAATTAAAACCCTTTTTCTAAGAGAATATCAATATTAAAATTTTTTATTTTGAACCTTCACTATATGTAAAAACTATAAAATAAAAATTTTACAAGCTTTAATTTATATTAAAAGTATGAATGTGATCCAAATGACGGCTTAGTGGTCCTTGTTGCACAGCAAAGATTAATATGCCAACAGCAAGGAGACATATTGAATTTTTCTTTGGCCTGGAAAAATCAAAACAATTTCAATCTCTATTACGGAAATTTAATATGTCCAGCTTGTGAAGATATTTGCCAAGTAAACAAACCTAGATTTAGTATTTATAAAAAATATTTAATTTAATCTCTCTCTAGGACAAAAAATTATGTGACTCGGTTCGAGAATTAAATTCGACTAACAAAAATAAAACTGAAAAAGAAATGCTTTTCAGGCTAAATGGTAAAGAAATAGGATTAAATGAACAAGAAAATCAATGTTTTAGATTTTATGGTCATATGACTTCATCAGTGAACTCTTTGGTCCATTTTTGTTATATTAGGTTTTCCTTAAATTGGTTAATATATTTTTCTAATAAAAAAAATATATTTTGATATCTTTTTTTTCTTTTCTATTTATTTCGAGATCCTCAGGCTAATGAAAAATGACAAATCGCTTTTCACATTAGTTTCGGTTAAGTTTAACTGATACCAAGAATGTCTAAAAATTTGAAAAATAAAAGCCTAAAATTTTATTAATTTAAAGACTTTGTAAAAAGATGAGTAATTCTTGTTCGAAGTTTGAAAACTAACCAAGCATAAAGAGTTTTAGCTTGCTGAAACAATCAAGTGTTTTTAAAATAATAAAATTCTCGGTCGAAAAAAAATGGCAGAAAATTTTCACTTGTCTTTAAAAAATCCTTACCGGCGAATCCCGCATGTTCGCACTATATTTGCAAATTTAACAGAACAACAGAAGATAATTCTTGAACGGGAAAAGCTTAGAGCCGAACAGCAGTCGTTTTTAAAGAGGCACAAAGAATCGGTACCAAGGGTTGCCAATGTCAAAAATGTCAGATTCTCTCTTTCCAGTTCGGAAATAATTAATCCAAAAAGAAGTTCTCTCAAGTATTCAGCATCGCATGACTACGATCAAAATTCAAATGAAGAAAACGTGGAAGAAGATACAGGTCCCCTAAGATACATCAAAATTGTTCAATTGAAATTAAAGAAGCCCAACCAAGAAACAAGTCATACTGGTCATCTACACTTTAATCCCAGCGAGTTTCATTCTAAGATAAAAATAGGCACCAGGAATAAAATACATTCATTGAATAATAGACTTGAAACCAATAGATCATTTAAGCTACCAGAGTTATTCAATCGTAAAAAAATTTAAGCCAAACATTTGTTGATGTGTTTAGAATTTAATTTTTCAAAAAGAGAATTTTATATGTATTTTCCAAGTCATTTAGAATTGTTAGGCTACCTTATTTAAAATTAATTTAATGAATAAAAATCTAGTTTTAAGGGAATTGTGCATTTTAAAATTTTGAAGTTTCCATTAAATCAAATTTGTAATTTCTTAGTTTAGAATATTCAGAGGAGCAGAGATTAATTTTGAATTTTTTTTATTGATGTCTTTAAATCAAAAAAAACAGATTTTTTTAATTTCTAATGAACTTATTCAGATAAAAGATTCATTTTAAAATCATATTTTATTTTTTTTAATTGTGAAAAAAAATTCAAAAAAAAATTAAAGGAATCAAACATATAATAAAGTTTAAGCTCATACTTTAACTTAAATTGATCAGAATTTTTCTATTTTGGTCATTAAAAACAAATAATGGGTATTTTTTTAGTAAAGGTTCACCAGAAATTCGAAAAAATCTAATTTTGACTTGAAAAATTAACGAAAAAAATACTTAATTTTCAATTTTTTTTCTAAATTTTCAAATTGATTAAGTTACTTGTCTCGTTTCAAAAAAAATTAAAAGGATGTTCTTTTTTCTATTTGATTGATTAAAAACTTCGAAGTTTCAAATTTGAAAAGTTATAATATTTATCATTACATTCAATTACAAAATTATTTAAAAAAAAAAGATAATTTATTTTATCAGTATATTTTAACGCTGGTATTTATGTTTAAGCACAGTGTAAGCCGTTCATTTATTTACTGAACGAAATGAAACTTTTATGTAATTTTGAATTCTAGCAAAAAATCTTTATCAGAAGTTGATGTTCAAAAAAAATTATTGTCTGTGATGTACGAAATTTTTTGCTCAATAGAATTTTTTTTTGATAATTAAGTTTATCATGATAATGGAAATTTAATTTTAATCACATCGTTTAAAGTCCAAGTTTAATTAATTAATAATAAAAAAATGGTTATGGTCTTTATTATATTTAATAATTTTATTTTAATAAATTTTAGTTAACAATTAATTAATTATTTGATAAATTAAAGACTTTACATCTATTGCCAGAAGTCAGAAGCTTGAAGTTTCTTTGATGGCACCTAAAAACAAACTGCATCATGGAAAATTAAAATTAAAAAAGAAAATTTTTTTCAGAAAAATATCAAAAATAAGCTGGAGATTTAAAGATAAAGGATCACATCTTTTCATCAACAAAATGATGGAATAAATGTATGTCTGATCATACAATTAAACGTAAGATTACCTACTGTTTAAACGACTGGGGTCAGTATCTCGACATCTTAAGCTTAGCATATAAAAAGATTAAATTAAATATTTTTTTTTAATTTTTTATATTTAATAACAGACAATTATTATCCCGTCAAATGTTCCAATCAAAGTAGAATATTTGGCTCTTTCTCTTCTTTAATATCCAAGAACTGCCCTAACCCAAATCATTTTCAATTATATCGAAACTCTATATTCCATTCCAAGCAAAAATTTTAAAAAAATTAGGCGACTCTAATTTTTATTTTGTTAGAACAGGTTATAAAAATTATGGACTACAAAATTACTTGCATAATAGATGAAATATTTTGTAAAAATTTACAAGTAATTTTAAATGAATTTTTTTAATTTATGGATTTTTTTCAAAAATTAATTTTATTAATTAAAGTAAGATTGATTTTTCGGCAACTTGATATTAATGATCATGATCACATGTTCAAAACTTAATTTATTGAATCTTAACAAAAATGATGAAATAAACTTTTTTATTTCTTTTTTTTATTAAATTTAACATTAAATGTTTATATCTTAATTAAAAAAATATATATTTTTTTTCTAATTGATCTCTAATTGATTCTTAAAAAATCTTTATTTGAAAAATTTATAGACAAATCTAAAATCGACATTGATTTGTCTAAATTATGACTCAAACACACACTTTAAATGTTATTTTTTAAATTTAATTTTATATTTTACAGCGAAGCAAAGTTAAATTTTGAATTGCAAAATTTTAAAATATTGATTAATATTAAATTTTAACTTCAGATAAAAATTCATATAATTTTTTTTCTTTTTTAAAAGTTTATTATAAAAAAATTCATAAAAAGACCTTTTCTTAAATCTAAATTTTAAAATTTTGATTTGAAATTTACATTTGATCATGTACTTCAATTGCATGATTTATCTTTTTTATATTTATCATAAAAATGTGAAGTCCAGCATTTCTTAAATATGGTTCATCTAAATTTATCGAGTTATTTAAATCTCAACCTTCAAAAATATTTTAATGGGTTCTAATATTTCTTAAATTAGATTTGTTATAATAATTGTATTAAAATGTCTTCTGAACTTTTCATGAAACAGTTTATTGAAGCCGATCTAGTCTCTCAAGAGTTTTCGTTCGAAAAATTAAGAATAAGTTTAAATGTTTTGACACCCCAAATAAACGGAAAAATCGGATTATCTTATGATTTGGATAAAAAGGAAATAATACAACATTCAAAAGAATTGATAATCCGGAATTTATGTTTACATCCTTCAATAATTCAATCTCCAAAATTTGATCATGTTTTGCTTAGAGATTTTTTTTATTTCATTCAAGACGATACCTTCTCTGAATCGAAGCTTGCTCAGTGTTTCTATTTGCTTCACGGTAGCAAGTCAGATTATTCTTCTGTCGATTTAGGGACAGCTAAACAAGAATTTCAACAATATTTTATGTCTTTTTCAACAATCGATGTTAACGTTAACATCAGCAAATACCACTTTTTAGCTGATTTTATGACCCTTTTTACCAAAATAATTGAAGCAACAATAATCAAGGGTAAAATTAATCTCCGAATTCTGGAAATTGTTAAAAAAAATGACGAATTCAATTATGACCAAGTGGAACTGATTTTTTTCAATAGTAATTTTGAAGATCTTGATGGGTTTCCTGGACGAAACGCCATTTATGTCAATTTAAATCGGCTGATTAAGTTAAACAATTACTTAATCAGCGACACAAAAAAAAAATATTACTAAGTAATTAAATTTTTTAGCCCTGATCATTCATGAATTGTCACATATTGTTTTAAGATTCAAGTTAAAAGATTTTAATCTTTCGAGTCCTGTTTTGGCTGAAATTGGAGACAAAGATATAAAGAAAAATGTAAACGAGTGTGGTTTCGACGCTGAAATTAAGTTTTTTAAGCATGTTATAGATTGGTTTGGATCTGCTAGTGTAATAAACAATGAATATTGTGAAAATTACCTCAGTAATATTTTAAATGACAACTTTGTTGAATTGGATATTGAGAAAGCTTGCCTTTTTACAATTCCATCTGAGAGTTTGCCAAAAATGGCATTCCGTTGTCGTTTGAGAAAACACTTTTCTCGTTTTTAATATTAAGATTTGTGAAATATTTTGAATAAATAATATATATATGACAAATAGAAGTTTGAGATCAAGATCTAAAGATCAAAATATAAATTGTAATATTTTTTTAATTATAAACAAATAATAATTTTTTTCCAGGGCAATTACTTGATGTGTCATGTCAAGTTTATTTTCACATTTAAAATTTTAAAATGTCCCTTTTTATTGAACTTTAATAGGTTTAAATATTTTAATTGAATTTAATGAAAATTTACTTTAAAAGACAAAAAATTTACTGTTTTTAAATTTATAATTTGTTTAAGTGAAAAAATAAAATATTTTCGCTTGAACGAATGAATATAAAAGTTATAAATTTGAAGTTGAGAATTAACTTAACCTGAATTATTTAAATTATTGATTGTTTTTGTTAAATGAATTAGATACCCATCATTTTGATATTAATTTGATTATAATCATTATTAGACATAGCATGTCTCGTAATGATTAGTACTTATTTCTTAAAAATTATCAAAATCATTAGATTAATTAAGTTTTAAAATTTTAAATGATCGTTTTGACTTAAAACTATATCTAAAACTTCAATTTGCCATATATATCCTTATAAATAATTATATATTTGCCATTTTATGAGGACTATACAGTATAAAAGTAAATATTTACAATCTGACTTTTCTTGATAATTTCAAGCAACACTTCGAAAGTTGCGCTTTAATGCGTAAAAATGCGTAAATCGAAAAATATCAAATACTTATTTTTGGTATATTTTTTGTTTTGTTTGTAGTTGTATTTTAAAGAATTTTAAGGAGAAATTAGAGTTTTAACGATAAAAACTCTAAAATAATGCAAAAAATAGTTATAGAATAGAAAAATTATACAAAAAAGTTCATGTTATAAAATTATTACTTTCTTGAAATTTTATTTCTTTTAACTTCTCTAATTAACAGTCTATTTAATTATAAAAAAAAGCCTTTTAGATGTAAAAATAGGTAGCATTAGTAATAAATATTTACCTCAATAATTTCCATTAATTAGAAAATTTAATTTTTTTGATGTTGAATGCAACTTGGTTTTGTGAAATTCAGTACAAAATGATAAAACGAACAGAAAAAAATATAAAGAAATTGAATAACTTTTTTATAAAGGTTTAAACTTAATTCTGTAAATGCAACATAGTAGCAAAGTAAAATTTTTGATCAAATTTCAAGCGCTCAATCTTGCTCAAAAATTTTTTGATGCGCAATTAAATTTCATCGCAGATTTTTAATTTTTTTAACATTTCAAAGCCGCTTTGAAACATATAAAAGTTAAAAAATAAAGGCTTTATTTTTTTAACTTTTGAAAAAAAAATTGTAATTTCAAAAAATGCAATGATATTTAATTGCGCATTTAAAAATGTTTGAGCAATATTGAGCGCTTGAAATTTGATCAAAAATTTTACTTTGCTAACATAGTGCAACATTCAAAGTTGCATCAAATACCAAAGTCTGCTAAATTTGCAGAGTAAGGCAGAAATTAAATTTCAATATAATCGAGCGTAGTGCATTTTGCACAGATTTGCACAACATTGCAGACTTTTACAGTTGATGCAACATTGAATGTTGCACCATGCTGTTTTCACAGAATTAATTTTAAACTTTTAGAAAAAAAGTTAATTTTTTTTACACTTTGTTCTGTTCTTTTGTACTGAACTTCACAAAACCATGCAACTTTAACTATGAAATTTTTTTTAATTCAGTATTATTTTGTTTTTATGATCTTCTATTAAAGTAACATCATGATAATGATCATGTTTTGTGAGATTTGGTACATTAGAACATAAAAAATGTTAAAAATTCATTTAACTTTTTTTCTTAAGCCTGAAAACAAATTTCTTTAAATGTAACGTGATGCAACATTCAAAGTTAAGAAAATTCATTTCTAAGAAAATCCTTGTAAAACTCTACAAATTTAGTATAATTTAAATTATTACAAATTTGACTGAAGCGCATTTTGCAGAGGTTTTGCACATCATTAGCAGACTTTAAAAACCTTTAGATAAAACAAGCTATTTTTAGCAATAAATTCTATTAATAAGCCTTTAGAGTTAATTTATTTTCTATTTTTTTATTTTGTACCAAATCTCATAAAACCAATTGATCCTAAAAGTGGATTAATCAAGAAATTAACTTTTTAAAACATAAACTCTTTTACAAGATTTTACAATTTTTTTTACCCATCAAAACATAAATTTGCGAAATGTTACATAAAATTACGTTTCACTTTAATTTATAAAAAGTCTATCTAAATTTGGCATTGTGAATTTTGGAACAAAGAACAAGAACAAAAATCTTAAAACGAAATAACTTTTTTACTACGAGTCTAAAAATTGTTCCGCAAAATGTATCATCTGATACACCCAAATTAAGTCTCTGCAAAAACTCTGCTAGTCTGCATAGCACTAAATGTATTAGAAAATCATTAAAATTAAATTGCAGAGGTTTTGCAGATACTTAATTTGGGTGTATCAGATGATGCATTTTGCAAAACAATTTTTAGACTCGTAGTAAAAAGTTATTTCGTTTTAAGATTTTTGTTTTTGCTCTTTGTTCCAGAATTCACAATGGCCTAAATTTGACAAAATTTTAAATAAAATCAATATTGTATATAAATATGTTTTAACAGGTTGTTTTTACCAATATTTTAAATAATTCTTTGTGATTTATAAAATAAAACAAAGTTTGAAAATAAAAATGAATTCGAAAATATTATTTTATTTACATTTTGATGTTATAATTAAAAAAAATCAATAATTTCTCTGAAAGAAAAAAATTTAAAATTCAAAAATCAACTAAAAAAACTCAATTTGAGCAATTTGTGTAGCCTAAATAATTCATAAAGTTTCATAAGAAGAACAATCTGTATCAATAGCCACACAATTATAAATTGCATATCGCAATTTTTCTTCAGCCACTTGAGCACTTTAAAAATCGTTTATTAAAAATTAATTAACAAAAAAAATTAAGAAAATACTTGGGATAAGATGGAAAATAAATAGAACAATTGCAAGTTGAAGAGTCCGGAAAGCTTGTAGCTGGTCTAAAATAAAATATTAGACAGGAATTATATTCAGCATACAATTTCTCACTGCTCTGAAGAGAAAAAAAATATTTTCACCGGTAATCGTTTTCTACCCGTAACAAAACGAACAAATTTGCTTCGTTCTTCATTCGTAAAATTACTAATTGCTTCCCAAAAATACTTAACTGTATTATCATCTGGCGATATGTCTTCATCATAATCAACTAAATTCAAAAAAATTAAAATTAAATATTTTTTTAAAAAAAAAATTTACTTGACATCTTAAGATCTTCAACTGATATATTTGCAGCACCACATATATTAAATTCAAACTCGGACCAAGTAAAAATACTAAATATATGTTTGGATAAAACTGACTGTAATCCACGTTTAATCGCTTCTATCTAAAATTGTAATAGTTTTTATTCAGATTATTTTTTAATGATTAAAATTAAAAAATTCTAATTAATAAATTTTTTTAAATGTAGCCAATTTTTAAATTTTTCAATTAAAAAACAATCTTCATTTTTAGAAATATGTGGACCCTGAATAATTTAAAACTTGATTATAAAATTTGCTGACTTTTTTAAAAAATTATGCACATTTTGACTGACTGTAGGTACTTAGTCTAATTTAGTCTGAAATCTACAACAAAAAAGAGCAAAAATTATCTTTGTTAAAACAGGCCAAGTCAGGCATCTTGAAGTTGATGATCAATTCAAAATATCATTTCAATTCAAAAAGTTTATCCCTAGATATTAAACTTAATCTTTGATTTAATTTAAATAATTGTAATGTAGCATGCTTTACATGAAATGTAGATTTAGAAAATAAAAAAAAAATTGAAAAAACATTTTCTCAGTCCATTGATAATCGATTTAAATATTAAATATATTAACTGATTTTTTGTAAAGTTAATTTGAGATTTTTTATTTCAAAAGTATTTGTGTTTAGCATTCACAATTAAATTTAAGAAAGAAATTAAAAAAAAATTCAAAATAAGTAATGAAATGATAATAGAACTTTACAAAAAATCAGTTAACTAAATTGAAAATCGATTTTATCAATGGATTGAGAAAATGTTTTTTCAATTTTTTTTTATTTTCTAAATCTACATTGCATGTAAAGTATGTTACATTACAATTATTTAAATAAAATCAAAGATTAAGTTTAATATCTAAGGATAAACTTTTTGAATTGAAATGATATTTTGAATTGATCATCAACTTCAAGATGCCCCAAGTCAATGTATAATATTTAATAAAGTTATTATTCCTGCAACATATCATTACAATATAAAAAAAAAAATTCTACTATCTCAGAACTAATGTCAGAGAAAGAAAAAATGTATGCTTAAAGTTATAAATTTGAGTTCTAATAAATTTTTTTAAAATTTTTTTGTTATGTTTAGCTTTAATTTTCTTACGGTCCATTCTTATTTAGAAATTTAAATAAAAGGAATTTTAATACAAAAATAAAAAATTTAAATATTAATATTTAAAAATTGTTTTTGGAAAAAAATTTTTTATTACATTTCGATGAAAAAATTGAAAAAAAATTAAAAAATACTAAACAAAAATATCTAATAAAGTTTATTTTTTCGATTAAAATTTTTGATTTTTTTAATAAATGTACCAATTTTTCTTATTGGTTAATTCTAGTTGTGAACCTGTTTAATTTGAAAACATTTTTTGTTATGTTTCCTTTAACCAAAAATATTAATGAATATTTTCTATCCTCTTTTTATTTATTAAGCTTAATTAATTAACTACTTTTAAATTGAGTTTCAAATTCTTAAAAAGGAAAATTTCATTTAATTATAAAATTTGAAATTAAAAAACAAATTTGCTAAACTAAAAAAACAAGATTCAATTAAGTATTTTACTAACAACTTTCTAATCTACTCCATACCCGAATTCCTAAACCAGGGCTCCACCCCTGGTTAAGCTATTGTCACTAAAAGTTAAGTGTAAATTTCTAGTAACCCAATTTCACTAATTTAATTTATTAAAATTACAAAAAAAGGGAACCTGGCTCTGTAGTATTAAATTAAAAAAAATTGAAAAGTTCATTTGCTGAGCTAATAATGATTAATTTTTAATTATAGTTGTTAACCTGTTGTCGAAGGATAAGAATAATTTTATTTCTTTACGAAGCGTCCTTTATCGAATAGTCCACGGTGGACTATTCGATAAAGGACGCTTCGTACGATTCGACTAACTCACTGGCTACAGAAATTTAACTTTTTTCTAAAGAAATTTTATTAAAAAGTAAATTAAATATTATTAGATAAATTCAAGAAATTTTTTTTTAAATTTCGGTCAACAAACTATTAAAAAATGACTAAAAATAAAAGCGTGTTAAACAGTGTAAGAGTGTATTTTTGTTTTTGAGGGTGCCAAAACAATTATCCCAATTAATTATTAATTTCTCCTGAAAAAAACTTATTGAAAAAAAAATTGTCCACATAAAAAAATCTTGTTTTAATTTATTAAATTTTGAGATAATTTTTAAATTAATATAAAAAATTTACCTGTTTGTCTGATTCGGACATTCGTACTTTTTTAACTTTTTCACAATATTCCAATCTTTGCCCATATTCAACTGGAATGTGATTTCCGTTCGGTTTTAACATGAATAAGCTTCCGTCACTTAAAGTACAAGACCATGTTATCTCATTGGCATATTTCGATTCATATTCAGACATATCCATCTTTTCTATTGTCTCTAAAAGCTGCACTTGAGAATGATCAACAGTAACAAAATCATTTTTCCATGATATTTTTTCACCAGATATTTTCTTCCAGAAAAATGGCGCCATAAATAAAGCAAGAGTTTCTTTGGACCGAACACATGCACCCATTAGTTTACCAATGAATTCAAATTCGTCAAAGAGGTTACAAGACGGATTCGCTACAAACATGTCTCTAAAGGTGTTCAGGTCACTCTGAAGCTGATTTGGCGATCTGATAAAAAAAGGCAGCGGAACAGCCGTATCTAATTCGTTTGGACACAACTCTTCGGATATATCCGACAAACTGTCTCTGAATCCACCTCCTTGATCTATTATGCCTTCCCCAATAAATTTACACTCCCACCATTGATCCACACTTTTTTCCCATCTAAATTTAACATTTTTTTTATTGATTTGAAAAAGAAAAATTTTAAACTAAAAAAAAAACCAAAAATTTACCTGAAACTTGAAGATTTGGCAAGATTGTTGTAGATTTGCATAAAAATTGTGTTTTGATAATTGGGATCTAAATTTGTTTTTCCGCGATATGCAAAAGCCAATGGTCTGTCGATATACACAAGTGGTAAATAACATAGAGTGACTGGAACCGAGTTGAAAATTTTTTCCAAGAGAAAAATTCTTTTTGTAGACAGAACAAGTATTTTTTTGACAGATGAGACTAATTTATGGAAGAATTCGCCAAATGTCCAAGATGGCAAGATCGCATCCATGCATAAATCGAATAATTTAACAAAACGGAGCAGCAATTCTGCTCGACGATATAAAAATATTGGCTTAAAGTTGCTTAGTCTCGGAAAATTTCTCTCCAATTTGGAATAGGAAAATATCTCGGATGGAATCGGATCATCTTCATCGGATTTGGGAAAAAGTTTTAGTCCAAATATTCGGCAATTTGTTCCTGCGTTTCCTTTTGTTTATAATTTTTTATTAACTTATTTTTTAAAAAAAGATATAGTGATTCTATAAAGGGTCCAGAATTGGCTAAACTACGATATTTAACGTAATTTTACACTATTTTTTGGTAAACTTATGTGAATATTAGGCTAACATTAAAATACATAACTTTTAGAAGAACCGCTCAAAAAAGCTTACGGACCAAAAAATTAGGTTTTTGGTAAAAATAAAACAGAAATTGAATTTTTTCCAAAATTTTCAATTTCATTATGAGAAACTAAAAAAAATATTCAGCATTCTTTGCCTTTTCTTGCATTATCTTACGTAAAATTAGACATTTTTTCGCTTAAATTTGGTGAAATTTTGTTATGAAAATATAACTCATCAAGGTAAAATTCAAAGCTATTTAAATAGACTTAAAATCAAAAAATTCAATTTTTTTTTTAATTTTCGAAAACCTCATTTTTTTCGCCGTAAAAAGTTACGTATTTTTATGTAAGCTTACGTAATTTTTCGTAAAATTACATATTTTTACCGTATAATATTCACGTAAGATTAAGTTAGCTCACTAAAAATAGTGTAAAATCTCATAATATAGCGTAATTTAGCGAATTTTGTGCCCTTTATAAAAAGCACTGTATTTAATAAAAAGCTTACTTTGACAAGATTCTATTCGAATTTCTAGATAATTATATGCTTTTTGACAATTTTCAAGAACAAGAACATCGCCATCATCTCCCTTAAGGCCACTAATTTGGTAAAATTTTGTTAATATTTCAAATATTTTGAAAGACAAAATTTTACGATTTGACCACTATCCTATTAAGCTCTTGGACATCTTCAGGGTTACTACCGCCATGAACTGATACATCTTTAGGCATGAACAATCTGTGTGACTTATTAACTACGATGAAAAGCTGTCTAGATAATTGAATTAAAAAAAAATAATTTAAAAAATCAAAAAATCACTTGATGACAATATTTGGTTTAAGAAATAAACGAATAGAATTGACATTATATGATGAAGAATATGCATCGCTTTCCCAAAATGTTCTTCTGTCTAAACTAATTAAATAGTCAGTGTCTGACGAGGACTAAAATAATAATATCATAAAGAATAATTTTATTATTAAATTTTTAAAATAAAATTCATCATTAAATTATGAAAAATTTTAAACGAAAAGTTAAATTTTCTTATTTAATTGAGTTTTTCTAGCATAAAGAATTTATTAAATCTAAAATATAGTAAGATGAGCTGGAACTTAAATGTGTTTAATGGGCAATAGCTTTTTAGGATTAAGTTTTTTTAGCAATTTTCATCATGGACGTCCAAAACCCAAAGCGAGTTCTGGTAGTTAAGAAAGCAATGATTTCGTATCTGAAATTATTTTTGATAAAAATTAAATCCAGGGCAATAAATTTTAGTTTTTTAAAAATAAAAAAAAAGCTTAAAGTTATAGAATGTAAAAAATAAAAAAAATATTTCGTAACACAATTTAATGCCGAGAAATGAAAATAAATTTATGGGGTTTAACTCTATTTAGGCCTGTATAACCCCATTTACCCCTTTACCTCTTAGAATAATCACATTAGATATCTCGACTTGAGAAACTTAGCTATGAAATAATATTTCTAAGCAAAATGCAAATAATTTTCAATTTTAAATTTTCATATTCTTATATTTTCTAATATTTTTTGTGCAATATTTCAGAAATTTTTATTCTAGATTTTAAAATGGTTGTTTTTTTTAATATCTTGAAATAAATATTGTAATAGAAAAATAATGATTTTAAAGCGATTAATCTTTAAAAATTATGAATATAAGTTAGGACTAAAATCATTTTTAGATTTAATTAAAATTTTAACTTTAATTTTAATTTTGCTGAAATCAAAATTCAAAGATTAAATTTTATAAATTTAAAATCAGGGTTATCTAAAAAATATTGAACGATTTTGTTAATCTCAAAAAAATATGGTCCGATTTAATCCTAGGTTAAACTTGAATTTCTATTATGTATATTTCTTTCAAGTTCAAGGTTAATCAACAGGCTAGTGCCCTTGTCTAATTAAAGACAGATTAACTTTTCATTTATTCAGCAAAAATAAAATTGATTCAATTATAATTCAATTTGTAATAATTTCACAATGGAAAAATTTTTTTGAAAATGATTAAAAGCTCACTAATCATAAAAAAAATAATGCAGACTTTTAATATAAATTTTAAAGTTTTTTTAGGTCCATAAATTTTCTCACCACTAATTTTACTAATAAACCCTAACCTTCTGCTTGGCCACTACTAATTTAGATAAATTTGTAAAAAAGCATCTGGAAGACTTTAAGATCTTTAAAAAAATCTCTAAAGAAATAAAATCATCAAAATTTTTTTCAACTTGGTAAGTTCGCAATTTTGAAAAAAAATAATTTTTATTAATTATATGAATTAAAAGTTTTCATATGATTAAATTCATATTTAAATTTATTGAGAATTAAATTTTGAATCAATTAATTTTTTAATAAATTCTACTCAAAAAAATTTTCTTTTAATTTCTTACTTATTTTAAGTAATTTAAAGTTAAAGTTAATATTTTTTTTTCAGGATAGAAATCATTTTATGAGCAAATTTTATATTTTCTTAAAAATATTACCCTTTGTGTTGAAAGCGTTATTGATTTAATGAAATTGCGTATACTTCCTGATACATCTGTATTAACAAAATCCTTAATCATTTCAACTAATTCCTCATCTAAATCAATTGACCAGCTTCTTGGAAGTTCTGTAACTTGTTTCATTAGTTCTAAATTAGGTTTAAATTTTTGATCCATATCAGATTGGTCACACTTAAGAGAATAGTAGTTTTCTACATAATGTATCCATCTAAAAAAAGTGAAAACTTTAAAATTAAAAAAAGTCAAAAATTCATTGTAAATGTACTCTTTATTCAAATTGCTTGATAGTTTCTCATTTTTCAGCTCTGATATTTCAATCAGCTTAATTGGCTGTTCATTAGAATTAAACTTGTACTTAAGCAACCAAAGTGGACGCTTTAAAGTTACTGATTTGGCTTTTTTTGAGTCTATTTCGTCAATGTTAAAGACCTTAATTTTGGTTATCAGAATCCATTTTCCCAGGCTGTTGATTCGGATTACGCTGTTTGATACCAAGTAATCGATAGAATGTTTATCTAGGACTCTGTCAGAATTGAGGTACTCAAAATTGTTGATTATGGCATCATATGTAGCTTGATCGTCCACAGGACAGTCAAAAAGGTAAATACTCGATTCGTAATTGAATTGGCTATTAATGGCAGAAGATGAATTCAAAGGTGAGTTTAAGTTAATGCATGATTCATCAAGCTTATAGTAAATTTTGGCTCGATAGTATCCAAGTGGCTTGGGAAATGGTTTATTTGATGCCAAACATTCGGTACATTCCTCAAAGGCTCTCATAAATTTGAGGGTTTTATCCGTTTTGTTTATAGCATTTTTTCGCTTATTCATTTCTTCAAGATAAAATTTTAACAAGGCAAAATTTTTTTAAAGTTTAATTTTTTTAAAATTTTAAGTTAATTATGAATATTTTAACATTTTCAATTAGATGCTTCAATTTAGTTTAAAACATGAACAAATGAATAAGTCAAAAATAATTTTTTGCTTGTTCAAGTAGTATGTATTATAATTTATTATATAATTATTACAATAATTTTCTCTCTATTAAATTTATTTGAATTTTTTAAAAGTACTGTAAAACACAGCTAATCGAACTCGAAATAAAGGCCACTTAAAATGTTATTGTAAATCATCAGTATGATTCAAGAGTAAGAATTAAGAAAAAAATTTTCGATGAAAAAAAATTAAGATTGAAAAAATTGGATTGTTTTGTTTTAGTTTTATTACGTTGTTTTTTGACAGACTTTAACAAACAAACTTAGAGTTCCGCTTTTATTTAACAATTTCCGTAAATAAATTAAATTTTTGTTACCTTTTTTACGTAAAATAAGGTAAAATTTCAATATCTTACGTATTTTGTTGTAAAAAAAAACTTCAAAATAGTGTAGAATTATGCAGTTTTTTTAAATGAAAATTTTTATTACAATTTGAAAGGGCATTGCGAAATTTCATACAAAACTTCCAATAAAGGAAAAAAATTACAACTTTTATTCTAGTAATCTAAAACTTTTTCTGCAGATGGAACAAAGTAAATCAACTTTTGCTCGAAGTCTGCAAAATGTATGTGAATGCTGCAAAATTACACACTATTTAAAAGTATTTAAAATAAAACGAAATTAATTTGCATGGATTTTGCAGACTTTCGCAGTAGGTGAAACAAAATTTTATTGACTTAGTTTCATCTGCAGAAAAAGTTTTAGACTATTAGATAACAAGTTAAAAATTTGTTTTCTTTTTCTGTTAGAAGTTTTGTATGAAATTTCACAGTGCCATCAGAAAATTTTTCATAGGAGAAATTTATAAAAAAAAATACCCGAAATTTACGTAAATTTCAGTAAAATTCAATTCTATCAACGAAAATAATGATTAAAAATCGTTTAAAAAGTTAAATGTCAGATATGAAATATATTTTGTTAGAAAAGCAGTTATTCTTATTTTTTAAAAAAATAATACTATATTTTCACTCAGTTTTACTAATTTACTGAGAATGATCATTCTCCTCTTCTTAAATCCTTTATTTTGTAAAATTGAAGTTTATGATCATGGTCAATAATTTTTACAAAAAAAATCAGTAAATCATTTACTGATTTGTAAAAATTATTGACCATGATCATAAACTTCAATTTTATTCAGTAAATCATTTACTGATTTTAAAGCTCATAAATACAACTACTTTTTTAAATTGCATCAAGAAAATGACCCCAAACATACATCAAGCTTGTGTACTTCATATTTAACAGAAAATGATGTGTTTTGGGTAACTTAATCTTTTATAGTTTCCAAGTATTATAAATAATTTAAAGGTAAGATCACCGCCAAAATCACAGAATTTAAACCCAATAGAGCTTTTGTGGAATGAGCTAAAAGTTAATATAACATAAAAAGCGATTTAGATGCGTTTGATGCTATTTTGGAGTTTGAAAAAACATTAACTCCCGAAAAGTCTCAGAATTATAAAAATCACTTAAAAAAAGTAAGAATTTTTATAACTATAAAAACACAGCTTAAAATTAAATTAATAAACAATTTGAATTAAGGTAATTAAAATCGTTATTGAGAAAGAAGGTGAATGGTTGAACCATTAGTTTATATTTTATCGGTTTTTTAAAATTTTATAAATATTAGCGATTAAATATTTTGTATAAAATAATCAGTTAAAAATGTACATAAGTTTTTTTTAAAAAATTTTCATTATTTTCCGTATTTTTACTCTTTTTAATCAAAATTTACCATAATTTACGTAAAAAAAGGTAAAAAAAAGTAAAACTTACAAAATTTTTTTTTTCTTTAAAAATAAAAAACTAAAAAAAAAACAAAAAATTTTTAGAAAACAATACATTTTGGTTTTTACTATTTTTTACTATTTTTTACGAAAAATATAGAAAAAAATAGTAAATTTACGTAAAATACCGTAAATTTACTAAATTTTACTTTGGTAATTTTACGTAAATTTTCATAAATTTACGATATTTTACGTAAATTATAGTAAAAAATAGTAAAATTCAGATATCGTAACACCACTGTATATCCGATCAATTTTCAAATGAACTTTCCATCTCACTTTTATTCCACTTGCTTGAGCAGCACAATTCATGCAAATCAGAAATGATGTTTTCATATTCTACCATGCATGCATGCTGGTGTTCTTCAGGAAGCCTACCATTCATCTGATTATTGGACTATCAACTTATCAATGTTGCCAGGTTTTAGTAACATACTTTCATCTAAAAGTGTTATCACACTATGAATTTCAATATTTTTCCAATATTTTTTTTAAATTTTAAGTTAATTAATAATATTTTAAATTCTTAGTTAGATGCTTTAATTTAGTATTTTACATACTTATAAATTATTTTTTTTGAAAATTAATTAAAGATAAAATAAAGAATCTATTGGTAAAAAATAAATAACAATGTTTGACTTTGAAATTTCGGCAGATATAGGAAGTATGGTCTAGTTTCCTGATTTTTAGGTGCACAAATTTCTCTTTTCAAGCACTTAGAGAATTTCCCAGTTTAAAGTCTGAATAATGTTGTCAGTGCAGCTCATTCTACCATTTGTTCTGTAATAATAATAATAAAAACGATTGCTTTTTGTGGCAACTAAGCATGGTTTCTCAAGAATCTACTTTTCAGTAGTCGGATAACAAGAGGTGATGATATGTATAAATATCAAGACATGTATAAATAGGAAAGTAAATTTTGATTAGATTTTTCTGAAAAAGATTAAATTTTAAAATTGATAAAATAACAAACTAATAAAATTGATATTTTTTGTAAAGAACTAAGACAAAAAATTATTTGATATTTGCAGGTGTTCTTTAAATTTTCCTTTTGATTTTCCAGAGAAATATGTCCCTAAAATATCTCCGTAATTTGCATTAGTAAAAAGCTAACTAAAAGATTTTGGAGGGTAATAATTGGATATAATAATGTTGCAAATTAAGGAGATAATTATCTTTCTAAAAATGGAGCAATTTTGGTTCCAAAAATTACAAAAATAAAATTCTTTTTAAATAATTTATATTGAAAAAATCAAGCCTTTTAAACTTTGATGATGGAACAACATGAAACATTCACTAAATTGTACTAAAATCAATTAAAAAAATTTATTCTAATTAACAAAATAAATATTAATGATCAAAAAAATATCAGTATTTTAAGATTAATTTTATTTGTCCATATGATCTTTTCTTATTTGGTTCTTTTCTATTTTTTCTTTGCAATTTGTATATTCATTTTATTTAGATGTTAAAATTCTGTCATCGCTACTTAAATAATTTTAGAATTGGTGGTTATATTTATAAAGAAATATAACTAAAATATTTAAGCTGTTTTTTTTTAAAGTAATTGAAAATTAAATTTAGCAAAAAAATTAATTTTTAATTCTAAATTAACATACAACTTGATTAATAGTAATCAATTTATTGCCAAATAATTCTTTGAATTTTTTCTTTAAACTGGACTGTTAAATGAAAATTTTTATGTTTCACATTTTAAGACTCACAGAAAAGCTGTTATTCAAAATACATTTATTTATTAAGAATTAAATTTTGGATTGGAATTTTTGTATGAAAATTATTTTGGAACATATTTTGAGTAAAACAATTTGTTTAGAAAAAAAAAATATTTTCTTCAGAATTTTCAGTTGATGCAACGATGACGAACAGTCTTTATTCTCTATTCAAATGAAAATAATCACCACCCGTTACATCCCCAGATGGGAACTGTCTTTTTCGTACGGTCAAATTATTTTTATTTGTCAGTACTGTAAAAACAACTTTTCTTAGATTTATATGTTTATCACTTAAATTTAAGTTTAAAGATGAATATTTAAATTTGATCAAAAAAAGAAATCGATTTCTCAGCGCAAAATTTGAATAAAGAAAAGCTTGCATTGAAAAAATACCGTTAATATCACGGGGCTGAATATATTATTTGAACAATTTTTAAAAAATATCTCAAAATAATATAATAATATGCTATTTTACGTTCTCAATTATGATAAAAATAATTTTTTTTACGAGTTTTCGATTAGATATTTATATTCTTTTTTTAAAAGAAATAATCGTAGCATCATAACTTTTTTGTTTTGCCTATAAGGCTTAAATCGAAATATTCAAAATAATAATGATTACTTTTGATTTTCAATGAAAATATTTAAATGGTTAAGAGCATTTTTTTTACCAAAAAATTTTGACTAAATTCTTAAAATAAATAGATATTGTTGATAAAAGAAAATTATTTTAAGCAATTATTTATAGAAAGTAACATATTCAAATTATTTGAGAACTGAATTTGATTAAATATAATTATTTGAATTTTTGTAATAGTAAATTTTTAATTTTTTTTGTAATTTTATAATTTCAAATATAAAAGAATTGTTTCAAATAAAATTTTAAAAAATAATTAATCTAATTTTTTAGCTGTGTGGGTCCATATAGGTTTGGTTTTGGTGGCGAACGCATTCAATCCGAGTTGTGTATCCTCATACATTAAATTATCAAGCATAGCTTGAGAAGCTATTTTATAGGCATCACTCAATTCAGGTGCTTCTATTTGCTTATAAAAACATTTTTTTCCAAGACTAACAATGTATTTACTATTTGCTTCAATTTTTCTCGCTATTTCAAGCACTTTTTTTTCTAAGTTTTCACTCGAATTATCAACATTAACTACTTCGGATATTATTCCATGAGTGTAAGCTTCATGTGCAGTCACCGCATCACCAGTAAAAAGCATTTTAAGACTAATTTTAGGACTAACATTTCTAGAGAGAGGAACTCCAGGTGTAGAGCAAAAAACTCCAAATTTAACTCCAGGAGTTGAAAAACTAGCTTTGTTCGAAGCAACAATTAAATCACAGCTAGCTGCTAGTTGATATCCTGCGGCAGCGGCAAGACCATGAACTTCTGCTATTGTAGGAACTGGAAGATTTTTTAGAGTTAAGCAAAGATCTGTAAATTCGTTAAACACTTCTTTGTGAAGATCTTGTCCTTTATCATGAGTAAATTCTTTTAAGTTATGGCCAGCTGAAAATACCTTAGGACAACTTGAGCTTATTACTAACACTCGACATTTGGAAATATCAATTTGTTTTATTGACTCTCGAAGAGCTCTAATCATGTCAATTCCGAGAGAATTGCGCTGTTTTTGATTGTCCATGATTATTTTTGTGAGAAATTGATTATCATAGTTATCATTGATTTTTACCAAGTTGGACTTGGTTGGAAGAGTTGAAAATGTCTTTGAACCTAAGTTTGGTATAACATTTTTTTTCATTATTTGTAACATTTTAATTAATAAGATTAGAAAATTTATATTTTTGCTCTAAAATAATTTTGTTTATTTAAATCTAGTTTTTTAAGCTAGAAATTTGCAATTTAAAAGTAGAGACAAAAAATTAGGCTTTTGCTTTTTTAGAATTCTCTTATTGAAACTTCTAACTTTTTTTTAATTTTCAAGGTTAATCAACAGACTAGTGCCCATGCCATGAAGACCGATTAACACTTCATTTATTAAATATAAAATTATTATTACAAGTTAAAAATAAAAAGTTAGTTAAAAAAAATAATAAAGCAAACGTTGAAATATTTAAATTAATTTTTTGAATTTTTTTTACAAATTCTGTAAAAATCAAAGTAATATTATTAAATATAGAAAGCTTGAATGTTACAAACTTCAACATTGATCTCTTGATCACAAAGCTATTCATCAATCTTGTATAAAAAATTCAAAGATTTTTTCACCATTAGCAGTATTTGACATTAGTTCAATCAGATTGTTACTATTCCTTAAATTGTATTTTAAATTCCTTGAATCATTTTTATTTAATTTCATTCTTAAATTTTCGGGCGAATTATGGAAAAAGGCGTATTATTAGCAAAAGATAATAAGCAAATAAACCATATTTTTCTAGAAAATTATTAATATGATTGAAGTTATCAACTTCAAATTTAAATTTAAATAATTTAAAAATTGAGAAATAAGTAATAATAACTTTTAGCAAGTTTAATTATTGCGTCTTTTGAGAATAGCTAAAAAAAGATGAACAATAATCAGAATAAAGCAAAATAAATGTCTTAAAAAACTGAATTTTGACAGAAGTAGTCAGATAGAAAAGTCTACTAATACTAAACAGTTTTTTGTTTACAATTAATGAGATACTACAGGCAAGCTTTGAAAAATTAAGATTTTGATCAATTCTATAACCTAAGAGACTTATTTCATCTACAACTTGTATATCATTTCCAAAAATATTTAGGTTGTCAGGAAATTAGATCGTTTATTCGAAAAGATCATAAAATATGTTTTGGACCAATTAATATCTATCTTGATATAAAAACACGAATTATTAAGACTTTTAATGGTAGTTGAAGGATTTATTAAAGCGCTTTCCAAATCTTCATCTGAATGACTAATTGTCATATCATCAGCGAACAGGTTTATGTTAAATTTACCTAAGAGATAAGGGAAATCATTTATAAAAATGAGGAAAAGAAGTGAGAAACTTCTGAATTATATTTTTAATATTTAAATTCAGCTTTTTAAAAAATTTGAAAAACTATTCCAAAATATTCCAAAATATTCATAAATAATAAATTTCATCAAGATTAAATTTCAGACTATTTACAAAAAAATAATTCAGGTGGTCCATTTAATTAATATTTAATTTATCAACCTACATATTGCGAAAAGAATTTAAAATTTAGAAATTTTTTAAGAGCTTATTAATTATTAAATAATTAATTATGAAGCAATTGGCTTCTCAAATATTGATTAAATTTACACAGTTTATTTGATAATGAATTAACCATTTTATAGCTTATTTGAAGCTATGGCAGTAAATTCGATTGTTTCCTAAGCCATTTGTCAAGGATGCTTGTTAAATTGCTTTTTAATTCATAGTTAATGATGTACTGAGGTAGACTTTTCCTGATGAAAACTGCTCAGTTTTTTAAGAAATGAAATCGTAGCATAGAATTTATGATTCTTCTCTAACTATGCATTCATTATGATTCTCATATTTTAATACGAGTTTTGCGAAAAATTTTCTAAATTAATTTCCACGGCTGGTGCAATAATTTATTTGGAAAGTCACCTTCAAATCATTTTGAATACAAATTCATTCAAATTCAAATTCTTAATTTCTCGATCAATTTTTTTTTCATAACTTATTTTAAATGAAAAAATCAAGTATTATCCCAAAAAAATATCGTAATCCAATTTTATATTAGTTTTGTTAGAATTAAATTTTCTAAATAATAAGTTTTAAATCATAATATTTAAAATTAAGGGGCTTTAATTTGAAGTCTTGAACACCTAAGCAGAGGCATTCTGAAATTATTATTCCAATTTTTTCTTAGACAAAAAAATATGCTGAAGAGTAAGGTATATATTTTTTCTTAAAAAATAACATTTTTTGACAGATGAAGAAAAATTCAAATTCTTTGAAATCACATAATACTAAAAACTTACATTTGGTCCAATTGTAAATGAACTAAAAGTACGCTGTAATTCAAGGCTTTATATAATAAAATATCTCTCAAATAAAAAATGGGGTCTAAAACCAAAAACATTATGTAATCTTTACAAATCCTTAATAGGATCAATCTTGGATTATTCTTTTCCTTGTTTAAATTCATTCTCAGATACTTACTTCAAAAAAGTACAAGTTATTAAAAATTCAGCAGTTCGATCTATTTTGAAGCTGGAATCTGAATACCCGTCCAATATTATGCACCAAGAGGCCTTCAATAAACTTAAACTAATAACACTCTCAAATCTGCTTTTTAAGTTTAGTGAGAGATTTACCAGGGCAGGATTGAGTCATTATTTTCCATTTGTCATTAGACTGGTGAAAGAATGAGATCTATTTCTTTCTGCTAGTAAATTTTTTTTTAACTGGTAGTAAAAAAAATTAATTAATGATAGCTAAATTTTTTTATATGCTTCCTAAAAGAGATCTTTTTCTTTCTTCTAGTAAATTTTTTTTCTTCTGCAAGTAAATTTTTTTTTAACTGCTAGTAAAAAATTAATTAATTGAATTACTTAACTTAAGTAATTCAATTAATTAATTTTTTAATTAACTTATTAATCATTAATTAACTTGAAAAATGATATATAAACAATTGATTAGGTTTTATCAAATGTTATAAATAGTGAAAACTTATCAAATCCTTTGCAATTAGATGAACAGAATGATTTAAATTTTGATCAAAATTATCAAGCTGATGCCTAAAATCTTCGCATGGTTCTACAACTAAAAAAAGAAATACTGAAAAAAGTTCTGTCAGAAAATCAAAAATAGAGCGAAAAATTATGATATTTCCATATGAAATTTTTATATTTTTTGTCGGTACTAAGCTTAATTTCTTTATTCTTCTTTTCAAACTTAATATGAATAAAATTTCATCAAAATACTTTTGGTTATTTTTTTTTACTTTTATTTTTGCTATCAAAAGAAAAAATTTTGCTATCATAAACATAATTTTACTAGTTGTGGTGTTCACCACAGATACTTATCTGTTTATTTATTTATTATGGATGTGAGCGTTAAGTTACTTATGATATTTATATGTTTTATTTTTGTACTATTTATTCTTGCATGTTCGAGTAGTTATATGACGCTCGAGAAAAAGAAAGATATAAAATAGAGTGGAGGGAAGCGAATGGGGGCATCCCGTTTTCTTTTGGCTTAAGCTCAAAAAATAAAGATTTAAAGAAAAACAAAGCTTTTCTTTAGTTGGACCATTAAGCGACTTCACACTTGGCGACGAGGAAGGGATAGCACCAACTCTGGATCGAGTCGAGGCGTTGAGGAACGCAAAGCGGCCGGCAGACGCGAGCCAGTGCAGAAGCTTTCTGGGAATGGTGCAGTACAGCGGCCGATTCATCCAGGATTTGGCAACGCTAGCAGAGCCGTTGTGGGCTGCAATCAAGGCAGAGCGATGGAACTGGGGCGAGCGAGAGCAACAAGCCTTCGAGCAAGTAAAAGCCTCCATTTCAGATAAATGTTTCTCGTATTTTAAAAAAGGCTGGCAGACCAGATTGGTGGTGGACGCGAGTCCAGAAGGGGTCGGCGCAGTGCTCATACAAGTTAACCCAAACGATGAGAACGACAGGCGCGTGGTTTGTTGTGCCTCACGGCTGCTGTCGGCAACTGAGCGGAAGTACAGCCAGTGCGAGAAGGAGGCACTAGCGGCAGTTTGGGCTTGCGAGCGTTTCTGGATCTACCTGTTTGGGCAGCAGTTCATACTGGTCACCGACAACAGGGCCGTGCAGCTGATCTTTGGGAACGCGGCATCGCGACCACCTGCACGCATCGAGCGATGGGGCCTCCGCCTGTCACAGTTTGACTTCACCATCGAGCACCAGTCAGGCAAGACCAATGTGGCAGATTACTTTTCTCGTCAGCCAGTGGGACCAGCACCAACAAGGGACACGTCCGAGGATGAGAGCGAGTTGGAGCATTTTATCAATATGGTGGTGGTCAGTGCTCTGCCAAGAGCAATCACAAAAAAAGAGGTGGCCGTGGCAACAGAGGCTGACGAGCAGCTGCAGCTTTTACGCAAGTTCATCATTCAGCCGACAGGGCGGCTTCCAAAGGAGCTGGCTGAGTTCGAACACGTCATTGGCGAGATCAGCGAGGCCCAGGATGGTGTCATGCTACGAGGGAGTCGAGTCATCATACCAAGCAAGCTGAGAGGGGCGATTGTGACGTTGGCGCACCGTGGGCATCAAGGAGTGGTCAAGACGAAGGCGCTGATTAGGGCGAGAGTCTGGTTTCCAGGGATCGACAAGCTAGTCGAGCGGGAGGTCGCACACTGTCATCTGTGTCAGACCGTAGCAACAAAGCAAACCTTCGAGCCGCTCAGGGCATCTTCATGCCCAAATGGACCATGGGAGCGTGTCGCCGGCGACTTTTTCGGACCGTTAGCGAACGGCAAGTTCTGGTTTGTGAATCTATGCGAGTACTCGAAGCAAGTATTCGTCAACGAGGTGGCATCAACGAGCTGGTTTCACGTAAAGCCTGTTTTGGACAAGCTCTTTTCCATTTTTGGCGCACCGCTCATTTACAAGTCGGACAACGGTGCACCATTCCAATCACATTCCTTTGCCGAGTACGCACGGGAGCTAGGATTTGAGCATCGCAAGATTACACCATTTTGGCCAAGGGCCAACGGTGACGTGGAGCGTTTCATGCGCAACCTAGGCAAGACCATCAGAGGAGCCGAGGCGACGGGAATCAGTCGAGACCAGGCACTAAGAGATTTCTTGAGGGCGTATCGGGAAACGCCTCATGCAGCCACCAAGATTTCTCCGAACCTGTTGATGTTCGGCTTCAGTCGGACTTCGGGTTTGCCTGAACCAGTCGGCGAGCCAGACCGAGCAAAGTGGCATCGATTGGCCAAAGAGAACCACGAACGGTCCAGGAGACGCATGTAGGACGAGTACAATGAGCGAACACGCGCGCGCATGAGTGCCATCCGAGTAGGAAGCAGAGTGCTGCTCAAGCTCAAGCGCACTCACAAGTCTATGCCGGAATGGGATCCGGAGCCGTATACAGTCGTGGACGTCAAGGGCAGCATGGTCACTGCTTCGAGACTAGGCCATTCAATCACGAGGAACTCCTCGTTCTTCAAAGTTTACTTCAGCAGTTTCGAGGAGGACAAAGTGGTTGTACAGGAAGTGGTGAGAGGTAGCAGCGGCGACCAGACGGAGTCGGCGTCTGAAGTCAGCGCGGCAGCAGCACCAGGTGATGATGGCCAGACCAGTGCAAGTCCAACAACCAACGCAGCAGCGGTCAATGTTGAGGCGGCTAGGGCAACGGGTGTAGGTAGAGGACGCCCGAAGAAGGCCGAGTCGGAGCATCGAGAGGCGGAACGGAAGGCAGCGGAGGTGGAAAAAAGAGTTCTGAATCCGCCGGAGCGAGTTCAACCGGAGCGAGCCGCCAAGAAACAGCACGGTCAACAATGAAGCAACTCTGGCTCACTTGGATTTCTAATGTTTTTTTTTGTTTGGTTGTTTATTTTTCCTATCTGTTTGTGATTTTTTTTACTTAAGCTATTTATTCATTAACCTATTGTATGTCATTTATTTGGAGAGTCGAAATTTCTATTTAAAGAGAGGGGAAGTTGTGGTGTTCACCACAGATACTTATCTGTTTATTTATTTATTATGGATGTGAGCGTTAAGTTACTTATGATATTTATATGTTTTATTTTTGTACTATTTATTCTTGCATGTTCGAGTAGTTATATGACGCTCGAGAAAAAGAAAGATATAAAATAGAGTGGAGGGAAGCGAATGGGGGCATCCCGTTTTCTTTTGGCCTAAGCTCAAAAAATAAAGATTTAAAGAAAAACAAAGCTTTTCTTTAGTTGGACCATTAAGCGACTTCACAACTAGCAGGTGAAAAAAAATTGCTAGCAGAAG
Organism: Brachionus asplanchnoidis; assembly: GCA_025491095.1. Lineage (NCBI taxonomy): Eukaryota > Metazoa > Rotifera > Eurotatoria > Ploima > Brachionidae > Brachionus > Brachionus asplanchnoidis. The sequence goes on along the minus strand of JAILYF010000027.1, from coordinate 1,700,680 downwards.
AAAATAATTAATATCATTATATTAGCTAGCGTAAAAATTTGCTAGCAGAAAAAAAAATTTACTAGCAGAAGAAATAACGTCATGAAAGAATATAGAGAAGGTTTCTAATCAATATATATCGAATATCCAACTCCATTGTGTAATTGCTACCTAACAATTTCTTATTTGTTTGAAACGATTGAGTTCATTAAAAATAAAAATCGCTGTATTTTTAAATATCAAGATACGGGCTTATTTTAACATTTGAAGCAAGTTAAAAGTAATAATTAAATTGAAAGTAATTAAAGTAATTTTATATTGCTTTAATTTAAGATTTATAATTGAAAATATTTTATTATATAATATTTGTCAATTAAATAATCATTCATCTTTAATAAAAAATAATAAATTAAATAATTTTCACGTATATTAAATATTAGTCGTTTGTGTTTTCTTTTTTAATTTTAAATAATAAAGAATTTCTTTAATAAAATCGAGTGGGGTGTTTTGTTGATGTTTAAATTTATTATTATCTTTTGAAATATTTATTTCCTTCAAATTAAATTGAAAGATCGTTTCAAATTAAAGGCATGATCTTCGTAAAAGTCAGTTAATTTTATTTTTCAATTTTTTTTTAATCATAAAATATTTTAGCGAAATAACAAGCTCATAAAACATTTTATTTTATTTTTTTAACAAAATACTTACAAACTGGGGGTTGTGAAGTTCGTTTCAATTCGATCTTCTCAATTCAGAAAAACTTGAATAACTTTTTTACTAAAAGAGATAATTTAGTTCTATAAAATGCTTAAATATAAGCAAATGTGCTTAATGCAGTAAAAAAGGTCTGCAAAATACTCTGCAGTTTTCTGCATTTTGCACGCCATTAAAAAGTATTCTACTATGCAATTACTTTGCAGAGTTTTTGCAGGCATATATTTTCGGATTAAGCGAAGTTGCTTAAAAATTAAGCATTTTACAGAACTAAATTTTTCCTTATAATAAAAAAGTTATTCAAAATTTTCTGAATTGAAACGATCGAATTGAAATGAACTTCACAGCCCCTACAAACTGTTTATTTTGGGCAATGTGAAGTTTATTTCAAATAGATAAAAAACTAATATCTATTTTTGAAAAATATAAGATAGTACTTAAATTTTTTTCGACCTAAATTTAAAAAACTTGAATTACATGCCAAATTATTTTTTTTTCTAAATTTTGAATTTAATTTTTAATTTTTTCTTTCATGAGAGGTCAAACGAAGGTTTCCCATAAACAGCATATACCGTACCTCTAAATAAAATTCGTGGCACGGGTAGACCAACAAAAATGTAAAAGGCTTTGTATAAATAATTTTACTTTTTTTTATATTTCATATATTTGATTTTTCTATTAGACATTTAATATTTTAAATGACAAATTAAATAAATATATGACGTTTAATTTAATACTTGACTTTTAATTATATTTGACGAATTCATTTTTGATTAGACGGGTTAATACAGATCCAAAAAAAAGCACTCATCAAAAGACATGATCCAAAGTTAACTTTGTTTTGTCGCCATCATTTAATTGCCAAATTATTTCAATGCTAAAAAAAATTATAATAAATAAATAAATAAATATAAAAGTAGAATAAAAATAAAGAGAGAGAAAGAGAAGACAATTCCAAAAGCTAGTTATGCGAATTTTCTAGACAAAAGAACAAACTAAACATAAACCTTTTTTGATTGATCAAAGCGAGAAAAGTTCGTTGTGGGTTTTTTTCTTTTTTCTCGTTTTTTGACCAATCGTTCTAAAAATCACTTTTCTCTGCTCAGCCAACACAAACGCCAAACTAGACTGTAAAAATGAGCGGCAGTTCAGACATGTCGGTGAATATGCGCGTCACCGCCAACTCATCACAAGGCCACCGCAAATACATGGAAGACTGCTACAAAATCCGGTTTCAGCGCGGCTCACCCGGCCAACACGCCACAATGGACGCCAACACCGACTCCGACATTCTCTTCTCCTACTTTGCCATTTTCGACGGACACGGCGGCAAAGAAGCCTCTCAACACTGCAAAGAAAAACTCTACTGGAAAATAATCGAACAGGACGACTTCTGGTCGGACAACGACTCCCAAGTGCTCAACGCCATCCGCAACGGCTTCCTCCAGTGCCACTTGGACATGTGGCACGAGTTGCCGCAGTGGCCGAAGACGGCGTCGGGCCTGCCGAGCACGTCGGGCACCACCGCCACCGTTCTCTTCATCAAAAAGTCCAAGGCGTACGTGGGCCACGTGGGCGACTCGGGCCTAGTGATCGGCTACAACCGTTGCCATGACGACGGACCGTGGACCGGCAAGAAGCTGACCCGCGACCACAAGCCCGAAGACCCCGTCGAGCTCAAGCGGATACAGAGCGGCGGCGGCTCGGTCATGTCCAAGAGCGGCGTCAACCGGGTCGTGTGGGACCGGCCCGTTCACGCCAACCACTCGCTCAAAAAGTGCCAATCCCAAGTCCTCGGCGACCAGCTCACCCAGTACGAGTTGAATTACCAGCGCGGACAAAAGCATGTGCTCACCGAACGCATACCCTTTTTGGCCGTGGCCCGGTCCCTCGGCGACCTATGGAGCTACAACGTGTGCACCGACCAATTTATTGTCTCGCCGGTGCCCGACGTCTTTTCCTTCGAGCTCGATCCGCGCGTCCACAAGTGTCTAATCTTGGCCACCGACGGACTTTGGAACGTGCTCAAGTCGACCGAATGCGTTGAGTTGGTGCGTCACACGGACCGTCAGACGCACCACTTGATCAGCCGGTCGATGAGCCGGGGCGACAACCGGGCCCAGCCGTTTGTCAACCCGTCCCAGCGGCTCGTCAACACCGCTTTGCAGAAGTGCTGCGAAAAGATGATCCGGGCCGACAACACGTCCTGCATCACCATCATGATCGACCAGCCGGCCCAGCTCGACTACGACCTTGAGCTCGATCAGACAAATTTTGAGCGCCTTCTCAAACAGAACAAAACGCTGGAGCACACGCGCAAAATCGACGACAGCCACCAAACGGACGACTGCTACGCCGAGCTGGACGACCAGAGCAACGAGGTGAACACGCCGCTGTCCACTGACAAGCGGAGTCGCTCGCTCGTCAGTCTGAGAAGACGGCACTGGTCGACGGGGCCCGCCGCCACTGCCAGCAAAGTAAACACCGAGGACCGGCAGCGGCGCCGCGAGCACATCGCCACCAGACAAGAGCACAAGTCCACGCTGGACATTTCGTCCGTGTCCGGCTTTGACAGGATAGCGAGAAATTTGAGAAAATCGTTCAATGACTTGACGTCGGCCAAGACTGATGAGAGCAAGGAGAACGCCAAGGAAAAGGCCGAGGCAAATCGGTACACTAGGAGATTTAGGTTGTTCAAGAACAGGCTTATTAAGACCAAGAATAATTTTTTGCACAGGAAGAGAAAGTTGTTGAACGAGGCGTCGCCTAATTCCATGCGGCTCAAGTCGGTGTCGTCGCCAAATTTAAAGTGTTTGGAGTCGAGGCGAGCCAAGGACAAAAATGAGCTGAATAATTTTATGAATGTGACCACGGCCACCAATCACTCGTTTGTTAGCAGTGTTAGGTCTAAGTTTGCCAAGCGAAATCAGTCCACTAAGCATTTGAATTTGAACTCGACCACAATAACTGCCAAGTTGTCCGAGACCAATTTGAATTGTGGCAATGATGAGCACACGCCGAGCAAGCGAGCCAAGTTTTACTAGACCTCATCATTTTTTAATTGTACATAAATACCTCACACATTTCTTTTTATTCTTTTTGTCAAGCGGAGACAGCATAAAAGCAAAGAACAACAAACAAAAAAAAAAACAAAAAAATATAAAAAAACAGCACAAATTGTTATATGATAATTAACGTTTATTTATGTTAGTTGTTTTTGTTTGAATGTAATATAAGTTATTTTTTGATTTTTTTTTGGTTTTTTTTTTGTTGTTGGTACTAAGTATTGGTTATGGGTGGATGGTAAGCGAAGATTTGAATGCTGAATGCAGTAACAAGATGATTGTTTGCAGTTGATTTTTTTTCTCATTCATTAAGCATTGTTTTTGCTGTTTTAATTTTTTTTGTTCATCAAGTAACAAACACACACTCACTCACTCACTCACTCACTCAAATGACTTTATTTGATTTTAAGTTTTTTATCTTTCATTTATTGATATTATAAATAAATTTTATTTAAATTTTTGAAATTTTTTTTTTTTTTTAAAGGTTATTTATGAGCGGTCATTTCAGCTATTTAAAAAGTATTTAAATTAGCTAAGTTAATTTAAGGGTGGTAAGTAACCGCACTCTTATTTTAAGTAAGTGATTTCATAAAAAGTTTGAGGGCATATAATAAATAATAAATCAAAATAAAAAGAAAATAATTAATTAAGTGATCTCATATTTTAATTATAGTGAAAACATATTTTGTATATATTTTTACGGTGAATTATCAATTGATAGAAAAAAAATATAGAATCTAAAATTTAGAAAAACATTTAGAATTGAAACTAGAAAGATAAAACATAGAAATTTAAAAAGATATAATTTTTTGAGTGTTTTATTTAACAGTTATAACTTAGTTTCAAAACTTACAGTTTTGAACTAAATTTAAGCTAGTAATACTATTTCAAATATGGACAATTATTCGCCGATAAATTAAGATAAATCAAAAGTCTTAAAGAAATGTAGTGCTGTATAGCATTTGAATTTATTTTTGAATAATTAAATTAATTTTTAAATTTGAGTTTAAATTTAGACATAATTTTAAATTTTAGTTTTGATTTTAACATAATTATTATAAATCTAGTTTCGATTTTTTTTATTTAGTTCTTTTTAAATCGAATTAATATAAATTAAATAAATATTTTTTTAAATCGAATAAAATTTTTTCATTAAACTTTAGAAATTTTCTTTTAATAAAAAATAATTTAAATAGAATTAAGACTTTTTTAAGTCAATAATGGAATTTAATTTTAGTTTAAATTTGAATTTAAATTTTATTTTAGTTTAAATTCAAATTTTAAATTTAAATCTAATAATGTGTTCAAATCGTCAATTTAATTTACAACACTAAAGCAATGTATTAAATTTGGATTTTTTTTTAAATGCTATCATTAATTTATAGCGAACTATTCAATTTAAAAAAAATTTTAATCAGTTAATTTATATCTTTTTTTTTTATAATAAATTTAATATCTATCTTTTTGAATTAATTTATAATAATTCGAACAAAGTAATTTTAAATCAAATTGATATTTTTGTAAATTGAAAGCCTGAATGTTACATTTTTCAACATCGATTTCACATTAAACATTTTATTAGTGATTTTAATGGAGAATTTTAAGAGTTCGTATTAGGATCATTCTCTAATTCAATTTCATCAAATAAATCTAAACTATTTGTATCATTTGTTTTTTCTAGTAGTGTTTATCACTTAGAGTCAGTTTTTACATTTTCATCTGATCTTTAAATGATGTGATCATTATTGATCACAAACCATGCAATATGACTATGAAAACATATTTTGATCATGAAGATCACATAGTCAACAAGACTCAAATTTATGTTGAATTTAGAAGAGAGAGAAATATTTCAATTTATTTTTTTTTGTAATAAAATTTATTTTCACATCAAAATTATTTCACCGGTAGAAGTTAAATAAAATGATAAAAAAGCCTAATACAAGCAGTAAAATATGGTGGCCTCGATCATTTGTTAGCGAATTTTTAATTATCAAAATTGGGATTTATGTCACATATACTTATTTAAATGAATGTTTTGTTATTTTGGATATTTTAAACTAGATTTATGCTTTGTTTTAAAATAACGCAGTGGTGATTTGATAACAGTATTTTACGAAAAATTACGTAAAATACCGTAAATTAACCAAATTTTACCACATTTTACGTAAATTAACGTAAAATCCGAAAAGTGAAAAAGAGGTATTTTACCAAAAATTACGTAAATTTTCACGATTTTAAGATAATTTTGGTAAAATTTGGTAAAATTCAAAACGGCCAATTCAAAATTCAAAATTTTTGGGAAAATGTCTTTTTTTTCCAAAAATTGAAAATTTAATAAAGTTTTTTTTTTCATAAATTGGTTAGAAAAATAGTTATTTTTAAATTTTGATAAAAAAAAGCTTTCTAAAATTTTCAATTTTTGGGAAAAAAAAAAACATTTTTTCAAAAATTTTGAATTTAGAATTGGCCGTTTTGAATTTTACCAAATTTTACCAAAATTATCTCAAAATCGTGAAAGTTTACCCTATTCTTTCATTTCTCTTCGAATTTTTTTTTTAATTTTGATACAACACTTTTTAAAAATATTTTGAAATTTTCTAAAAAATAAAATTAAGGCAATATTACATTTTTTGGTTTAATTCAGTAAAAATCAAATTGAATAAAAAGTTAAGTTTTTTTTATTCTGAATAAATAACTCTATAAGTGGTAATAAACTTAAAAAGTAACATACGAAATTTTTTTTAAAAAATATTAAAAAAAATATATTCAATTTTAAGAAAAATTATACTTGTTTATGAAAAGCAAAATTATTAAAATTTACCAGAAATGGATGTCAATGAGTGTATTGAAGAAAAAAATGGTAGAGAACTAATTAAACTAATCAATGAAAAAATAAAAACAACTGATTTAAATTTGAAATTGTGTGAATTTGATATTTTACCAATTCCAGATGAAACAAGTAAATTTTTCGATCTAGTTGAACAACGTTATTTACTGATAAACAAAATTATGTGCAAAAAATTTTATACTTATTGGAAAAATGAATTTTTTGATGGACAATGCAATTCAATTAAAAAATCTAAACAAAATATAGATATTATTACCATGTGCATTTTATTAATCAACCCAAATTTTTCAAGTGCTTGGTCAAGACGAAAAGAAATAGCCATGATCGATTTATTTTATGAGCTGGAATTTAATCGTCTAATCTTATCCAAACACTTTAAATGTGAGCAAGCTTTCATTCATCGAAGATGGCTGATGAAAAAAATTACCAATACCAATACAGATTTTGTAAATTTGGTTAATCAAGAGATCGATTTTTTAATAGAGTTTCTCTCTCCAAAAATCAAATCAAATTATTATTGTTGGTCATATTTAATTTGGCTATTTGACCATTTTTCCAAAATTGGCACCAATTTTTTAAATATTTTAAATTTAAATCAACTAAACCAACGACTTGAAAATATGCTTTACAAGAACCCATCAGATAATTGCGTATTTCACTTTAGAATTGAATTTTTATTTAAATATTTTTTAAAATTTCTTCCTATTAATTTTGAGTTTCTTTTAAATGAAATCAGTCTAATAATTGATTTAATTTTAAGATTCGCGCATTTTTCTACCACATGGAATTATGGAAAATATTTTCTTCTTCGTATTAAGCCTTTTCTTAGTGATTTCGCTGATAAAAAAAAACTTTTGATTAATTTGAAAATTTCTATTAGCCTTAAAATTCAAGTTATTTACCCGAAGCAAAACATAAACTTTGACTTGAGTGACAAATACTCAATAAAAGATACATTCATTAGTCTTTCAAATTTATCCTGTATTTTAAATGAAAATGATGATTCTATTCAAAAATATTCAAAAAATTTTAATGAATTTATAAAAACTTTTTGTTAAAATTTATTTATTTATTTATTTATAATAATTAAAAAGTGATGTCTTCGAAATAAAATCAAAAAAAAAATATTTTTTCTTTTTCTCTTTAGATTTTAAAATGAATAGCTTGAGCAAAAAATGCCAAGAAGCAAAAGAAAAGTATGATTCTTGTTTTAACAAATGGTTTTCAGAGAAATATCTAAAAGGAAAAATGGACAATGAGTGCGAAGAATTGTTCAAAGAGTACCAAAAATGCATCAAAGAAGCAGTGGCCGAACACAAAATTGAATTATGGAATTTGCCATCCGAATATGAAAACTCAAAGAAACATTTTTTTAAAACGGACCAACAAAATGAAAATAAATAGGGAAATTTAAAAAAAAAATCTATAAATATTTATTTAAAAAAAAATATTAAATTTTCATGTTAAGACATCTCCTAAATTTAAACAAACTTAGACCAGTTTTTATGATCTACCTCACCAAAGCTACTAAGTTTACTAATTTTTTTTAAATAAACAGACAGTTTGAGAAGTTCTTGGTCTTTTTCTCTGTTAACATGAGCATTTTTGTAAGGTTGGATCTTCAGGCCATTCTCGGGATTCATGAGAAAATTCCGCCTCAAGTCATCAAACATGATTGTATTTTTCGGTGAATAAAATTCAGGCATCTTATCCCAGATCACTTTTAGAGGCTTCACATTTAATAAACCAAATTTAGCCGTGTAAACACTGATCATGGCAGAAGAGTCCAGATAAAATGATATTTTATAATTTGGATTCCGTGTTGCTCCCATTTCCTCCATTTTTGCCTGAATCCATTTCATAGATGTGGCGGACCAAATCACAATGTCATAGTCTTCATAAGCACTGGCCATAAATTGGTGAAAATAGGGTCGCATCAATTCTTCTCCCCTTTCGGCATGAGATACATGATCAAATATTGTGTAGTCAATATCAAGAACAAGTAGTCTTTTATTAGGTCTTGGTTCGTTTAGGATATTAAATTTGTACTCACGAACCCTTCGAGCAATTTTGGCCAAATTTTCTTCTCGGTTCTGTATGCTCACTTCTACATTGTTATCAATGTCAAAATCATCAACGACTTGGGGCAAGTTTTCCGGTTTTGTATTGATATCGGTTATAATGGACTCTTGGGTGCCCATCATAAGAATTTTTGCATTCGCCTTGTAATTTAATTCATCAATCAAGTGCCTATCTGTAGCTGCTTGACCATTTTTTGTTTTCAAACCAAGCAGTTTTTGTCTTTGGGGTAAAACATTTGTCAACTTAAAAATTTCTTCTTTTAGATCAGCAACATTTTTTGAAATCAGCAAATTTGGCACATTGTATTCCTGGCCGTTCCATTTAATTACAAAATCTGCGTGAGTGCTCATGATATTTTTTCTTGAGCCCAATAAATGAAAAAAAAAATAAATGATTTATTTACAAAGACTTTTTTGAAAAAAAATAATTGTTTGAAGTGCAGTTTATATTGACTTACAAAGAAATAATTTATTGATTAAAAGACATGACAAAATGTTTAAAAAATTTTGCTCATTTGCTAAAATTTTTTTATAGCTTATTAAAACTAAATTGATAATCATTCATTTAAAATAAAGGCTAATTTTTGTTTGATAAAATTTTGAAATTTTTTCCATAATCAACTATAGCATTAGTTATTAAATATTTTTTATTGAAAAATCTTAATTGCTCTATATTAATTTGAATGATTTTATTATAAATTGAATAAAGTAGGAATTAATTAGTCAAATAAAGAGTTTTTAACTTTTTAAATAAATTTCCCGGTGTATCCAAAATTGCTTTAATGTTATTTTCAAATTTTTTTTATTAATATATATATATATATATATATATTTGTGAATAAAATAATTCTTATGAAAAGACATTTAATTTCTATTAAAAAATATTCTTTTAAATACCTAAAATTATTAAAAAGGTTAAGTATAATAAACCTTTTTCATTTAAATATGAATTTTCTTGTCTTGTCTATTTTAGCTAAAATAGCGTGTGACTATTAATGAATTTTAATATAGTTTTAATTTTTTATTTCATTTATAAAAATATAAATTTTTATTTAATGAAAAAAATAAATTTTTATGAATTTTTTAAATATGAAAGAATTAAAATGTGAATTAAATTAAACAAAATTATTTATAGTGCAAAAAATCATTTGGACAATAAAAGTTTCTTTTTTTAAATTTCTTCACAGCACTTAATACAAATCTAATAATAAAATAATAAGATTTGTTTTATTAATTTCATCAGATAATTTTGAAAATTGTTAAGGATAAATTTTTAGAGATTATCTCTTAGTTTTTTTCGATTCTGAATGTATTTTTCAAAAATTAGATGATATTTCTTTTGAATTTCTAAGTTAAATAAATAATAATAAATAAGGGTAATTTTAAATTGCTCCTTTTGTCTTAAAAAAATAGATTTTTCTCAATAATTTATTGTTAATCAATTATTTCATGGTCCGAAATTACTAGCTGCAATATCATCACTTTTTTATACATAAAATATGATATCAAATGATCATGCTCTATTATTATAATATATTTAATGTATTATCAAAGTATGAAAAAAAAATCAAACCCAAATAGATTACGAAAAAACATTAGTTAAAAAGATAAAGTAATAACTTTGAAACAGTAGATCTTTCGATTTTATTAGATAAAAAGATTCAAAATCATTTGCAAAAAATATAATAAAATTAGTGAACAAAATTAAAAAAAAACATAATTGGCACTCAAAAAAATCATTTTTTTCAATGTATTAGTTATGGTATACTGGTAGATTAATCGTTCTGATTGTCAAAAGATTATGATTGTTACAAAATATTTTTTTTTGCTAAATGATAACTTTTTTGTTTAAAATAAAATTTTGGACAAAATTTTCTTTACTTTAAGTTTTTTTATTAACATTATTCTCAGAAAATTATATTTTTGAAATATTTTTTTTTCATAAAAAAATAAAACTTTAGCTAATAGGATAATTTATTTTTAAAAATGTTAAAATTTATAAATTTAAAATTTTTTGAATTCTTTATTTCTAGTCTTACCATAATTATTTTTTAAAAACGCAATTTCGCAACACGTAAGTCTATTTTGACGAAGTTACATGTTTTTGCATTAATATATATTTATATAAATATACATTTAGAATATAAAATGCTGATTTATTTATTTGAAAATGGGGCTTTTATTGAGTAGACTAAAGCAACTCGAATTGGGTCATGGTCCCAATTGTTCAGCCGATTCCGCAGATCAAAATTCACCTGAAAAATACCAAAAAACATCGATAAAATTTCCTGATCTTGAAGAAATTCCAACTGAGCTCTCACTAAAAATTTTAAAATGCCTGAATGCCACCGACCTTTGTTTGGCTGCCTGTGTCTGGTCCAGTCTTGCGAATGATGATACTCTTTGGCAAGGCCTGTGTAAGTCTACTTGGGGCTATCTGTCCATTTATGAAAAATCACAAGAATCAGGAAAAAATTTTAGAAGAATTTTCATGCTTATGGACGAAGCAACTCTTACCTTTAATGTCGATTGGAAAAAAGTAATGTTTTTTTTTAATTATTTTTTTATTTAATTTAATTTTTAAGGGCTTGGAGTATTTATTTGAGAAAGAATTGCTTGAAAACAATCCAATGGAGATTGCTAAATTTATCAATTCAACACAGAAGCTTAGTTCTGAGCAAAAAAAAAAATTGTTTAGCGAAAAGTAAATATTTTTTTTTTAATATTTTTTTTTAATTTCCCTGATAATCCTGATAAAAAATTTTACATATCATGTTTAAAATTAGTTTGTTTTTAGCAAGCAAGTTCTAGAAAATCTTATAATTATGCACAACTTTGAAAATCAGTTTTTGCCAACAGCTTTGAGAAAACTATTTTCAAAATTGGAGGCTCACAGTGACAGAACTTCGAATTTGGCATTTTTATTGGAAAAATTTTCAAAAAGATTTTGTTCATGCAACCCTAAACTTGGTTTAAATGAGGACTCGGTTTATATATTATGCTTTTCGTTGGTTATATTATCAGTTGACTTATCAAATCCAGCAATCAAAAATAAAATGTCCAAACGAGAGTTTATAAAGAATACTCGTAATGCCCTGCCAGATTTAAATCAAGATTTTACCGGTCATTTGTATGACAATGTCTATTTAAACGGTAGCATAGCTAAATTTCAACGAAAAGATGATAATTTGGTTTCAATTCGTTGATTTTGTTCCTTTGAAGTGTTCATTCCTAATCAAAACTAATTTTATTTATAAGAAAGAAATTATAAGATTTTTTTAAGGATTAAATCAAACTTTATTCTTCTGAAAATTAAAAATTTTTTTAGTAATGTATAAAAAATCCATCTTTTTAATATTTTTTTCATTAGAATTTAATAAATTTTTATACAAAAGTATTACAAAACTTTTATGTTTTATTTGACAAGAAGACAAACTAATATTCTATACAAAGTATGCGCTAATTGCTTTTTGACTAAAATTCATTTAACTTGAACAAAAAAAGTCTTAACTTTACTTTGATTATATATATTTACAGTAAAACTAATTTTTTTTTAGAACCATTAGCAACTTTATTTAAAATATTTTGTTTATTTTTTGAACCTGAAGGTCTTCCTTTATTTTTTGCTTGTTTTGAGCAAAATGTAATTTATTGTACATTTTTATATTTTACATTTTTACATTTTGAGAGAAAAAATAAAAATCTCAAAATTAAAAAACTTAAAAAAATTTTCATTAAGAAAAGTAATAATAAATTCGCAATTAATTAAAATGGATTTTCAAAAAAATTATCCTTGGTTTTTACATATAAATTTTTCTAAAACTCCTTTTTAAGAAATTGCGAATTTATTATTACTTTTCTTGAATGAAAATTTTTTTAGATTTTGTGATTTTGAGATTTTTTTTTCTCTCAAAAATGTAAAAATTTAAAAATATAAAAATGTACTATAAATTACATTTTGCCTTGTTTTGCAACAAGTTCGACACTTTCCTGGATGTCAATTTAGCTTTCCATGGACTTTATTGGTTCTTGTTCCTCTTCTTCTTCTTACAAATTATATGTAAAGATTCTTTTGGTTGAAATGAAAATTTTTTTTGTGTTAGCGGGTTTGCATTTTTTTCCCTAAAGACACATCTTTGGCGTTTGGATACCATTCCAGCCCTTTAAAACGGCATGCTAATGCAACAATTTGTTTGAATATATAATTTTTTTGCCACCATGTGCATGTGAATCAGCTTTTTATATATTTTGTTCAATCCGAGAGTTTGCAATTGGTAGTAAACAAAATTGGACTAGTGAAGCGTAATATGGTGATCTTTCAAGTGACCATCTATACAGAGTTTTTTGGCTACAATGTTTAATGTTTGTTTTTTTTTACCAATAAAGAATTAATCGATACTTTTTTTGACACAAAAAAAAATTGATATCATTATAGAATATAAGTCATTTATATTCAACAATATAATCTTCTTAAATAGGCATTAATTTGCCTCCTGATTATTTAAATAGTGGAAAAAAAAGCTTTTTGTGCCAAATATTTTTTCTTTTAGCTTTCTTTCTTTAAACTTATGCTTAACTTTCTAAAATTAATTATTACCATTTTTTAGAAAGTTTTTTTATTTATTTATTGATTTTATTAATTTTTGTAATTAATTTATCATGAATTTTTATAGATTTATTTAAATAAAGATCACAATTAATGTCTTTTTAAGAAAAATATATTTTTTAATAAAAATTTCTTTAAAAATTTCAAGGTAAATCAACTGGCCAGTATGTGTCCATGCCTCAGAGACTGATTTACACATTATTTTTTTAAATTCATTATAATAAAATAAAATTTAGAAAAATAATATATTACAATTACTTTATATATAATTTTTATATTGCAATTTTTACCCAAATTCACTTAAAATTATGGTCAATCATTGTGTCAAATCAAGTCTAAAACTTGAAATTCCACAAAAAAAATCGAGAAAATATGAAATATAAAAATATGTTAACATGAAATCAGATGGTGCTAGGTTATCGAATGGCAAATTAATCGCCTTTGATTTTTCCTCTAGTCTATAAGAAATAGTCCGAATTTAAAAGACAACCAGAACAATATGTTTGAAAAATTTCATAGGATTTCATAGAATTATACTTCAATTTATCACAGTCTTTGTATAAATTTTAATACTAAAGACATTTTGAAGTATTTAATTTTTTTTTATTTTTCTGAAAAATTTATTAGATAAAATTTAATTTTTAATACTAATAAAACATTTGTCTAATAGAGAAAAATCAATAGAGCAGCAATTATGATGATTTTCATCAAAAATTAGCTTCTTTGATATTTTTTTTTCCATTTCATTCATACCAAAAGCGTCCAGAATAAAATCAAAGATTTCATTGAACTCTTTTAACGAATTACTGTTTAAAAACTCTTCTTTGCCTAAATTAAACTTCCGCTTTATTCCATCTATCAAAATTGATTTTAAATAATAAAACAAATGTCTTGGATGAGAATTCATATCTGATATTAAATAGTCGAATTGGTCTCTAAAAACTGTATCAGTTGAGCACATTGTGTCCAAAAATTTCCTAGTTTCGTCATTTTAAAATAATCTTAAAACTGCTCTACAAAATCCAACTTGGCCTCTCATCAAATATTCATTATTAAACATTTTGAAAGCATGTACCAAATCATGGATCAAAAATGACAACGGGTCTCTTTCATTGAGTACCAAACAGTCAATTTTATCAGCTATTAGGCTCACGCATCGCTCCGATCGAGCCTGTAATTGGAGAACATCCTTACTTGAAGGAATATTATTGATAAATAGCTTTAAATTAAATTGGTCTAGATACCACCTGACCAAAGTGTTTCTTGCTGTGATGGGTACAGAGTGAAGATTGAAATTATTAACCACATCGAATAGAGTCTCAGCTCCGACTTTTTTAAGCCTGATAATGGAGTTTTTGTTCCTAGGTTGAAATTTTACATCAATTAACAATTTTGATTTGACTTTATTTTTAGAGATTGGGTTTAAGTTTTCCAATAGTTGATTCGGATATCGCTGGTCCAAATAGCATAGAATGTAATAGGAAACAATGTCTTGAGGTATCATAAAATCAGGATTAGAAACATACTGAGAATTGATTAATTCGAATTTTGATTTAAGATGATGTGATTCTTGGACAAGTTGGGATTCGGCGATTAGCACTGGACGATATCCTCCTCTGAATTTCTTTTTTTTGCTTTTAAAAAAGTTATTTTCTTTATTTTTGAAATTTTTAGATGGTTTTATTTCAGAATCGATTTCAAGAGCTTCCTCTGAAATATTGTTTAAAAAATCCTCCATCATAATTAATTTTTTTATGAATTTTTAGAAATTTTCATATATTTTTTTAGTCAAAAATTTACAATCAAATATATCATTAAATTTAGTGGAACAAAAACAACAGATTTAAAATTTTTCTATTTTATTTTTTGATTTGGTACATTTTAAATGATGATCGAAAATTATTTTATTTCTTTTTCAAAATTTATTAAAAAAAAGGAATTTTTTTAGTTAAGTTAAATTCGTTTGGAATTAAAAACATACACATGCTCACCTAAATAATTTATTATAGTTATAAAAAATTCATTTTTTAAAGTTACTTTTAAAAAAAATTCAATATCCTAAAAAAAAATTATTTCACTAATTAAAAACTTTATTCAAATTTTTTTTCGTAGTTTACTTAAAGAGAAATATTTATTTAGACAGAAAATGAGCAGAAAAATTCAACTAAGTACCGAGTTGGATACCGGTTGTAGCATCGAAACATACGATGTGGTAAAATTTTAACTAGATTTTTTTTGTTAACACTCTTCATTTTAATTAAATATTTAGCTAAGCTCGAAAGTAGATCTCGGAAAAAATGCAACAGACAAACTTATGTCAAAAAGTATATTAAATTCAAGCTTTATCAAAAAATCTGAAGTACCAGCATATGAATTGTCCAAAAGACAAGAAAAGTTACACCGAAGAGTATTTTTTAAAAAAGTTGACTTGGAATAAAAATTAAAAAAATTTAAAAATTAAGGAAGAACGAGGAAAGACAAAGGGAAAAGAATGGTATAACATGAATCTTGAAGAAATGACCGAGGAGGCCAAAAATGATCTTTTGTTGATTAAAATGAGAGGAGGTTTGCACAAAGACCGGTTTTACAAACACAACGATTCAGATGAATTACCGAAATTTTTTCAAGTAAAGAATCAAAATTTATTAATTATTTTTGATAATTTTTGAAGTAGATGGGTAAAGTTATTGACGATCCAGTTGACTTTTATTCTGATCGAGTCCCGAAAAGACAGCAAAAACGAACAATACTTGAGGAATTGATTGAAGATGCCAAAGTTAAAAAGTACACGTTTTTAAAAATATTTTGTCAGGTGCTTATTTTTTTTTTAAGATTTGCCAAAAAGCATTATTCTGCAATTCAAACACGAGAGGAGCATAGACGAAAAAAACTCTCACAAATTTTCAAGAATAAAAAGCAATCCAAAAACAAAATTAAAAAATAGAAAATAATTTTTTGCAATAAAAATGTTAAACAAGAGTTTAAATCTACCTGAAGAATTAAGTATAATAAGTGTCGTGTATAATTCTAGTCAATAGAAAAATAATAATTATAGTATATGAAAAGCATTAGCTTTTTTGAAGATTTTCATATATTTTTAAATTGTTTTTAACAAAAGAAGCACCAAAAAATTAATTTGACTTGTTTAAAAATTTGATTAAGAATCATTTAAATCCAGTTGAGTATTCCTAGAGATAGATCTTTTAAGAGCTCAATTTTTATATCTAAGAATATCAATTATAGTCAGAGTACCCCAGTTGTATTTTGAAATTATACTTGATTTAATTCCTAAAAAAACACTTACAGATATTTCAAAAGAACTTTTTTCAATTAAAACAAATACAAAACAAATTAAAATCTTTTTTTTTCTAAAAGCTCAAAATTAATTCTGTAAATTATATCAGCTACTACATTCAATGAATCACCCAAATCCAGCTCCTGGAAATACTCTGCAATGTTATTTTCACACTGTATAATATTTGTGTATTATATAAAATTATTTGCTTATTTAAGAATGAGAATATTTAAATTTTTAGTCAAGCTAATTTTTTAAAGCTAAAACCTGAAGCTAATTTTTTTTCGATTTGAAAAAAAGGTCATTTCTTTAGAAATAACCGATTCAAACAATAAATTGAACTTAAATTTTTCTTCAAATTTCATCATAAAACTGAATACCAAAACTTTACTTCAAATTTTCGTTTGATTTTATATGTTTTGGCCTTTTGGACCATTTTTTGATGTTAAACTGATAGATTACTGATAGATTTTATAAGAGAAAAATAGCATGATGTTTTTTTTTCAAAAAAATATTTTAATAAAAGAAAAAAAAATCTAAAAATCAATAAAAAATTAAATTTCTATTTTTTTCCCTAAGCACACTTCTACGTCAAGATACAATTTTTAGTCCATTTGCTTTAAGACCCAAACCGAGAGCTTTTTATATCGCAGTTTAAACTTTGAAATTTAATATTTTTAATTTTAGAACTTCATAGAAATATAATTGATTTTGTATTTTTTAAATTTTTTTATATATGGACTGTTTAAAATTTTAATTTAATTCAAAAAGCTAAATATTTAAAAAAAAATTTTATTTTACAATTAGAGATTTTGACAAAAATTAAATTATTCTCAGATAGATTTTAAATTAATGAATATGAATTACTAAGCCTAAAATATGGGATATTTAAATTTTTTCAAGATAAAAATTGTTAGCTTAGTAAGTGAATCATTAAAAATAATAGTAAGCATAGAAATTGTGAAATAAAACAAAAAAATTGATTTTGAATTTTAAATTAAAAAACACAAGGTAAAACTTTATTTTCATTTTGAAATAATTTAGAAATATCACCAAATTTTTAAATTATGTATTAATTTCACAAAATTTCGGTACATTTCTAAAAATTATGATTTGTTACTATAGCTAATAAAGTTTGGAATTTTTTGTTTTAATCGAGAATCTATGGAAAGCTTAATTTTTTGAAACTAACTCCCCTCTAAAATTTCTTAAAAGTAAAATTGTTGTGAAATTTTTTCTATATAAAATAGCAATACATTTTCTCCATTTTTATCATAGAATTTAAAAAAGTAAAATTTAAAATGGCAAACGTAAATGCAAACTCGGTGTACCGTATTGCACCTTACCAATACATTCATGTTTTGGATCAAAACTTGAACGTAACCCGGCTTGAAATCGGTCCTAAAACATTTGTTAAGCAAGACAATGAAAAAGTTGTCTTAGGCCCAGAGAAAATGATCACCATTCCACCAAGACACTACTGCGTTGTAGAAAATCCAGCTTTGAAAGACAAGGAAAATAAGATTCAATTTGATCATAGTGGTCAGGTAAAATTGGCATTTGCAGAATTAGAAATTCGATTTGCCCGTGAACCATTTCCACTCTATCCAGGTGAAACTCTTAAACAAAATATCACTCCATTAAGAGTTTTGCCAGCCAACTCGGCTCTCAGACTCAGAGCCATTCTTGACTTTGAAGAAGAAAATGGAGAAAAACGTGTCGCTGGTGACGAATGGTTGTTCGAAGGACCAGGTACTTATATTCCAAGAAAAGAAGTTTCTGTAGAAGAACAAATTCGAGCAACAACCATTAAGCCAAATCAAGCAATTAGACTCAGAGCCAGAAAAGAATGCACTGACCGAAATGGCAAAGAAAGAGTAACTGGTGAAGAATGGGTTGTAAAAAAAACTGGTGCCTACTTGCCTGGGGCTTACGAAGAGGTTGTTAGTGTAGTGGATGCATATGTATTGACTGAAAAGAAAGCTCTTCACATGAGATCCTTAAGAACATTTATAGATGACTTTGGAAAAAAGAGACTCAATGGTGAAGAATGGTTGATAACACTCGAAGACACTGAGACCCATATTCCGAGTGTGTATGAACAAGTGGTCGGAGTAGTTGATGTGACCACTTTGAATTCACGCCAATATGCGGTAATTCTTGATCCAATTGGTCAGGATGGAAAACCACAACTTGGCAAAAAGAGATTGATCAAGGGAGAAAAAAGCTTCTTTTTACAGCCAGGTGAAAAATTGGAAAAAGGAATCCAAGATGTGTATGTTCTTGGCGAAGATGAAGGATTGATTTTGAAGTGTACTGAATCTTTTGAGGATGAAAATAAACAGCAAAGATCGCCTGGTGACAGATGGATGATCAAAGGTCCCACTGATTATGTTCCACCAGTTGAAGTTGAAGTTGTCACTCGAAGAAAAGCCATTCCGCTTGACGAAAATGAAGGTATTTATGTAAGGGATATTAAAAGTGGAAAAGTTAGAGATATTGTTGGTCAGACTTACATGCTCAATCAAGATGAAGAGTTATGGGAAAAACAATTACCAAATGAAGTTGAAAAGCTTTTGTTAAAAGATGCCTTGGCTGAAAGAGGCGTCAGAGATGCTAAAAATGACAGTCCTCGTAGAGTTAAGTCTCAAGTTGTTAGTTATCGTGTACCTCATAATGGAGCTGTTCAGGTTTATGACTATAAGGATAAAAAGTCTCGAGTTGTTTTTGGTCCAGATCTGGTCATGTTGGGCCCGGATGAACAATTTACTTTGATCAGTATTTCAGGTGATGTCCCTAAGAAGCCAAATGTTATCAAGGCATTATGTTTGTTGCTAGGCCCAGATTTTTTCACAGATATCATCCAAATAGAAACATCCGACCACGCTAGGCTGTCTTTGAAATTATCTTATAGTTGGTATTTTAAAATAAATAAAGAGGACGAAAAAGAAGCCTGCAAGCTCTTCAATGTGCCTGACTTTGTTGGCGATGCTTGTAAAGCTATTGCTAGCAGAATCCGTGGAGCAGTGGCATCAGTTGGATTTGATGATTTTCACAAAAACTCTGCAAAAATAATTCGAACCTCAGTTTTTGGTCTCGATGAAGCTGGCAGTGTTCGCAAAGAATTCACCTTTAAGCAAAATAATTTGGTTATTACCAGCATTGATATCCAAGCTGTGGAACCAGTAGATCAACGCACCAGAGATTCTTTGCAAAAATCAGTGCAATTAGCTATAGAAATTACCACCAATTCACAAGAAGCCACGGCCAAGCATGAAGCCGAGAGAGCTGAACAAGAAGCTAGAGGAAAGTTGGAAAGACAAAAAATTTTGGATGAAGCAGAAGCCGAAAAAGCCAGAAGAGCTTTGTTGGAATTGCAAGCTTTATCTGCTGCTGTTGAAAGCACTGGACAAGCTAAAGCCGAAGCCCAGTCAAGAGCAGAATCACAGAAAATAGAAGGTGAAGCTGCTGTTGAGCAAGCCAGACTCAAAGCTGATGCTGTCAAGATCGAGGCTCAATCTGAGCTCGAGAGACTCACTCAGGCTCGAAATGCTGAATTAAGCTACATTAGAGAACAAAATGAAATAGAGATTAGCAAACAAACTCAAATGAGTGAAGTTGAAGTGACCAAATTCAAGAAAATGGTCGATGCCATTGGAGCCCAAACTCTCAGAGACATGGCCACAGCTGGCCCAGATCTACAAGTAAAAATGTTGCAGGCGCTTGGACTTCAATCAACTTTGATCACAGATGGATCGAATCCAATCAATTTGTTCAACACTGCCAATGGATTGATCGGAAATTTTTCTGCAAAAAAACAGAGAAAAAATCCAGAGGATGACGTAGATTAAATAAAAAAAAAGTATCAAAATATTATTTTATTAGTTTAGGTATTAATAGTTTTCTAATATTTATTTAATTAAATAAACTTTCTGTTTTAATTATTAATTAAATTTTCTCTAAAATTTAAACACGTAAAAGTGTTTATATAATGATTAATTTACAACCATACTTGTTTTTTATTTTCAGATAACTTTTTAAGGATAACGATGGCTTTTCTTTTTGCAAAGATTTATAAAGTATTTTTTTATAAAATAATTGATTAATTTTTAATAGAAAGTAGTACTTATGATTATATCATTTTAAATCGATTTTCAATTTTCAATGAGAGGTTTTATTCCAATTTCGGTTTTAAACAATTTTTATTGAGAAATTAAGGAACCGTAAGTTAAAGATTTTTTAAGAGAAAATATAATTATTTTACAATCACATTAAAATCACTTGATCTTGAAAGATTAAATTATGTAAATGATAATCATTTTTTAATTACTAAAGTAAGTAAATTTGTCTAAGTGTTTTAAGTTTTAATTAGATTTTTTTCGTGAATCATAAATTTAACAGGATACTTCGAAATGGGTTTTTATTCAATTTTATTAATAAACAATTTATTTTTAAACAGAACAGATGACAACTATAAAATGACCAGCCGAAAGTGTTTAAGTAAAACTTATGGCTTTTCAAAAAAGGTAGCTTGAGATTTATTTTTTAATAAATACAGAAATGGGTTATCTTGCAATGAAATGCTCTTTTTTTGATTATTAAGTATTTTAATTTTAAAACAATGTAATAGGAAGTTAAGATATTTAGGAACATTGTTTACTTTTCCAAAGCGTCTAAAAAGTTGACCAAATAGACATAAAAATAGGTAAAAAATTACAACAGATGACTGGATTAATAAAAAAAAACATTCTTATTTTTAAATTTTATCCAAATAATTTTGTTAGTTTTATTTTGATCAGCATTTTTAAACAATCCAAATTTTTAATTGATTCAATTTTTATTTAATTCAACTCTAAGCTTATTTAGAAAAAATTCAAATTTATAAAAATAATAATTTCAATGCAATTCTACTTTACTTTTATCAAAAATCAATTTTTTTTAATTATTTTGGGCTTGTCTCTTTTTGACAATGTTATAATACTTTTTTACCAAATAAAATTATAAGTTTTTTTTCAACAGAAATAATTTATTGGCAAAAATAATAAATTGACCAGAAAATTAGAAAAATAAATTACTTACTTTTTGAATTTTAGCAAGTTTTAATACCAAAAAATTAATTTAAGATAGATGATATTTTTTGATCATACATTTTACTCTAAAAAATAAAACAGTTAAATAATATGACAAGATGGTCACATGATTAACTAACCCCCATCGGTTCCTCTTTTTGTTTCAAAGAAACTTAGGGGAGGAAGACAAAATATAGAAAGACAAAATATAGACATAACAAAATATAGAAAGATAAAATATAGAATAGTTCTATATGTAAAAAATTTAGAAAATTTTAATTATATTATTATAATAATATATTTGAGACTTTTACTTTGACTAAAACACTTAGAGACTGAAGTTGTAGAATTATTCAGGAGAGAGCAAAATAAAGTAGATTCAGATAAGCTTAGAATTAAAAACGGTGATCAATTTAAACAAAAAACAGACAAACATGAGACTAATTTGAGAATTTTACGATTAGTGACAGATTATAAAAGTGAGAATATTGAAGCATTTTTAGAAGGTTTAGGAAATATCTACTAATTGACAAAGAAAAAAATTGAAATAAAATTAATTAGACTATTTTTTTTTTACATTTTTTTTTCCAGGTAAATTCTACATTTTTTTACAGGTAAATTCTATATTATCCAATAAAAAATCGTTTTCTACATTTTGTCTTTCTATATTTTGTCACACTGCTAAACTAAGAATAAAAAAAAATCTAAAAGAAAATCGTCACACGATTCATATTTTCAAATAGAAATAGCATATTGTGTAAAATTTTGGTTAATAATTTTATTTAATAGTTTTAATTTTATTATTAATAAAAATTTCTTAATAAAGTTGAAATATATTAAGTCGATCAAGTCCATGAAAATCAAAACAATTAAGATAAGCATAAATTTTATTTTGATGAATACTTTTACTTAAGAGTTTTTATAAAACTAATTCATAATTTATCTTAAAAAAATAAAATTTCAAGAAAATAATTAGTTTGCTCAAAAATTTTTTTTTTGAAATAATGAATATTATAAAATAAAATTTAGCCCTAGAATAGAATATAATCATTTCATTATATGATTATTTCTATATAAATTTACTCATTTCTTTTAGGCAAATTGGAGTTAATAATCAAAAACTAGTAATAAAAAATGTTTAATTATAAAAATTAACGCAGAAGCCTTATTTATGTGTAATATTTTTATGCTAAACTTGACATCAATCATCTAGAAACTCTAAATAGAATTTAATAATGCAAAACAAAACTTTTTTTTAAATTTACTTTTGATCATTTACTTCATATTTTCCATCGTTTTTACATTTATTTAGAAAATCTTTATTAATTAAATATACATAATAAAAAAAATATTTTGAAAAATTGCCTTAATCAGAGCCTTAATTTTAAATTAAAAAAAAATAAAAACACTGATTAAAGATTAAATAAATTAAAATCTGGTTTAATTTTTTGTGTTTGAATTACAAAATGTATCCAATGAAATAACATTAAAAAAGTGCGATGTTTCAAATATTTTTTTCAGTTTCAAATAAAAAAATAATTTTAATTTAATATTGCAAGCATGAAAAATTTTGTTTTTGTTTCTAAAAAACTATCGCTGTGTTTTCCATTTATTATAGATTGAGTTTTTGTTAAAAAGCATCAAACGAACGTCAATTATCACTAAAGTCAAAATTTATAAAAAAAAAAACAAGGTTTTCTGGGTCTGGTTGGTTAGGTGAACACTTCTTCACAGTCACAATTACTCGAACAATTATAAATTTCTCAGGTTTTGTGAACTATTAGTTCATTTTATCTAAAAATTTTTCACATATTTTGATATTTTTTCATCAGTTTAGAAAAGAAACTAAATGTAATATTAAAAAATAAGATAGAAAAAAAATATTAGATAAAAAAATCAAAATTGGGCGGAGTAGGCAAAATTTGGAAATAGATGAATTTATGCTCCCAAAGTACTTGAAGGGTGAAAAATTAATTTTTAATTTTTTTAAATTTTATTACTTATGTTTAAAGGCAAAGATTTAAGTAGAGAGCACATTTGGGTGTTTGGGATTGCTGAAAAGATAATACCAGACCAACTAGATCAGATTAAATGCTATTTCTAAAGCTCCTTTAAATTAAAAAAAAAGTTTTCATTCAATTCTTTATTTTTATATCAGTTTCGAGAATTAGGCAATATATTAAATAGCTTTATTCAATTTGTTCACATGAACTAAAAATTGTTCACCTAATTTGAGATTATTTCACTTAATTCTATTTTGATTCAACTTTAAGTTAACAAAAATATTAGGTAAACAAATAGTTCACCAAACCAGAGAACAAGAATTGTTTGCATGAACGATAAACTATGGTTCACCTAACCGAATAGATCGAGTTTTTCAACGATTTAATATAAATTTAAATCTAAATGAATTATTTATCTGTTTTTTTCTTTGTATTTATTTTTTTGTTTCATATATTTTATTTTGAAGGTTAGTAAAGGTACAGATAAACAAATAAAAAATATTATTTATTAAAAGTTAAAAAAAGAATTTCCAATATTTTTTTCGAATTTCCAAATAGAAATTAAACTCATTCTATTTCACTAAAGAGTTTAATTTCAAATATGAAAATGCTTGCAATATTAACTTAAAACTATTTTTTTATTTGAAACTGTAAAAAAATTTGAAACATCGCACTTTTTCAATGTTATTTCAACATTGGATACATTTTGTAATTCAAACACAAAAAATTAAACCATCTATTATTTAAACTAGGAATCTATTATTTATTTATATGCAAAACAAAATTGATTAATAAAAAAATTAATTTGTTCAAAACATTATCTAGACTAAAAAAAACTATTCTAAAAAAACGAAATGTCGAACCAGAACAATTCAGTTTTTAGAATCCCACCATATCACTATATTCATGTGCTAGATCTAAACAAAAATGTTACAAGTCTAATAATAGGACCAAAAACTTTTGTAAAACAAGACAATGAAAAAGTTGTCCTTGGTCAAGAAAAAATGGTCATAATTCCACCAAATTATTATTGTGTTGTTGAAAACCCAGTGCTCAGAGATGAACAAAACAATGTGATGTTTGATAAAAATGAATCTGTTTTACTAGCTTTTTCTGATATTGAAATTCGATTTGCCCGTGAACCATTTCCACTCTATCCAGGTGAAACTCTTAAACAAAATATCACTCCATTGAGAGTTTTGCCAGCCAACTCGGCTCTCAGACTCAGAGCCATTCTTGACTTTGAAGAAGAAAATGGAGAAAAACGTGTCGCTGGTGACGAATGGTTGTTCGAAGGACCAGGTACTTATATTCCAAGAAAAGAAGTTTCTGTAGAAGAACAAATTCGAGCAACAACCATTAAGCCAAATCAAGCAATTAGACTCAGAGCCAGAAAAGAATGCACTGACCGAAATGGCAAAGAAAGAGTAACTGGTGAAGAATGGGTTGTAAAAAAAACTGGTGCCTACTTGCCTGGGGCTTACGAAGAGGTTGTTAGTGTAGTGGATGCATATGTATTGACTGAAAAGAAAGCTCTTCACATGAGATCCTTAAGAACATTTATAGATGACTTTGGAAAAAAGAGACTCAATGGTGAAGAATGGTTGATAACACTCGAAGACACTGAGACCCATATTCCGAGTGTGTATGAACAAGTGGTCGGAGTAGTTGATGTGACCACTTTGAATTCACGCCAATATGCGGTAATTCTTGATCCAATTGGTCAGGATGGAAAACCACAACTTGGCAAAAAGAGATTGATCAAGGGAGAAAAAAGCTTCTTTTTACAGCCAGGTGAAAAATTGGAAAAAGGAATCCAAGATGTGTATGTTCTTGGCGAAGATGAAGGATTGATTTTGAAGTGTACTGAATCTTTTGAGGATGAAAATAAACAGCAAAGATCGCCTGGTGACAGATGGATGATCAAAGGTCCCACTGATTATGTTCCACCTGTTGAAGTTGAAGTTGTCACTCGAAGAAAAGCCATTCCGCTTGACGAAAATGAAGGTATTTATGTAAGGGATATTAAAAGTGGAAAAGTTAGAGATATTGTTGGTCAGACTTACATGCTCAATCAAGATGAAGAGCTATGGGAGAAAGATCTAAATTCAAGTATCGAAAAACTCTTGGTGAAAAATCCACTATTGGAAGCTGCTTTGACAGAAAAATTAGATAAAGAACCTTTGCCAAATCGTGTCAAATCAAGAGTTGTTTCATTCCGGGTTCCTCATAATGGTGCAGTTCAAGTGTATGATTACAAAGAAAAAAAAGCAAGGTATATTAATTTTTTTTTAGGAATTTTGTAAGTAATATAATTTCTTAGAGTTGTATTTGGTCCTAATCTAGTTATGCTTCGACCTGATGAACAATTTACGCAACTTAGTTTATCTGGCGGAAAACCGAAAATACCAAATAAAATAAAATCAATTTGTTTATTGTTGGGTCCAGATTTTTCAACAGGTATGTATTCATTTTATTCATGTGTTTCTATTTTTGACGGTGAAGTTTTATTTAACTCAATTAAAGAATTTTTATTTTATTTTTAATTTAAGAATTTTTTTTTAATTATTTAATTTTCATGATTTAGAAAACTATATTTACAAGGGAATTGATCAAGAAAATTTTTCTGTTAATGCAGCACGGTTCAACATACATGGTATCATCTACTGTCTAAGTCTGCTAATAATCAAAAAATCTCTTATAAAAGTCTCTTCAAAATGAACCACGCTTGAATATATTGAAATTTAATTTCGGCTTAATTTTCAGAGTTTTGCAGACTTTAACAGATGATTCCACAATGTATGTTGAACCATGTTGCATTTACAGAAAAAATTTAAGCTTCTTGAAAAAAGTTATTCAATTTTTTATCATTTTGTTCTATTCTTTTGTACTGAACTTCAAAAAACCCAATAAATGATATATTGAAATCAAAATAATTTAATTTTAATTTTTTATTTTTAAATTTCTAGTCTTCTTCCAAATAAATTCTAATAGACTAAAATATTTTCAATTCATTTTTGATAAGAAAGTGTATTAAATTTTTTTTTAAATTATTGTTCCTGTCTTAAATTGAAAAAAAAACTATATTATAATGAATAAAAATAAATTAATTATTTATTCCTATAACAAGATATTTTCCAAATTGAAACCGCCGATCATGCTAGACTTTCCTTAACAGTTTCCTATAACTGGCATTTTGATACCTCAAAAATGGATGATCCAAATGAAGCAGCAAAATTATTTAATGTAATAAAATAAATAAAGATAAATTTTTTAAATATTTTTTTAATTAAATTACATTTAAAGGTTCCTGATTTTGTGGGTGATGCCTGTAAAACTATATCAAGTCGAATTCGTGGAGCTGTTGCTTCAAAAAACTTTGATTTTTTTCACAAAGTAATTTTAAAATTCTTAATTTAGCAAAATAATTGTGATAAATAAAATTAAATTTTTATTAAAGAATTCAGCTAGAATAATTAGAGAAAGTCTTTTCGGCGTGGATGAAAATAAAAAAATCAGAAAAGAATTTATTTTCGAACAAAATAATTTGATAATTACCAGCATTGATATTCAAGGTGTTGAGCCAGTAGATCAACGCACCAGAGATTCTTTGCAAAAATCAGTGCAATTAGCTATAGAAATTACCACCAATTCACAAGAAGCCACGGCCAAGCATGAAGCCGAGAGAGCTGAACAAGAAGCTAGAGGAAAGTTGGAAAGACAAAAAATTTTGGATGAAGCAGAAGCCGAAAAAGCCAGAAGAGCTTTGTTGGAATTGCAAGCTTTATCTGCTGCTGTTGAAAGCACTGGACAAGCTAAAGCCGAAGCCCAGTCAAGAGCAGAGTCACAGAAAATAGAAGGCGAAGCTGCTGTTGAGCAAGCCAGACTCAAAGCTGATGCTGTCAAGATCGAAGCTCAATCTGAGCTCGAGAGACTCACTCAGGCTAGAAATGCTGAATTAAGCTACATTAGAGAACAAAATGAAATAGAGATTAGCAAACAAACTCAAATGAGTGAAGTTGAAGTGACCAAATTCAAGAAAATGGTCGATGCCATTGGAGCCCAAACTCTCAGAGACATGGCCACAGCTGGCCCAGATCTACAAGTAAAAATGTTGCAGGCGCTTGGACTTCAATCAACTTTGATCACAGATGGATCGAATCCAATCAATTTGTTCAACACTGCCAATGGATTGATCGGAAATTTTTCTGCAAAAAAACAGAGAAAAAATCCAGAGGATGACGTAGATTAAATAGAAGATTTTTTTTTATTTTTTATATTTTATTAGTTTAAAAATTAGCTATTCTAAATTAATTTAAATAAATTTAGTCTTTAACTAAAATTTTTTAAGCTTTTTTTTTCTGGTCCAAAATAAGATTCATTTTGATTAATTGTGTAGCCTTGTTCGACTGCTTTATTTATTAGATCAAAAAAATTAGTTTTTTCTGTTTCCGATGATGTTTGGTATGAAGCATAAACATTTTTATTATTTAATCTGAATTTGTTGTATTTATATGGTTGAAAACGAAATTGTTTATCTAAAGTATTTTGTGATTTTACTTTATTTTTTTCCAAATTTTCCTTGTCTTTTTTTAAAGATTTTTGAATACTTAAAGCAAAGCTTTTAATAACATGTCTATTGTCCAAAATAATTTTGTCAACAGAATCATAGTCTTCAAAAGTTATGAATCCGTAACACATGGTCATGCCAACTCTAGGAGGCTTAATATTTACATTTATGATTTTTCCATATTTTTCAAAATAATTTCTTAGGTCCTGCTCGCTTAAGTCACTTCCAAATCCAGAGATGTATAATTTTTCAGATTCAGAAGTTTTTTCATTTTTGTCTTTTTTAGGCGTCATTCTTTTAACATCTAGCTGTCTATTGGCAAGATTATGTGGACGATTTTTCATTACTTCATCGACCATGAACGATTCAGAGTACTTTAAAAATCCAAAACCTCTGGGCCGCTTGGTCTCACGGTTTTTAATCACAGTCACCTCGGTCAAATTACCGAATTTAGAAAAATAATCATTCAGTTCCTGTTCAGTTGTTTCATAGTTTAAATTAGCGATAAAAATTTTATTTTTCATATCAGACATAAATTTCTTTTTTTTGCCAGGAGCCTGGGTTATTTGTTTAGATTGTGGACAAAAAGATGTGTACTTAGAATCGTTTGGGACATTTAACGAATGGCTCGGATAATTAGGTGAATATTGATTTTGAGAAATCATTGAAATAGAGTTTGGCTCAAATCTTATTTGGTTAGATATGTTTGAAGAGTAAGCTGAATTTTGAAAAAAATTATTCCACATATTTTATTTACTTAGTCAAAATCCTCTTCTATTTATATATGAAGCTAGTTTTTTTTTAGATTTAAGTACAAAATTTTATTTTAATTGCTCAATCATTTTTAAATTTAATTGAAATTATGATTATCCAAAAATAGAAAATTAAATAAAAAATCACGTGATCAAATAAGATGAAAAAATTTAAGTCAAAGTGATTTGTATAAATGAAAATGATTTTTAAATTTTTATTTAAAAAAGAACAAATTTTAGCTCGAAAATCATTGTGAAATTCAAAATAGTAGCTCTTAATTATGATGATCCAAAAATAAAAAATTAAATAAAAAATCAAGTGATCAAATAAGATGAAAAAAATTGAGTCAAAGTGATTTGCATAAATAAAAAATTAAAAAAAAATGTCCTAAATTTTTAACTTTTTTTATGAATTGATCCTTATATAAATGTCCTTCTTAAAAAAATAGGAGCATCAAAAGTTTAATTGTTTTATTCTAATCAAAAACTAGAAATTCCAGTGTTTAAATCTAATGAAAATTTGCTTGGGTAAAATTTTCTTAGATTTAAAATTATTTTATTAATTTTTTTAATTATAAAATTAAACAGATGAATATTTTGGCACTTAGGAGTTTACTGATCTGTTTTTTTTTATTTAAAAAAATTGATTGTTAATTAAAATTAAAAATTAATTTATCTGAATCTTTTTCAAATTTTTGTTTAAAAAAGAAAAAATTTTAGGTCGAAAATAAAAATTCGGTTATTCTCAATTAATAATTTTCATTTATGTCAAATGATATAGACTTGTCAAGTTGTGTGCACAGTCTTAGACCAAAAGACTATGTGAAGGATTCATTTTTTGCTAATAATATGTACACATACTTATTGCATGCATGCTAGAATGACTTAAAGAAATTAACTGAACAGCAATAATAAATAACAAAAAATATAAATTAAATACCAAAAAATGAAAAATCAAAACTGAAATTAATTTTACATTTAGAGGCAGTATATGATGAGATCCAAAGGCACAATTCATTGTAAATTAATTATTTTTATTTAAAAAGACAAATTTCATTCTTTTTGCATTTTTTACATGATTAAATATTTTTGATTTTAGCTTTTTGAAATCCTAAAACTTGGAAGCCATATCATATTTTAAATTAAAAAAAAAGAATGCTCTTCAAAATGACATATCTAAATCTATAATTCTTTTATTTTAAAACTTTAAATATAAAATCATCTTGGTGAAAATTTTGAAATTGATTTCAAAAGAAAAGCATCAGCATCAACCAGTGAAATATGTCGAGTTTTCTCAAATTAAGACGAATAAAGTTCGGTTTCAAAATTTATCTGTGATGATTCTAGCATTAGATGGAATAAAGGGTCTGGAAGAACAAATTGAAGTTTAAGATCAAAATTTACTGATCACACTAAAAATGTAACGTTCCTGAAATTCAAAACTAAAGTTTTATCTGAATTTCTAATTTTTGACTTGAAATTCCTAAACAAGGTCCTTTGAAACTCTAAATTTTATTTTTTTGGGAGGCTCGAAAAAAAATTTAAAACCCAGGGGTCTATTTATTTATTCAAGCGAAAATTAAAAAAGACATGTGTCTATCTGACAATTAAATTGACAGTTAATTTTCTAATTTTAATTTGAGCAGATTGCAAGAATCCCCACAAATTATAACCATAAATTACATTATAAAATAAATACAAAATAAAATAAAAGTAAAAAAAAGAACATAATAGAATCAATAAAAAAGATATGAACTTTCTATATTAAAGTTTAGTTTTTGAAATTCATTCTTACTCAAATTTACAAATTTATCTAAATTATTTGACAAAAAAACTTTAAAATCTTTCAACTCAAATTTCTGTTTAAAAAAATTTATAAAAAGTTATAACTTTTTTTTCTAAAATAAAATAAACAAACCCTGAGACTTTATACGATTCAATTAAAAAAGTGTTTTTTTGCTTTTTTTTGCTGAGTGTAGAAAATTTTATTTCAGGAACTAATTTTATTTAGAAGTTTTTTATAGTAAATTCAATACTTAGCTTAATTTTAATGGATCATCTATCACGAATGAAGATGGATATCAAGTCACAAAAACGCACTAAAATCAATGATGTTATTAAAACAGAAAGAACCTTACGCCTTTTGGAAGTTGGTTCAAAATTCGAAATTTAAAAAAGTTGATCAATTTTCTAAATAAAGAAATCTTAATAATTTAAAATATTAAAAAAATTTACACAAAGCAAACTGTAAAACTCTAAGACTTCACAATTGCTCATCAGTGGAATAGTTTAGAAAAAAATTATCAAGAAAAAACTATTTAGATTCTTTATTTTATTTTACCACTTCGAAAATCAATTCTGATAAATTGAAAAAACAACAGAACCAAAATTGTTATGACAACATGCAAATCTTGGGGATCATTTGAAAAAACCTTATTTAAAACAGTTTGTAGGTTTATAATTGATAAAAATGAGTGAAATTTTAATAGTGGTATTTAAAAATATCATATCGGTGTCAAGTAGGCTAAAACCAGTAGCAGCTCTTCTTATTAAATTACAATGAACACAATTCAAACTAACCAAGCTTTCAAGAAATTCCAATGATAGTTAATGAAAGTTAAATTAGCCTACCTGCAAAAATAGGGATAAGACCAAAAAAGATATTTGTACCTTGATTTATTTATTTTTTATCTTTTTAAAAAAATATGATTTCAGGAAAAAACTTATTTGCTTGTCGCAAAATAAATAAGCTGAAAAAAATAGAAGGCTGATGGAAAGAAATTATTCTCAAAATAAATTCATTTAAAGATTTAGAGAATAAATAAGTATACAAAAATAAGATTATAAAAATTCAAGTATTTTAGAAAAAAAAATAATAAATTTTTTCTGATTCTTTTATTTTTTTTCTATTTTTGTTTATATTTTTATTTAGAGTCAAGGGTCAAAAAATCTATATAAAGCATCGATTTCTCTTATTTTTATTCCTAGATTTAATTTTTTTTATTTTAATTAAATATAAAAGTAAAATTTTAGATTATTTTTTTATTTATGGATTTAAGTTGAAAAAATGATAATTAGAACTATTGGCTTCCTAAGGCAATATTGAAATGTTATTAAATTCAAAGTTAAATTTTTTTAGATAACCAAATAGAGTAAATACATAAGACTAAAATTATATCATAAAATAAACTTATAGCATAAAAATGAAATTTTCATTTCTCACTTTTAGTTCCAAATTAACTTTTATCTTTTATCATGGTTGTTATCTTTTTAAATAAATTTGATCCTAATTATAAGATTAAGTTTAAAAGAAAAAAGCGTTAGTTTTGAAAAATTCTATTCTTAAATTATTTAGATAAACTTATCTAAATTATTTAAAAATATAAATTTTAATACCAAAAGTCTATAATTCTTAAGAGTCAATTGAAAAAAAAAATAATTTTGTTGTCATAATGAAAAATTATTTTAAAGATTGAGCTAGAAGCTTAAAAAAAGTTGCCAAAATTTTTTAATTGCTTTAATAAATTTTAAAAGAAATAAATTATTTATCTTTCTTGGAAAAAAAAGCTTCCTGGCAGGTAAATGCCGTTGTTCAAATATTACCTAGATAAAACTTTTTAAAAAAATCCATTAAAGTCAATCTTTAAATTAAATAAAGCTAATCTAAACATAGTTGTCATAGAAATTTTTGATTATTTTCGAATTTTTCAAAGAAAATAAATAAGAAATTAACGCACTTAGAGAAAACTGGAAATAAATGAATGAAAATCAAATAACCGAAGCAGCTCAAAGAATTGAGCAAAATGTGTCCGCGGCAATGGAAGACTTGGGCAATATCAACCTCGGAGACCGAATGCATAAAGACCCTCTGGTTGAAGCAAACAAATACATGTGCAAAAAAGATGTCTTTGAACTTTTTAAAGTAAATTTAAGTAATTTATAAAAAAATTATTCTAAAGCTGGTTGTTAAGCATTTAACAGCGAATTTAGTTCTCACAAAACCAAAGGATCCGATCCAAGCGCTCATCGATCAACTGAAAGAAATTGAGCAATCTGAAAATAAGTGATCGGCGAAGAATTCGAACAAAAATTCTGTCTGACATTACAACCTCAATATTCTGGTCTTAAAAAACAACTTGTTAAAATTCTTTATCTAATTTTTAATTAATAAAAAACTAATCAAAATTTTTGTTTTTTTTTTCTAATACAAAAAAAAATTCCACTTGACTCTCAAATCATTCACGCTTTTGTTATTATAAATAGATTTAGTACACTTATTTAACTTTCAAGTTTTCTGATTTAAATTAACACCTCCACCACTTGAAATTGTATTGATCAGTAAAAATCAATTCTATTTACCTCGTGTCCATTTAAACTTTTCTCATTTAAAATAGCTAAACCTTACGCTAATCCATGTTCAAATTTTTATAAAAGATTAAATTTATTCTTTCGAATGAAATAATCTTTTTATTTAAAAAATAATAATTAAAGTAATGATGAGCTTAATTAGAAGATATTAGATGGTTGGTTTTGTTTGAATAGCTTAAATGTCCTTTTAGAATTGACTTGTTGCATAAGCATTAAAGCTTTAGGTCTTTGGACAAATAGATTAAATCGAATTAAGCCATCATTTTTTTTTAAGATTATGGGTTCCCGCTTTTTGCCACAGAAATTTTAAGTCTAATCACCACAAATATTGTCTTTTTGAGGACAAAATAATTATGGTCCATGGTGCTGCTTGGCACCTCCGACCACTATGCACAGACAATTGACTAAATTAGTCTAATATTTATTATCAAATAAAGAAAACGCCTTCGATCTAAAAGAAAAGCCTATTCAAACAAACCAATAATAGGACCATTTATTTATTTAATACGGAAATGCTAAATTAAATGTAAATCACCTTGCATTTTTCATTTTTTATTTTTTATCTTCATCTTTTCACAGTCAATATTTATTCAAAATTAAAAAAAAATAAGAATAAAAAAATTGTAATTAAGGTGTCTACTTTATTTGAACAAAATATCTAATTGTACAACCAACAATTAAATAATGCGTCCATTTCCGTGCCTTAACAAGCTTTGGTTTAATAAAATACTTGAAATATTTTTCATAAATTTCTCATTTACATTCAATTTGGAACAAAATTTAAATTTTTTTTTAAGAATGTTCATTTTTATTCTACTAGTTAGTGGTCTAATTTTGAACGTGACTCCACAAGACTTGTCCAAGAAAAAACTTTCGAATTCAATCCAGGATCCGCGCAAAAATTCGTCACTGTACGATTTGGTCCTTCGGGACCGAGTGCCGTACAACTCGATTGTGGGCAGCATACCTAGTGTCCTTATAATGAAAAACCTAATAAGCAAGCAGACAAAAATATTGGACTATAGTCTTGTCTATTACTCGGCTCAGCAAATACCATCAAGTCTACTTTCGGAAAAAATCAGCACCTCAACTTCCCAAATGGACACATCAACTTCCCAAATGGAACCAATATTTTGGGTCAACTCACACAATGGATCTATTCACATAAAAGTACCGGACCGGCCTATTCTAGAGTATCTGTGCCGCGAAAATGAATACTGTGGATGCAATTCTTGTATTTTTAGTCTGAACATTATTTACCAAACTGAGAGCAAAATAAATGGCCAGACCATTCGTTTGTTCATAGAAGATTCGAATGACTTTGCACCACAGTTCTATTCAAAATTAAATTATTTCACTCTAAACATTTCCGAATCAGCTCAGATAGGCGACAAATTTGTTCTTCCAAATTCACTGGCCTTTGACTCAGATGCTCACTACAACCAAGTATCCTACTACATATCAGAGCGGAATACAGGACATGAAAAATTGTCTAATCTAATCCAAATAAGCAGAGTTGATGAATCAAAAAAAGATCTCTATTTGACTCTAAAGTCTCATTTAGACTATGAGGTTGAGAAAAAATTTGATCTATTTTTGTTCGCTAGAGATAATGGGTATCCAGAGAGGAAAAAAAGTTGGAAAAAGCTGGTCATAAATGTGATTGATGAAAATGATAATAGGCCGGTTTGTGACAAGAGTCTTTTTATTGAGAATATTAAAGAAAATTTAAAAGTAAAACATTTGATTCAAATAACAGCTAGTGATTTGGATTCGGGACTGAACTCGAAGCTAGTGTACAAAATAGACCAAGGTCGGGAAGAGGCTGAGTTTTTTGAAGTTGACCAAAATGGATGGTTAAGTGTCAAGTCACCATTAGATTATGAAAAAAATCATTTGATTGAATTCAAAGTAAAAGTGACTGACTCGGGCTTGAAGCTAAAGAATTCAGCATTTTGTTCAGTAAGGATAAATGTAATTGATGTGAATGACAACCCGGCTAAAATGAAGCTAGTAAAATATTTAAATGAGTCTGTAGAGGCAAATTTCTACTCAATTAACTCAATATCAATCGATTTTGAACAAGATTATGACACTGTATTCAGTCTCACGAACAAAGATGTCAAAAATCAAGTGGAACTGTACGAAAATAACCCTGTAAATGTGAGTCTGGGATTAATAAGGGTCTTTGACCATGACAGTTTGAGTAATTACAAATTTTTGATTCAGTCAGCGACTAGTGTTGGTGAAGACGTGAGCATGTTCAGTGTACGGCCATCGGACAAGACTGAGCGAGAATTTGAGCTAATAGCTACAAAACAATTTGATTCTGAGTTCATACAAAATTATAGACTCAAAATTTTGCTCTTTGATTTGGACAATTTCGACCTGTTCACAGACAAGACCAGTTTGATGACCAAAAAATTGGTCAGTGTGGATAACAGGAACTCGTTTTTGGTCACTTTATTTCAACGTGTTAAAATTTTGGACTTAAATGACAATAAACCGGACTTTTTGAGCAAAAGCTACTTTTTTACAATTAAAGAAAATGAAGTGACAGATTTTTTGATCGGACCTCAGATAGAAGTTTTTGACATAGATAAAAGTGACAAAAATTCAAAGCTCAATTTTGAATTCAAGTCAAATTTTTCAATAGAAAAATACATAAAGCTAAATACAAGTTTAAACAATTATCCGCGTTTGGCCGTATTTAGGCCCTTTGATTACGAAACAACCCCCAAGGTAGAGTTCAAAATGGTAGCCTATGACACAGATGGTCACTCTGATATGACCAATATAGTAATTAACATTCTAAATGTGAATGATAATCCACCTTTATTTAAAAATAACAATTCAACTTTTAAAATAAAAGAAAATTCTCCCATTGATACTTTTGTTGGTCAATTGATTGTGTCGGATAGAGATGGACATGGTGAAAAAAATTTTGCAATGCAAAGTGAAACTTATGGAAACGTGTTTGGCATATACAAGTCGGGGGTGGTGTCAAACTTGGTTGTTCTGGACCGAGAGATACAAAGCTTTTACACTTTAAAAATTGAAGTGTTTGACAATGGAAGTCCGAACATGAGCTCAATTGGAACTTTTTATGTGGAAGTTGAAGACGAAAATGATAACAAACCAATTTTGATGTATCCAAATGAAAAAGTAAGTCACATAAACCTTAGACTTGAGCCGACTGAAACAGAACTACTGCATGTTCTTGACGTAAAAGCCAGAGACAATGATTATGGACCAAATGGACAATTAAAATTTCACATTCATGATTCATCTGGCCTGTTGGATATCGATCCGAACAGTGGAAGTGTGACCATAAACACAACCAAGGCCAAAATCAACTCAGATTGGCATGCGTTTAAAAAAATTGTTGATGTTTTTATCAATGTAGCGGACAATGGAACGCCATGTCTGTACACCAGTCTCAATTTTACTCTTTATTTGAACTACGATTTTTCTGAATTGTCCTCCGAGGTTCAGATGATCATTCAAAATCAGCTCAAAAATCAAGAAAAGTCCACATTCAGCACCGATTTGTACAAAATGGAAAAAGGAAAATACAACAACTTTTTCAATATTGTGTCTAATAGTGTTCTATTGATAATTTTGTTATCAGTTTTATTTTTTATGCTTTTTGTAGCGGGTTTTATAACCATTATTATGTTCAAAAAAGTCAACAATAACCAAGCAAATGGCGAAGAAAACTCGCCCACTTTGATAAATTGTATGACACAAATGATCAATGCTGTCAAATTTAATTTGAATAGGGAACACAACTCTCGGGTTGAAGAAAATTTAACAGTAATTATCTTTAGAAAAATTCTATTAAAATTCATAAAATTTTATTAAATTATTTAAAGGTCAAAGATGAAATAATAAGTGGGGCCACAGAGCCGGTCACAGTTGACAATTTTAGAATAGCAGCCAATTGTGAACCTTTGATGCAGATTGGGAGTCAAGAAATTTTGAATTCAGAGAGTATCAACGAGTCCAGGGGCACTAGTTGCAGCGATGAGCTCAATAATGAACTGAATGTGTATAGCCAAGACTATTTGTCTTATGATTATTATAGAACTAACAAATACCAAAGTCAACTTATTGTGTCCGATGAGGTTAGAGTTGTGCAAAAATCGAATCAATCGTATGCAACTACCAGCAGTAATAATACTCCGAGTTCAAGGGATTCATTGATGAAAAATAATGAAGATATATACCAAAATGAACTGGTTAATTTTAATGATCAAAGTTATTTTAAACAATCGTTTAAATCCAAAAAATCTGCGCTGAACAATTTCAATGATAAAGTGGTAAATTTTGAGTCTAAAGTAAATGAAGATTTACAAATACATGAATCGAAAAATTTTATGGAAAAATTTGAAAAATTTTATGGTACTCCGGACTACTTTACACAACCAAGTTTATATACAAGCTCAGTGAATTAAATTTGGCTTGTATCTCCCGTTTTTTTTTAAGTTTAATTTGTAAATTTTTTTTAATAAACTTTATTGCTTTAGCTAATAAAAAAAAATCAATTAAAGGTTAAAATTTGTTTAAATTGACGTACCCCTGAGCATCGTACAAATTTGTAAACTATTTAAAGCCATAATTTTATTTTTTAAAGTTTGTATATTTTAAGAAAACTTACTTGATGTTTCTAACCAGAGTGAGAAAATTATAAGGCTTCAAAAAATCACCACTCAAGGTGGCAGAAAGTTTAGAACGATTCAAATTAATTAAATAAGACTAGCTTTCACAAATATTTTTCTTCGATATAAAGTCATAAATAAAATTAAAAAGAAATTGATTGTTTTTTTGTTAAGCTTCAATTTTTATTTAAATGATTTTTTTTTCTAATTGTGTAACAAGCTTTCAATTTTTATAGAAATAATTTTAAAAGCTATTTTATTTCGTTTTGTAATTATTAGCTCAATTGAATTAAATTATTTTGAATAAAGAAAAAAAAAACTTATTTTAAAAAAATTAATCAGCTCTTATGAAAATCTATTTAAGAAATATATAATAAAGTTCAATTAATTTGTGAAATTCAATTTTTAATTTTAATCAAAAAAATTTAGGGATTTATTTTATAAATTCCTGACTTTTGCTATTATGCTTTATCTATCAGTTAATTAATTTAAGCATACAAGAATACAAGATCCTTAAATTAAATTGTTTATTAATTTTAATTAATCTGAAACAAGGTCATAGTTTTTATTCTTCAATTTTTCATTTTAGCTTCAAATATAATCAATTTTTAATCAAAAATTTACGCTTACACCAAAAATCTTTTATTTATTTATAAATAATTATTTTCAGTTTAGAATTTTTGTTATTTCCGCTTAGGAGTTTTTTTTTTCAATTTTTCAAATTGAGCATTTTAACAGACACAATCATTAATAATTTAGTATGACTATCTTAATATGAGATAAAAACAGTTTTGATTAAATCAACAACAAAAATTTTCATTTATTTTCAATACAATTAAAATATGAAAATTTATTAATTTGCAAGAAAAAAATGAAGTTCTAACAACAAAAAAAATATTTTTCTTTAAAATGAAATTAAGAATAACAATAGTTTGAAAAATTGAGTTTAATAGATTTTTATTGGAATAATTGATTTTAAATTTTTTGATCTAGTTTTTAGGTATTTAACCAGTTTGAAAAGTTTTAATTTTTTTTCTGGGTTATGAATGTACCTGCAGAATAAATTGTATTAATTGGAATATTTTTTATTCAAATATTTTCCTCAAATAATTCAAATCCCGTTGAAATTAAATTAAAATAGCGACCATTTCATTTTTCGATTAAATTATTTTTGAGATAATAAAATGTTTCTATTTTATTTTTTCTTTATTAAGAAATATTTTTTTCAGATAATTAGGAACTGAAAATAGCAATGGAAGATAGAGGAGCTAAGACCCGAAAAATAGGTCTTCTAAATTTGTGAATAGATTTTGTTGAATAACCAAACCTTTAGTTATATTTACTTGGCGCAATGAAAATTCAATTAAATTTAACTTGTAAAAAAAATAAAAAGCAGGTTACGAAATTTTATTAATACAAAAATAAATCTAATTTTTTATGTAGTCGCTATTTTCGAGATATTCTTGTGATTTCATCGTAGCCAAACGTCATATTCAGCCCGGGTCTAACTTGAATATAAATTTTGTAATTCTGAGATTTTTTTTAATTAAAATTTCAATTAAAAAAAATTTCTTTCACTATACGAATTCCAAAAATGGGCCCGCAGGCTTATCGTTTTGTAATGATCAATCGCTCAATAAGCTAAATCATTTATGTTAGCTAGTCGAAATTAATTGAATCCAAGAGACCCTACAAACTACTTACTTTAAATAAACTGGTTCTCTTACTAAAAGCTTAATTCTTTAAAAAAAAAAGGTCTGATACTAGTTGAGGAAGCAGGCTAAACTGTTCCAATTCAAGAACAATGTTCAATACAAATTGTGTTAAAAATTCCCCAGGACACATGTAGAATCGAGCTTTTATGCTTCAAAAGAGTACTTTTTTTTAATTAAATTAAATTTAAAATCAAGGTTAAAAGTTATTAATTAAAAATTAAAAATGTTCCATTCTGATATTGAATCGAAATTCTCTCACAGCTCAATGTGTGCTGCATTCGATTTCATGTCGAATTTAATCAAGCATGCTTATCGATTACCAAGACAATTAGACTCAGGGAAACATTGTTTTATGTCGTGATCAATATTTAGCATTGACTCACGCGAACACTTAAAAAATCGCCGCTCTATCTTTGACCAAGGTCTTCTCATCTCTATAGTTTCAAATTGATTAAGATCTTAAATTTTGAATCGATTTGTTTGCTTCGTTTGTTTTTAATGTGTCTCCTTTACATTCTGAGGTTAGTTGATTTTGTTGGGCTTCTGAGCCAGATCAAGTGACACATAATAGGATTTCGTTTGCACTAAGTCACAATTGAAGGAAGCAATTTTTCTTTTAATGTCATTTAAAAGTGATTTAGAAGCGATTTGGCAAATTGGTCTCAAATGTTTTTTAAGAAAATTATTTACTTGAATGAACTTGATTAGAATCCGATTTGAATCAAAGTAGTTCGACTGTTGCTAGGCTTTCAGACGACTCAAATCCCATAAGCGACTGAATAAATTTTGAGTCGAACAGCTTTTCTTCCTGTTAGTAAAAGTGTGATTAAAATTTAAATTATAGACCAAATTTTGGACTTAGATGATTTTGATTAGATAGAATGTCAAGATTATTTGGCTCCAACAGAGCCAAAGTTTAATTAAATATAAAGATTTATTTTTAGAAAAAAATATTTTTTTATTCCTTAATAAACTTTCTAAAATACTTTAAGATAAATATTCG
Source organism: Brachionus asplanchnoidis (assembly GCA_025491095.1). Taxonomy (NCBI): domain Eukaryota; kingdom Metazoa; phylum Rotifera; class Eurotatoria; order Ploima; family Brachionidae; genus Brachionus; species Brachionus asplanchnoidis. The sequence goes on along the minus strand of JAILYF010000027.1, from coordinate 1,659,948 downwards.
CATTGAATTTTTAGAGTGCAGAGTTTAAATCACTTTTAAGATCAATTTTAAAGGTTAGAAAATTAAAATTTTTATTAAATTAAGTTAAATTGTTTTTTTTTTGATTAATTTCTAGTGTAGATCGATCAGAAAAATATTTAATCGCTCAAAATAGTAATAAATCATTATAAAAGTAAAATTAGTGTTAAATTTTTAATCTAGTATTTGTAATTAAGGTAATTTTTCTAGTTCAATTAATCGGAAAATATGGCACTTAATAATAGTGGGACTTGAAAAAGCTTTTTTTTTTTGAATTAACAATTTAGGTTCCATATTTCATGCCAGCCTTGAATTTTTTTAAAGAAGAATTTTTTTTTAATCTTCCTTTGTTTCTAATGAAATAAATTTTTTGTTTTCTTCATGAACAGTTTAAAATGGCTCTCTTATCAGTCGAATGATAGAAAAAAAAATAAAAAAATACACAAAAGTCAAGAAATAGTTTAATCTTAATATTTTTTTTAAAGAAATTAGATATTTAAATAGAATTCTGAAAAAAAATTCAAAGACATTTTGGTTTGTAAATCCCTAAAATAATAAACTCTTTTATTTTTTTTTGGTAATATTTTTGTATTTTTAATAATAAATCTCTACGAGATAAGTAACAATTTAATTAATTAATTAATTTATTTCCTTTTTTTTGATGATAGTAAAAATTTTAATAATAATGTAAATTTTTTATCAAAAATGAAGGCAAATTTGTGTCAAATTAAAAAATATAAGCTCAGAAATTTTTTATTTTCCTTCTTGAATCATAGACAAAAACTTAGTGTAAATTCGCTGCACTTTTACTTCACAATTTTTAACAAAAAAAATTTTATATATATATATATTTAATAGATTTACATTTATTTATATTTATATCATGTTTCAAATAATGTTCATCTGTAAATTAAGTTTAAAAAATTTCACAAAGTTTAACTCATTAACAATACTAATTTTTCATTTCCGTTAATTATGTTTAACATCTGAACACATCTAATTCTACATTTCTCTCAATTCATCAGATATAATGCCTAAAGCATTTTCTTGTAATAATATCAGTTTTACCTTTATTTACTTTGTTGATGAGTCTCACATATTCGCAGCATATTCAAGAAGAGGTCTTTCATTACTTGTGGCAAGATCTCTCTTCCATATATACAAATGTATTCCTACTCTGTTCTATCTGCTTTTTCTGTCAAATTATTACCATTACCAAAACATCAAGATCTTTTTATTCAAAATTTTTAGAATTGTCCTTTAATTTATTTTAATTTGCTAATTTATGGTTTTTTCGTCTAAATTTTTATTTAGCAAAATTGATGCATATTACGCTTTTTCCTTAAATTTACAGAATATTTTAAATAACTTAAATTAAAAAAAAATATTTTTAACTTTTGCCATTCTAGAACTTTTCTCTATGTCATTGCTGAGAACGAGATTTAATTCACTCTTATTTTTATCTATCAATTATTTAAACTCTTGATTTAAATAGAAATTTTGTTTATCACTTGGGCTAAAAGTTATTCAAAATCTTGACTGAATTTTTTTATACTTGTTTTTATTTGAATAATTTAAATTGTATCAAATAGATTTTTAAGCACATTGAGGCTGAAAACAGGTTTTCCAATAATTCTGAACTCTCTTAAGATCCGAGATCGTAAATTTTTAATAAAATTAATTAAATTAAATTCACATAAGCTTTCGAAAAAAAGCAATATTAGTTTATCAATAGTCAGAATTAAAAGAATTAGGAACAGAAGAGTAAAAAAATTTCCAAGTAAATGTTTTTTTCGAACATAAAGTGAGATTTTTTTCTTCATTCAATGATAAAAAATTGTCTATAAAAAAATTATTTTCTGTCTACAATTTCAGAAATAGGCATATTAATCGATTTACGCATTTAATTCACAATAGAGTCCTATTAAATCAGGTAATTAAATATGGTGATTAAAACTTGATATTTCACTTCTGTTTCTGATAGGAAATAAATTTAAAAATGAATTAATTTTAATATTAATCAGGCAAATAAGAATTGTAAAGTAAAATGATATCCATCGATTTTTGATCATTCAAAATTTAAATCAAATTTATTTTTATTTTGTGTTCTGGTTTTATTATTAAATTATGCAATTCAAATTATTTGCTAATAATTATGGTATTAAAAAAATCAATTTTTCTATTCTTGGTTATAATCAAATTTGTATCAAAAAGAGTAGTTATTAGTTATCTAAATTTTAAATTGCTATTTCAAAATTTTTATTAATTTAAAAGTTAATTTTGATTTAAGAATTTAATCTTTTTAAAATAATTAGACAGTTAAAATAAATCAGCAGAATAAGTTTAATAAATTGAAAAATAGAAATTATTTTGAGAAAAAATCGTTTTTTTATTAAATTTTTTTTAATACAAAATCCACCAATATTTGTGATAACTAAATTTTCTTTTAAAGATTTTTTATTTTTATTGTTGTATTATGCGTTTAAAAAAATTGAAGATTAACCATTTGAATCAGAAATTGTTAAACGGATTGTTAATCCAGAAACAGTAATTTACTAAATATAAATTTTTAATTTTTTTTCTTGAGAATTTCACTAAGTTTTTATTTATCTTATTTTGATATCACTTTGTAATTTGAAAAATTTTAAACACTTCAAATGGCTTCAGACGGTTTTAATGAGATTATTTTATTTTCTAACTTGTTATGTCTCAGATTAAAAATAAATCTAAAACCCATTAATGACTCTTCTTGTTATTTCAATTTTCATTTGAATTATGAACTATGACAAATTTAGATTTTTGTTGAAAAGAATTCTAAAATGTTTGTTTTATTACACATAACAGAGTCTTTTAATTTATCTAGATTTTCTGTCAAATTTTTAATCAAGACTTTCTGCATAACACTCTTTTTGAATATATTTGAAATTATTTCACATAAAAAAGTTACCAACTCTTTCGAATATAATAAAAATAAGCTATTCATTAATTTTTTTTTGATTAAAAAAATCTTTAAGTTAATCCATATTTTAATTTTTGAAAACGAAGGCTGAAAAGGGGCTCTATGGCACTTGAAACTGCCTTAAATTCTTACTACAAAATTATTTTTTTTAAAAATCATAATAAGTTATTTTTACTATTTAGTTTTAATTTTAAAAAAAATTTAGTTTGTTCAAAATTTTTATTTTTTTTTTAATTCAGCGTCTTCAGAGCATTGTGAATTTTGGTACAAAAAACAAAATATTAAAAATGCCAAAGCTTAAGTTCTGAAGGACTAAAACATGTTCTGTATAATTTTTGAATTAGCAACTGATACAATTTTTGTTTTTTTGGTCTAAAATTCACAATGCTCTGAATTTTGCAGAATTCTGCAGAATCAGTATATTTACAAATCGATTATTTTGAAATTTTTTAAAAATTTCAATCCTTTACTCCAAATACTTTTTAAATGATTTTGTTTTGATTTTTTTGAGGAAAAATTCGAAAAAAAAAAATACATATATATAAAAATTATATTTAGTAAAAATTTTTTTTTGTAAAAAAAAAACTAGCCGTATTTATCACAATAGAAAAATGATTTTTGACTTTTGTTTCTGTTCTTTTGTACCAATTTTCCCAAAGTGCTGGGTCTCCTTTAGATTATATTTTAGAAAAAAGCAAATTTATCTATAAGCTGAGAAGAAAAAAGATTTATTTCTAATAAAAATGGGTATTACAAATTATTTTATCTTTTAATTGAGGGGAACAAGATATGCGAGCAGCTGGCTACTAAATAAATAGCTTATCTCAAATTGAAGCAAACATACTTTCATGTAGAAGTGTGGATTTGTACCTATTTATCTTATCATTTTTGTTTTGTTTTTCTCAAATGTTTGCTTTAGATATCTAATTAAATGCTAAATGAAGCACTGAGATTTAGACCTCGTTGAGTTGACATTTGTTGGCGAAATATTATTTGAAATTGAGATTAACTCGACAAAAAAAAGAGTTGATCAATTGATAACACAAAATTGTTCATTCAGTCATTGTTTTTAAAGTTTGGCAAATATTTGCGAATCAATTTTGGACTGATTCGAAGTAATTTGAGTACGTCAAAAAGTTGGTAAACACTCGAGCCAAATTCAAATCAAATCATTTAAATCACAGATTGGAATAAGTTTAGATAGTGGACTTGGCAAAAAATTTTCTTGTTTAATTTGTATCGAATTTGCTTGCTAAGCGCATTTAGCGTGTGTGTAAAGTATCAATGATTAAGTAAAAATGAAAACACCACTACCACCACCAAGGAAAATGACTGACTCGCTCATATAGGATTAAATGCACACGTTTTGTTATTTGTTGTTCGAATTAAATAGAAGAAGATAAAGCACATATAAAATTTGGTCTAGGTGATTGGATCAATCACGCTGAATTCCTAGAATTCATTAGGTCTCGTATTTATGCTCAAAATTAAGGTGTTATTTGAATAGTAAATATTTGCTTTTGTTATTTTAGTGTGATAATTTTAGACCATGGCTATTTGATTTCGATTAGAATAATCTTTATGGAAAAGAATTTCTTTAGTCGTGCTCATTAATCATAAGCTATTATTATGGTCACTAGATTTTTGACTCTATTTTTTTCAAATTTTGCCTTTTGTTTTTTTTTTCAAATAAATTTTTATCCACCTTAATTGTACAAAATACGTGTAGATTTTGTTAGAATTTGATCGGTTTCAAAAGATTTAAATTGATGCATTTTTCATGTAGTTGGCTCGTGCTATTATGTCACTTTTTTCGGCAATGGAAAAACAAAATTTTCTAAGGATTAATTTTTTTTAACACATCAAAATTAATGTTCGTCATAGATTTATTTATTAATTAAATTTTTTATTTGGTATTAGAGAAGTGGTGGTTAAGTTTGGAGTAAAAACTTTAGCAAAATATGTTTTATCAAATTTAACACCAATTTTATTTCAATTTTTAGCAATAATTTTAAAAATAAATTTTTAACATTTCTAAACATAATTTGTTAAACGTAAACAAAAGCAAAAAATTTTTAAATTCTTTGAATTTAAAAGGATAGATCGAATATTGATAGAAACAGTACTAATTGTTAGGTTTTTTAATTTCATGTTAAAATTTTAAGATTTTTCAAAATTATCATTTAATTTTTTAATTTTGCTTTTCTTTAAGTTTTTTTGCTCAAAACTTCACGGCGCGTTAAAGAACTTAAAATTATTTTTTTTATTTTAAAATTTTTATTAGTAGTGCCTATATAGACTTTAAATGATTGAAATTATGGCTAGAATTATTTTCAAATAGTTCAAATAGATGTCGAATGATTTTTTAAAAATTTATTCTCCAAATTTAGATTTAATTGATCCTTGTAGGTCAGATCAAATAAGTTGACAATTTTCGTAAACAGTTCATCTTTATTTGAGTTAAAATGGCTAGATATTAAAGATAAAAATATTGTTTATATTATTAAAAGGTTGGATATGTGCGAACATTTTTGATACAATGAGTAACATTACAGTTGACACTTTTTAAATGTTAAACAGTTAATAGATAATTTTTTTTTCTATTTCTTATGCCTTTTACAAATTTATTTCGAAAAGTTAATAATAAAAAAAAAAGTTTATTGGGTCAATTGCTATTAATTTTAAGAGTGCTTTGTGTTTGTGTTACGCACTTAAAGTTTATTTTTAAATTGTACTCGTAATAATTTAAATTTTTTGTTAAATCTATTTTTAATTTGGGATCAAATTTTGAATTGAGTGAAATTTTATCTGCTAACACAATTCTGAATTATGTTTTTAAAATAAAATTGGTTTAAAAAATTTTGTTATAGTCATTAATGATTTAATAGCCAATAATTTAATAATAAACATAGAATTAATTTTTTTAAATTGTTTTATCCTTTTAAAATTCAATATATAATACTTTTAGTCAATATTTATATTTAATGGAGTTTAAGAAGAAAGTCGCTTGCATCAGTTAAATATTTTAATGTTATAGACTTGAAATAAAAATCGAATGTTCATCATTATTATATTTTCTTAATCACATATTTTAAGATAACTTAGTTTTTGATATTTTTTATTTTTTAACTCATTTATCATCAAAAATATGATCTAAACTGAGTTAAGAGTGTTTTTAAGCTAAATTTTGCATTAATCAAATTAAATAAGCGAGAAAGAATGAAATAATAAAAAATATAAAAGCTTGTAGTTCCCTTAATGTTTGATTCTTTATTTGAAAAAATAATAATTAATAAATAAAGAAAATGTTCAAATAAAAATAAATATCAAAAATAAAAGGTTCATTTTTTATAGCTATGAATATTAATAAAAATGATTTTGATAATGATTGTTTTAGAGAAATCTTGGGATAAAAAAATTTCGAATTCGTAAAAAGAAATCTCAGAGTTAAATAAATCATGATTAAATACATTTACAAAGTGAATATGCAAAAAAGTCATTGAGACATCAGATTTGGGGGCAGATATTGTGTAATCTCCTTGGTTTAATTCAAGTTTTCTGATATACAATTTAATTACATATCTAAAAAAATTTAGATGCTGAATTAAGCAGAAATTTTGGGAAGAAAATTTAAATTGTTTTTCTCAACTTCTAAGGCATCCTTTGATTGGAATATCAAGTAAATAATATTAGTAAAAATAATAATAAAAAAGATTTTGTAAAAATAAAAACACTGTAAATTTATTTTAAATACTCATTGTATTGCTTGTTAAATCCAATTTAAATTTGTCAGTATTTTTTATTTGAAAAATATTTTGAGGTTTGTCCAAATGTTCTTAACAATTAAAAAAAAAATTGTTACTAAATATTCAGTTTCGTTCAGATGTAGACACTAAAAGGACCAATTTTAACTATAACTATAAAGACCCAATAATTTGGTTAATGTTCAAATTTAAAAAAAAATTTAAATAATAAAATTATGTCTTTTGAAAAATTTTAAATTATATTTTTATATATAAATTAGATAACGAAAAATTGTAAAATTTTTATAAACCTTTAATAGTAAAATTCTAAAATACATAATCTGATCATAAAAATTAAATTTCTTATAATTGTTTTATTTATTACATTTAATTTTTTTCAATTTTTTTCTACATTGCCTTTAGAGTAGTTCATTAAAATAAATAAATAAAAAAATTTTTCTAAGAGTTACTAATTAATTAAGTTTAAGTAAAATTGTCCAAAAAAATTGAAGTATAATAATAAAGATAGTAATTTTTTAATTATTTAAAAAAATATTGAACTCCTTATTTACTGTTTGGAATGATTTTAGGTCTTCCTCTCAGTCTCATGCTAGTGAGTTCATTAAAAAAATAAATAATTGTTAAATTCTTTATTATAAATCGATAAAAAAAAATATGTAACAAAGCAAAAATTTTTTTAAATTCTTTTCTTCAATTGTTCACATCATTTTGCCAGATTTTCTAGTCCTGCTATTATAAATCTCAAATTCATCATCATCTAAATTCTTTATCTTAAATCCATCTGAATCTTTGTCATTTCCAATTTAAATCCTGTCACTGTCAGTCCATTTTTCTATTAAATTTTTTTGATTTTTTTTTGTAAAAATCTTGCATTAAAAAGAATATTTAGTTTATTTTTTTTTCTATCAGAAAAAAGTTCAAATTTAATTTAATTTAATTTATCTGGTATCAATAGCAAAAATGTGACCATAGGCAAAATATAATATTTTTGTCCGATATTTGATTTTTTTAGAATAAATTACTAAAGCAAATTTACAAAAATTAACTCAAATTAAAACAACAACAACAAAACGAAAAGCTTTCAAATAGAGATTTGTAAAGTTTTTGGCTAAAATAAAAAGCTAAAATTTATAATTAATGATGCAATCATAGCCAATAAAAAAAAATATTTTTTTTTATTATCTATAATTAACCAATGCTTAATAAGTTTATTTTGTAACAAAATAATTTCAATAAAATGCTCTGGCTATAAACAAAATGTGTTCGAATTCGTTAGAATAGAGCAAGGGTCGTTAAATCGGAACTAGAACCTTTGAGACTTTCAAAGTCATTCTAATCTCGAAATAAACAAAAAAATTAACCTATTTGAAAAGAATAAAAAAATCAATAAATTTGGAGAGAGAGAGAGAAAGAGAAAAAAATCGAATATTGATTAATGTGAATTATTTGAATAAGAAAAAGATTAAGGCTCACAAATATCACAATTGATTTGAAACAATCGAAAAGAAGCGGAACAATCTTAGAATAAATATATATTCTATTGATAATCGATTTTTAATATTCTCTTTTTAAAGTTTATAATCTAAATTTAATTTGAAATTAATTCAACAAAAAAAGCAAAAAATAAAATTGACTTTTGTTCGTCTAAATTTGAGGTCTAGCGAGCCATGTGAAGCGTAAACTAATCCTGATAATACTTTAATTGAAGGTCTCTCATTCATACAAACACTTAGGGCTATCTTCATTCAAAACAAACATAATCCGGTTTAATCACCTGAATATCCGTTTCGTTGGACATTGTGTGTCTCAAAAACGGAATACTCTCGTAAAAACAAAAATCATCTCTTAAGCCATCTCTCACTGGGACACAATAAAAAAACAAGTTGTATAATTTTTATTAATACTTTCGAGAGAGAGAAGAGCACAAGACAATAAAACCTGTAATTATAAAAGCTAAATTACTAAGCTCGAAAGAAAGCCATTCGACTCTTGGGGCGAAAAAATGAGTCAGTTGAACAGTTGGTCAAAATCTTCATATTTCCGTGAGTGATCATCTGAAATCGATTTGAGTGATTCGGCTCGAATCAGACGAAACCTTGTTTATTTATCAGATATTTCATCAGGTTAAGGCGGTAGACCCCGGGGGGCCAAGGTGATGCCGAAACGGTAAGCAACAACAACACAAAAATGTAAAATCTCAGCATGATTTTTTTATAAACATCAAATGGCAGCTTTTTTTTATTTAAATTATTTTTCTGTTAAGCACTTTGGAATGAATGATGTTGCCAAGCATTTCAATAAAAAAATTTTATTTTTTTTCCACCATATGATAATTATTTTTTTTTTAGATAAAAATTAGAATTATTTAAATTTGGTTGTAAAATTTAAGTCAAGATTGATTAGGAATATTTTTTTAATTTTTCAATATAAAATATTCCATTTTATATTGAAAATTTTTGTATTAAGAAAAAATTTAATTGTAAAGCGGATAAGTAAAATTTATTAGAAATTTTAGCCTTTTTTTATAAACAAATTGATGAAGAATACTTCAGCTTCTATTGAAAATTCAAGTGCTTTGATGACTCGTTAATCAAATTTATTAGATAAAATGTAGTTGATGAATACATGTCTAGAAAAAATTAATTTTTTTTTAAAAAGGACTTTTTTTTAACAAGACTATTAACATTTGTAATGAGAAAGAAAGCCCCTGGGTTCACCCGAATGATATGAACTTTCGTTTAAACCCTCAAGTTTGAAATTTTTAAGTTATTAACAATTTTTTTTAAATACAATTTAAATGATTTTTTTTATTTTGTTTAATTTTAGTAATAATTTAGAGAAAGAAAAAATTCCAGAGCAATTTAAGTCGTCATGATTCCAATTTTGGTTATTTATAGATTTAAATAATTAGAAAAAAATCAAACGATTTAAAAAAATATAATTAAAGTAGAAAAAATTAATTTTTATGTTTGCATTTACACTGTTACAGAATATTTTTCTGATATAGGTAGAATCAGAGTCGAATGACATGATTTTTAGTTTTATCTTAGGTGTCAATTTTTAATTTTTAAAATGTTTATTGAATTAAAATTTTTAATCTTTTTCCTTAACTAAATATTTTGTAATAATCAAGTCATCTATGATGTGGAGTCAATTAGATAATAGTAAAAAAATATTAAAAAAATAATACGATACATTTTTCAAATAAATTTTCCAATTTAATTCTTTAAGTTTTGACTAAGCTTGCGCAAATGTCCAACTAGTTTTAAATATGGTCGAATAAAATTATCTATATTAGATACCATTTATTATGCGTAAAAAAATTTTTTTGAATTGAAAAATTAATGTTTTTCAAAGAATAAAAAATTTAATTTAAGTTAATCATTATTTGACTTTTTTGTTTAGAAAACTATTGATTAGCATCACTTAATTAGATATTTATAGATTAAAGCAAATTTCGAATATCAATTAATAAATTTTATTAAATGAGTAAATGAACATAAAAGTAAAATACTTTAATTATTATGCTTAAATAAAGCTTTGCATTATCATTCACAGGAACTTTCAAAATTTTAAAAAATTCAACTTATTTAACATTTTATCATTATTGAATTGATTTTTTTTCAAAACTACTCTCAAGTGGCTGAAAGCAAAGACTAAGTCTTCATTCCAACCAGCCAAAGCTTTGCCTAAACTATTTTTTAAATAAATAAATACAATAAGGATAAATGTAATTAAAAACAACAACAAAAAAAACACAAAAAAAATAAAGAGAAAAGGAACAAAATTGTCTAAGTTTTATATAAGTACTATTTAGCTGTGAGTCTAAAGGATATAAATTTTAAATGATTTAAGTAATAAAAATTTCGGGCGTTTTGAATTTTTATACAAAAAATCCAGTACAAAATTTAAATTCTTAATTAAAATATGGATTTTGTACTACATATATTTCAATAAGTTTTAAAAGGTAAGACAAATTGTGTTTCATTTAACAGTCAAATTCAAAGAAAAAATCAAAAGTAATATTTACGAATAAATTGATTATTTTTAATCAAATTGTATGTTGATTTAGAATCGAAAAATAAAATTTTTCCTATTATAACCACCTTATTCAATATCATTTAGGCAGCGATCACAGAATTTAAACATTTAAATAAAATAAATTTAAAAATTGAATAAAAAAATTCCAATTATTATAAATCAATGAGACAAAAAAAATAAATATTAAAATATTGATATTTTATTTAATTAATTTTAATTTGGGAAATTTAGTGAGACATTTTTTTTTATTTCGTATTGTTTAATCATCAGAGTTTACAGAGCTAAGCTCGTCAATTTAAATTAATGAAAATATTGGTATTGTGAATTTAAAATACAAATTGAACAAAAATTCTTCATTTTTTAATAAATTAAAATTAAAGTTAATTAAAAATATTAGAAAAAATACTGCAACATAATGCAACGTACTGTGTTGCACCTTTAATATCTTAAATAAAATTTATATTTTCTTTTTAAATATTAAATCAAATCAATAATATATTTAAATCTTATTGATTCTTTATTTTCTTTCATGAGAAAAATTATTTTAGGTAAAAAAGGTACAACAAAGTATGTTGTAGAAATTTTTCTCATATTTTTTTTTGACTTTAATTTTAATTTTTTAAAAAATGAAGAATTTGTGTTCAATTTGTATTTGAAATCCACAAAACCGAAAATATTTAGTAATTTTTGAAAGGTTCGCAAGAAAATTCACAATTCCACAAATTCGTTTAAAGCCTTGGCAGAATCTTTTTTAAAGTCTTAAGAAAAAAAAACAATTTCAATAAAAAAAAAAGTTTCCAAAAAACACTGTTGTTTACAGGAAAATCATTTGTCAAGACCAGATCCTAATCGAGCATGACTCAAAGCCAAGCAGATAATTTAAAATTAATCCTAGTCTAATTGCAATCTGATTCCAAATCTCTATTTCATAGTCCCATATGTTAATTAAAATGCAATTGCCATACACAAAATCAAGTCCTAATCTAGGTTATGATTCAATTATAAATACAGTTGAAAAAATAAACAGCATAGCCTTGAGAGATAGAACGATAGAGTGAATCTAAAAGCTTTTTTTTTATTTTTTTGAAAAACACATTAGCAAAGGTATTAATACGTGCTTAATCGCATTAGATGAACGTTGAGTCATTGTTGTGGCCAGGTCCCACATTTAAATCAATTGAGTCGGAATAATGGAGCAACATTTGTGAATCAAATAGGAAAACGTGTGCTCTATTGATAACAGATTGGCAAATTATTCTAGCTCATGAATTAAGTGAAATATTTGTCAAAAATTTAAATTAAAATTCAAGTGTTGTTTACATTAAAATTCTGTCAAGTGAATTAGAGTAGTTGTTTCAAGAGAAAGAGAGAGAATATGTGTTTATTTATCTAAGGTTTTCCTGCTTTTGTGGCTCAGTTGTCCTAACCTTGTCCAAGCGAAGAGGCTCTCAAGAGCAATTCAAATATTAGTTCTGATAAGAATCGATTAGAATCGCTTAATCCGAGTTGGCATTTTGTGTCGGAAATTAATGCAAATAAAGGAAGAAGTCGCCACACACACAAAATTATCTGATTTATTTGTCAGTTCCATACAACAGAAATAAATTAGAAATTCTTTTTATTCAGGTGACCATATTTTTAATCAATAAATATTCAAATTTAAATTTAGTACAAATTTATTTTAATTAATTCAATTAATTTTTTTGTTGAGTGTAAAGCATTGACAACTGGAACAATGGAGCTTGATTTAGATTCAATTAGGCAATGCGGGGCTTGGTTGTAGGCAGTTATTATTTGACTTTAATTAAAAATTAGAAGAAAAAAAAATGAGAGCGACATAAGCTTTAGAGTAAATATTTTTCGGACAACGAACTAATGCTGACAAGTTTCCCTTGACCATGTGTTTGCATTTCTTATCTGATCAATAAAATCGATAAGCCCAGGGGCATTTGTAGCATTAGGCCGGGATCAATCGTTGGCCGAGCTAGATCACGACATCAAATTTAATGTCGTGTAATTAGCTCGACAAACGTGCAGCTCTAAAGTCGCTATTTACCTAAGCACTTGGTTATTAACTCCATTTTAATATTTAATTCTGTCCGAGTATTTGTTTATAGTCAACTAATTTAAAAGATTAATTGAATATTTTTATTTGTAATATACTAATTAGAGGAGGAAAAAAACGAGGAAAAATTTGTTTTAAACTTATAAAACTTTTATTAGTTGTGACTTTTGTTTGCGCTTGTTTTCTAATTTAGGCTCTAGTTATTCTAGAAACAGACCAAGTCGTCTCGCAATTAAATATAAAGCCAGTCTGTTAACTTTGATTGATTTTTACCTTTCTCATTTTATTTGATTTGTAAAAATTTCCGCTTTCTATAGCCCAACAATTCATTCAGTCTTTGGACAACAACAAAATGATCAGTGATTTTTTGACACATTTATTAAAGACGTATCTACCTCTATCTAAAATTAAATTTTTTTTTCTCAGATATTAATTTATTTCACAAACTCAATGAGGAAAGAAAATGAGACAGTGAAAGTTATTAGGGATATTTTTAAAGAGAAAAATCGAGAGCTGATGCTTAATAAACTTTTTGAAGCTATTAAATTCCAGGACCTATAATGAACATACAAATATATATATATATTTTTTTTATTTTTTATTATCTTTTAGGTGATTTGTCTTGAAAAAAAAAAAAAAATTTTCGATTTTTTATTGATACAACTTTTTTTATTGATACTTTTTATACTTTTTTTTTATCTTTTTTTTATATAGAAATATAAACGAACAAAATTCGGAACACATATCGATTGCACCTTATTTAACGGTGCAGTCTAAATTGGTCGGAAAGCGACCTTAAACTTTAATTAAATAAATAAATAAATAAATTAATTTATTTATTAAATGAGCACATTGTACTGTTGATGTCACTTAATTTTTCGAACTCAGCTTTAGGTGAAAAATTAAGTTTTATTTTAGGTAAACTTCTGAACTATCATTTTACTAAAAGAAATTTTTAGAATTTGATCAAGAATTTTTATTTTTTCTTGGGATCTTTAATTAAGATTTCTCTTCTAAATGATTTATAAAATCAACACTGAATAAAAAATTTCAAATGAGATTAAGATTTAAAGGATTTTGGATAAAATAAAATAGTCTAAACTTTAAAAATATGAATAGAAGTATTTTGACTAGAAAGTTGAAAAAAATCATTTTTTTATTTAAAAAAGGTTTTGTTTTTTTTTTTAATTCATGTTTGAATCAAAATTTTTTCATTGATTTTATTTAATTAAAACATGGAACATTTTTTCTTTTTTTTAAGATGAGATAAAATAAAATGATGATAATTATGCAAAAAATTAGTTTTAGATTAAACATTGAAAAGAGTGAAAATTGTTTTTTTTCTAAAACATGTTGTTGAATTAATAGAAAATTATTTTGTCTATATTGTAATTTTGTTAATGATACTGTAACAAATAGTGATAAACAAAACTAATAGTCGAACGCAGGTATCTAAGCATTTAAAAAAAGAAGAAAAAAGCCAATAGAAAATTAAAGATAATTATTGTTATTGTTATTCTTTAGTTCTTCAAAAATACACCGCATACCGTAAAAAAACATTTTGAGCTAAATTGGATCTTGCACATTTTTTGGGCTGAAATTTTAATACAGAAAATAATGTTCTAGTTCCATTTAAACTACAAAAATTTTTAAACAATTTTTTGGATATAAACATCTCTTTGAAATTTAATGGTTCTGTTCAAGTTATATCTTTTATTTTCTATTAGGATTTTTCGCTTTTATTTTACCATCTCTAGGCTACAAAAATGAGCTTTGATTTATTCTTATAAGCCAGGGTTTTTTCCATCAAATAAATGTGAAAAAATTATGACTTATAAATTTTAAAAAGAAAATTTTATATTTAGTTGAATATTTATAAAATTAGAACCAGGACAAAATCAAACGTGAAATTAAAAGGAAGTTTTAAGAATTAAAATTTTTTGTTAAAGTCTTTTTTTACAGTCTAGAACCATGTTAATTTAAAAAAAAACTAAAATTATATAAATCATATCATTACATTTTAGGATTCTTTATTGATAAAAAAATCTATCTAAATCAGTCTTCATAAAACGTGGAAGCATCAACATCCACTATTCAGTAGCATTTGATCAAAGACTCAAAAAAATCAAAAAATTTTTATTCAATTTCTATTTCATTTTTTGAGTGAAAATTTAAAAAAAAATACAAGTTAATCTATGACATAACTTTATTTTCTTTTGAACAATGATCAAAACTTTTAAACATGGAACTCAAAGGGAGATTAAAAATCATTCTTAATTGCCCGTGGTTCTATCCAAACGAAAAAATATTTAATTCAATTTCAATTTTTCTTTTCTTTGTCCAATTTCATTCTTAAGATTTAACTAAATTTTATTTTACTAAAACTATTCGACACAGGGCTGAAAGGAAGATAAAAGAAAATTTCAAAATGCCCGAGGTTTTACCTAAACAAAATCAACATTCACCAAAAATAAGTTCACTATTATTTTTTCGAATCTTTGTCTTTTAATAAATTTTAATTTAAAATAGAATAAAAAAATTTAGAATTTTTTTAAAATTATTTTATCTAGTGGCTTCAGCGTTAGATGTTTTAGCCAATAATAAAAAGAATAAATAAAGGTTTAATTAAGTTAAAAAGTTCATAATGTTTAAAAATACAGAATATATAAATTTAATTAAATATAATGAATTTTTTTTAATAGAAAAAAGAAAAAAATATATAGAAATAATAAAAAAATAAGCATTTATAGAGTTATGAGCCGGTGATTGGATTATCGGTTGGCTGTTTCCAAATTTAATCATTGCTAATCTTATTAGGATCAAAAGATGCAAGTGAGAAAATATTTTTGTTTTTTAGGTGAGGAAAAATAAAGCACCGTCAAACAGAGATAGAAAATTGAATAATAAATTTTATTATTATGCCAAATTAAATTTAATCGGGCCAAGATTGTTTTTAAAATTCATCAAAAAAATAAGAGAATTCTCAAACAATTTGGCAACACACAAAGTCAAGTAAATAGGATTTTGACAAAAGACCAAAACAATTTGTTATAATTTAAGCACTTTAAAAGAGAATAAGAGAAAAAAAGATTATTATAAAACATATTTTCTCTTCAAATAATATTGTAACAACAAGGCTTCTTTGGTTTTTTGTGCTCATAGAAAAAAAATTCAAAAAAAAATTATTCAACATTTTATTTCTTCATACTTCACCAAAAACAATTAACTTATGTAACAGCTTTTTAATTTTTTTTAAAAAAAAATTTAGATAATTGACCCCAATGAAAAATTAGATTTTTTTAATAGTCATATTATTTATTCAAAAATGCTAGCTTTTATAGTATTACTTTTAATTCACCAAAGTAGCCAGGATTATATCCGGAGCGACGAGCTGATCCTCAACGAAAACTTGGAAATAGGCTCCGAAATAATCAACCTGAACAATTTGCACAAATTCAACCCAAATCTTCAATTCAAAATTGTCAACGACACCTCTTTGGTCAACTACATCCATCTCGAATACTTAAACAGCGACACCACTCTGCTCATACTCAAACAAAAGCTCAATTTCGACGACCTATGCGACTCGTCCATTCAGCAAATCGAAGCCAGAACCATCTCAAGTTCCATAGTCACGTGCTCTCACACAATCAAAATAATTGCCATAAACCAAAACAATTTCATCGAAATACCAATTCAAATTAGAAAAATAAACTTGATCAAAAAGCAAAAAATAAAAATTTTATTCAACAAAAACAATCTAAATTTAAATCTCACCTCCATTCAAAACCATTTTCTGATCGAAAAACCTGTCATAAAATCATCCGACGAGTCAACTGATCTACAAGACAAACTGGTCTACCAAATCACGTCAAATTCCGAGCTAATAAAGGCTAGATTAGAGCAGCAAATGCCTGGCAAATACCTCAATTTGAGCATTATTTTTATGGATGAAAAATCTTTGATACAGGCTTATGACTTCAGTGTGGAAATGAGACTAAAACTAGAGGCTTTTTTGCATCCGAACATATCCCACTTGTACTCACTCGAGTCAAACTCGAGCCAGAGCCTTTATCTGAGGGTCAGCGAGCTGAAAAAGTTGAATCTAAAGCCTTTGGACTTTGCCAAATCGCTCTACTCAATTGTAATTGAGAACAAATATGTGGCCATAAACGATGTAATCCTTGAGCCTAGACTAAAGTTGCCAAGCAACACTGACAGCGACATTGTGTTCTCGTTGCTTCAAAACGAGGCGACCAGTGGCGACCACTTTCCATTTTATGTAGATGCCACCACGGGCTCTATCAGGCTCAAGAGCCAACTGTGGACCGAGGACGATGACTACTTGAACAAAAATGTGAACAAAAACTACTTGTTTGGACTCAAGGCTACTTACAAACGCTTGCTGGCCAACTCGTCCAAGTCCAACTACTACTATGACTACATGATACCAGCATTTACCAAAATTCAGATCAGCATTAGACGCGAAAAAATGGACTCGGCCATGGTCCGGGCCCAGATCGCCTCGCCATTCATATCAAAGTACGAAATTTTGAACAAAGAGTCACCTAATCAAACATTCATCTACTACATAAACGACCCCATACAAATTGGCTCTCAACTGGTCCACTATTCGGCTCACTTTGCCAAAGCAATTGACTGGAACTTGACCAATGTGCACTGGGTGTACTCGAATGAAGTCGACTTTGTGTATGCATTCAACTTGAGCCATGTGCAAATAACTAGTCAAAGTGAGCTCCGTGACGGACACACTTACCGAACTGAGCTCAAGTTTGTTGAGCGCACTCGGAACTCGCTGGGCTTCAGAGTGCTGAACCAAGTGAACATCGAGTTTCGGGTGGATTTTGACCCGTTGCTATTTGAACAAAGCGAATACAACATTACGTTGTATCAGTCGGATTTGGTCGAGCAGAAAATTGTCCAATTTAAGCTCAGGGAACGGGTTGGCAGCAAATTTGGCAAGAAGAGTGTGGACAGTGTGGTTTTTAGGCTGGTGGAGTCTGACGATTCGCACCAGTTCGATTTGGACTTTCGAACTGGCGACCTCAGGGTGAAACAAGTGTTGGCAAAGTCATTGTACAATTTGGACATTTTGGCCGTCAATTCGGACATACAAAAAACAGCCAGAGTTAAGTGTAGAATTAGTGTAGACTGTTCCAGAGTTGATAAGCCCAAGGCCCATTTTGTATTCAATGTGTTCGAGGACTCAATTGCCCGCACTCAAATTGCCAAATTTCAAAGCATTTGCACCAACTCGGACTATTCGTATTTCCTTGAGCCAACTTTAACCATTCGCCTATGCTCCAAATATGACGAGTTTAACTGCAAAAATTTTCACATACAAACAAAAAATGGTTTCATCAAAAGTTTGTTTAAAATTGATGTGCCAATCGGCTATTTGGTCAATAGAATAAATTTTACCATTGGCACATTTTTGAATTTGATCAAGCTAGACTATGCTCATGTTTACAGCGACCTGAGCGACATATTCGAGTCGTCTCGGCTGTCACTTCTGCTCAATGCTAAAATAAAATTTCCCCAAGGACTTAGCTTCACTTATCCGATCCAAATCGGTGTCCAGAACAAACCAGAAATTGGCAATTTTAGTCCACAGTTGAGTTTAGTCGAGATCGATTCGAACATGTCACAACCAGTTTGTTTGTACAATTATTCACTAGCTGCCAGTGCTTCAGTTGTATCACGCTTTGTGAGAGTCAACGAAAAAATGGCTCATTTCGAACCAGAATTCACATTTGCACACTGCAAGGCTAACTTTTACATTGATAATGGTGGTTGTCTCAGCCTCAAGCACACTCATTTGGCTCGCATTTGCCACACAGTCAACCAAACTGGCCTCATTCTCAACACCGGAGTCTACAGTCTTCAATTCAAAATTTGTTTTTATGACAACAATAAAGTGTCGTGTTCCGAGCTCTACAATCAAAGTATCCAAATACCATTCGATGTATACAACACATCCAAAATTGTGCTCACTCAAACTCTGCAAACAGATGACCAAGTGGAAACTTTGAACCAAAATTTGAGCCAATTGCTGGCAAGACCAAATTTCCGCGTCTATTTGGTGATCATTGTGGCTGTTGTTGTTCTGGTTGCGTTGGTCACCGTGCTGTTTTTGATTGTGCTTTTCTCTGGCCCCAGAAATGATCTACAGTCTTTGGGCAAAAAGGCATTGGTGATTAAAAATGACATGAACTTCAAGTATGTTGTGAATTTAATTTTTTTAACAAACAAAAAACTGTCACCCACAAATCAAAAACTTTTAACCACAATGAAAAAATTTTCAGCACAAAAATAACTAAGACAAAAACTGCTCTCCACAGATAAAAAAACTTCTAAGCACAATTTTTTCATAAATTTTCAAAACTGTTCAACACAAAAAAGAAAAAAAAATCTAAGGAAAAATTTTTTTAATATCCATTAAAAACTGCCACTAAATATATAAGATAATAAAATGCCTATGATTTTACGTAATAAAAAAAATTTCCGAATTTTTGGAGATTAAAAAATCCAAAAAATAAATGCAAATATTTTATTAAATTGGGACAAGTTAGCCCTAAATATGCTAATGGAAAACGACGAATTTGTTAATAAACCTAAAAGAGGTAGTCCAAAATTAGCTGGAAATTGGTTTTCCTTAAAATCGATTTTAATAAATTTTTTTATCACCACAAAAAACCAACTATTTTTCTAAATATGTAAAAATTATTTTTTTTTTTGAATTCGGCACAAAAAAATTATGTTTTGTAGTGATTTGTGTTAAAAAATTTTTGGTTTGTGGTGAAAAGTTTTTAGTTTTTATATCTTTTTTTAATAAAGAAAATTTTAGAAATTTTTTTTTTTTTTTAGAAATTTAGAAATAAATACGGACACAAGGAGCCAAGCAAGTGCCAATACACCGGAGTCAAGCTCCAATTCAACCACGGCAACCAATAGCACAAAAATGACCAAAACAGACGAAGAGGACCAAGTTAAAATTCAAGTGTTAGATGACTATGTGGACATGTCCAAGCAGTTTAAGCAAATTAATTTTGGCTATGAGAATAAGAATTTTAGCTATTCGGGCTCGTTTCGCTCGGTGGGAAGTTCTTATGAGTCTGGCGATGAGACAAATAGAAAAATTGACAATGACCAAGGCTTGTATTCAGTCAAGAATGCTTCTATACAATTTCAGAATCAGTCTGACATTTTGTCGCCCAAAAAAGACACCGATTTCTATGCATGTGTTCCTGAGCACCAGCATACAGAGTCAGCGACTTTGCCAGCTTACAATTGCTTATTAGTGAACAATGCCGCTCAGGCCAATGATGTTTTGCAGCCTGTGCCCAAAACAAGCTCTTTAAAGAAGTTAAAAAAAGATTTAGCGGTCAAAAGAGCCATTTACAGCACAGTCAATGATGCCAAAATACACAACGCAATCAGTATAAAAACACAGAATGATTTAGGCACTCAATTAAGTTATGATGCCAGTGGTTCGTTTAGTTTTGTAAATGGAAACAACGATATGCTATTTAGTCCGAATGATATGTTCGCTTCTGTTGTGTGAGAATTCTTTTTGTTTTTTGATTAAATTTACCTCATTTTGTACATATTTATATTTATTTTAAATATTTGTCAAGTCTTATAAAACCAATTTTTTTAGATAAATAAATAAATTTTTGTATCAATTTTTTATTTTAATTGAAAAAATAAAATGAGAACTTTCTGTTTATTTTTAATAGTATTAAGTTTGTTTAACGTTTCTAGGAATTCTGAATTCTAATAATAACATAATTTTAACATACTAGAAAATTTTTTTAATGACTTGAATTAATGAAATTTTGGAAGTAAAAAAGAAATGTGAGTGTCAAATTTTTAATAGCTTTAAAAATCATCAAATTCATTTATTCCAATTAAAAAGAATAATAGACTATTAATTATTCATTTAGTATTTGTAATTTCCGAAATATTTTGATTACGAGATATTATTTAAGTGATATGTTTTTTTTATGACAAAAAAAATAAATTTTTTGAAGAATTTCACAGAAAAAAAATAATTTTTATTTATTCGAACCTTTGAACAGTTTTGTGTGAATTAAAATTTATTATAAATTCAAATTTTAGCAAAAGAAACAGATTTGCAAATAAATAATAATAATTTTAGCAAAAGAAAAATTGATAAATTATTGAAAAAATATTTCTGTGTTAAATGGTTCTTTATTTAAATAAATTGATAAAGTAAGTAAACAACACTTTCAAAAAATTCCTTCTCCTTAAAATCAAACTTGTCATCTTTTTTTCTAAATTTAAACAAAACTTTACAAACCAAAAATTTTTTTAACTGCAGATAAATTAACAACAGAAAACATATCATCTTTTTTTTTGGTGTTACATGGAGTCATTCATGCAATGTTCAAACTCTCAAATTCAAATTAAAATCGATTAATAATAATTTATTCAGTAAACACCGCGAGGGTGATGTAAAAAAAATATAATAATAAAAATTAATTTGATTAATTTGTCTAAATTTTATAAAATTCATTATAATTTAAAAATACAAAAATCTAGCTTTTTATCAATAAAAAAAAACTTAACAAATTTTGTGGTAAATAAAACATCACTTTACACAAAGTTCATTCAAAATATCCAGTATCCAGTGAGCCCAAATTTTAGCTCCCGCCATAGGAGAGAGCCTAATTCAAATTTTTTAGTGGTTTTCGATTTTAGTTTCGTTCCAAGCAGACTGATCCAGTTATGACAAACTTTTTCCGTAAATAAAGTCACGAATTTCTGAAATAAGTCTAGTAGTTTTCCTTTCAAAATCTTAAAAAAAAATTGTTTTTGATGACACTTAAATTAAAAAAAAAAATAAGACAAACTCTCTAAATTTTATAATAAAAGTATTAAAAATGTAAAAAATACTTTAATTTTTTTATTGTGTATAAGTTAAAATTTAAGTCATTATTAAGGTTTTTTTAGTGAAGTCTAATAAATTAAAAATTTTTATTTCATTATTTAAGGCATATGATTTTGCTTATGAAATTTTTAATTAATTTCATGACAATGTGAATTTTCAAAAGAAAGTTGCATGCATTTTAATAAACTTTTTTTTTTAATTTTTAAAAAGAAAGCACGGCGCAGTTGTTGAAAGTGACAGAGCGTTGTGGAAAAGTCAGAGTCATTTCCTTCTCAGATTCGTCAACATACGAAACCCTTCATTTCTACGTGAGCAACACATTGGCACCCTATTTTAAGAGCTACATCAAGCGAGGTCACATGAACTCCAATCCGGAAGCTGACTCAAAGCTAAGCTCTGGCGGTGATGGCGACATTCCATCCGGTTCGACACAGAGTTTGTATGGTGGTGATCAATTAGCAACTTAAGTGGAAAAAAAAAATACTGAAGTATAAATGGGTATGCGTCATTTGCAGCAGAATATTGAACTTCAATGCCTGAAATTAATCTTGTCATTCATCCGACTGTTTTACAAATGATAAAAAAATTTGATGAAAATAGAAAGCTTAAAGTCGATGATACCAACTTTTTAAATCAACTTCAATCTGGTGTCAAAAGATGGATCAGGGAAATAAAAAAAGTAAATTTTAGCTTTCGGTTTTAATTGTTAATTTATTAAACTTTAACAATGAGCTTAATATTGAAATTAAAAAAGAAAAGACTAAAACTTATGGTGAAAACCATTCAGCATTAGCATTACTTTTCTATTTTTTTATTGGTTTTTTACAATGCCGATTTGACAAGTGGAATTTCTGTAAAATTACGTAAATTTACGCAAAATTACTTTGTAACAAAAAGTGAATTTACGTTTTTTTACGTAATTTTACGTTAAAATTTGTGAAAAGGAAAAAATGAAAAGGCCAAAAAAAAGCTCGATTTTTTGAATTTTTTATTATTTCTAATAAATTTTAAAATAAGTACGACGCCTTCAAGTCTAGCATATGATTTCACTAACGCGCACTAGTTCCTTCCACCTTTTTTTATTGTATTCTCTTCTATTTTAATTTTTCATTTTAATTCTTTTTAAATTGTAATTTTATTTGATTTGTAATGGTATTTAAACTATAATCTATTTATTATGTAATTCTATTTTTTTATTCTTGCATATTTTTCCTTTGTAATAATCTTGTACATAATACTTCTTAATTCCACACAATACTTTCTTAGATTAAATTTAACAATGACTCTTACTGAACTAAAAAAAAAAAAAAAAAATAATGTATTTGTCTGTTATTTTCCATCTTTTCTGCGCAATTTCGGCTACCATAGATGTCCTCCTAGTAGGTCATCTCCGCAAGCTTGCTTGCTGTAGCTTATTCTTATTATTATTATTATTTTGAAAAAAGTAGTTTCAATTTATTTGATCAAATTTTACCAGAAGTTACTTTTTAAACTTGTTTTTACCATATTTTGGCTATTTTTTAAATAAATTAACGTAAAAATTAGTAAAAAAAAAGTTAAAAAAAGTAAATTTACGTATTTTAACGTAATTTTGCGTAAATTTACGTAAAAAAAATTTATGTATTTAAAAAATTTAAGTATTAAGATAGAGGGGCAATAATAACTTTGGCCATCCAGAGCATCTTCTATCACATGAGACGAATCCGGATCACAAAATACCCGATGAACCGGGCTCTAAAGCTAATCTAAGCCATCTCCACCTCACCACCCAAATTCTTAAAGTGCTGTCCACCCAGTGGCTCATGATCATCAAATTTGACGAATTCGAAAAAATAATGAAAGCTTGCCTCGGAGTTTTCCAGGCGAGGGATGACGAGTTCGAACGCCTCCAGGCCACTCTCAGAGACTTGGCCAAGCGCAAACAAGACAAGAATAAAATAGTCTGCCGCATCACAGCATCCCACAAGCGAATGCCAACGAAATGTTCAGAGTATTTTCGCGCTTCAATGGACGTCCAAAAGCTCAAAGCTGACGAAGACAGTTTTCGCATGAAGCTCAACACCCAGGAGACATTAGTAAAAAGTGAGAAAAAAGTGAGCTAGAAAAATCTGCAGAATTCGGGACGCATTTTTTGGGCAAATTGAAGTTTGAGATCAAGATCAAAAGATCAAAATATAAAATTTAATATATTTTTTAATAAAAGAGAAAAAATATTTTTTTCCCCTAGCAATTACTTGACATGTTATGTCAAGTTTATTTTTACATAAAAAATTTTAAAATATCCCTTTTTTTGAACTTAAATAGATTTAGATTTTTTAATTGATTTGAATATTTAAAGACAAAAAAATTTAATCTTTTAAAATTTATAATTTGTTTGAGTAAAAAAATGAAATTATTTTTGTTTAAATAAATGAATATAAAAGTTTGAATATGAATATCTGAATCGACATAAACTGAATTATTTAAATTATTGACTGTTTTTGTTAAATAAATTAGAGGACAATCATTTTAATGCTTATTTGTTAATGAACCATTATTAGACATAACATGTCTAGTAACGTTTAGTATTTATTTTTTCAAAATTATTAGATTAATTGAGTTTTAAAATTTTAAATGATCACTTTGATCTTAAAATTTGATCTGAAACTTCAGTTTGCCATTTTTTCCTTGAAAAATATGCGCGCTTCCAAATACACCATTTACAAGCTCAAAGTCAACTGTTCGCCAGACATTATCACTTTGACCAAAGAGGCGCGCAACATGAAGTGGCTGGTCTCCAAAGTGCCATTGTCCATTGTGAACAAGGCCCACACTGCCAGACAAATGTATCCGTATGCCATTTCGCTGATCGAAAATGTGTCCACTTACAAGAGAATTTGTGAGCGCATCACTGAAAAGCAAACTTGCCAATTGCTGGCATGAAAAAGGACATTCAGTTGTTGATATTCAAAATGTGTTCGCTGGTACAAATTCCGGATACAAAGTAACATACAACAATCTTTTGAACAAGTTTATAAATGGGGTTAGACTGTTAGAGTATGCGTTCGTGCCATTGATGAAATTTTGAAGCAGGCACATGACTTTGTTAAAATATGGCTGAATTTTCTGTCATTGTGGGACTTGCAGCCAGACACCATTTATTCCAAGCTTGGTGCAAATCTGAATGCGAGGATTTCTTGTTTGACCGAAATTAAATAGTCACGAAAAACGTTTGACACACAAGAGACTCACAGGATGTTCGGTCCGATTATCATTGACTATAATAAGGTAAAAATTTTCTTTTAATTTGAATTATTTTTTGTTGATTTTTTTCTAAATTATTTTCAATATTTTGCTCAATTTATTTAAAAAATGCTTAAAAATATTTTTTTATTTTTAAATTAAAATTTTTTTCCCAAATTTTTCATTGTTCTTTTATCAAAAAATTTTATAATTATTTTTTTAGGAAGCAGGAATAATAGATCGTAAAAATAAAGGAAGAAAATTACTGATCCTTGTAGAACTCCTAAGTAGACGGATATAATGTTTTTTTCTTGATCAAAATAATTGTGATCATTTTGTAAAATAATTTATTAATGAGTTATTATCAAATCTAAATAGTTGTAATTTTTATTCATAAGAATTATTATCGAAATGCAAACTTAATAATTAATTTTAAATAATTTTTTTTAGTTAATAAAATAATTCTCATAATAAATCTCATTTCTCTAATTAGACAATTGAGAAGTTGTCTGAAATTTGTATTTGTGATCTGGCTATCCTGGCAAATTGGAGCCGACAATGCCTGTTCGACAGATTTTTGCAAACAATCACTAATGTTATACCATGGTTTTTTGCAATGTATACAAAAAAAAAGCTTTCCGTTACAAACCTGATTAAAAAAGGGTAATCTTGAAGCACAATTTTTGAATTTATTGTTTTTCTTTGATTCAATTTGTTTGTGATGATTTGACTGCCGATGGGTTCAAGCTGGATTGGTATTCTTTGAATTCTTGTTCAAAGATACTTTCAAGAGTGGGGGATTAGTCGATTGTATTTTTTTTAAAATCTAAATTAGAAAAAAGATGTAAATATTGATGGTATAAACTATTATATAAAAAGATAAAGGATATAAATACTGTTGTTTTATGTATTTAATTTATAATATAATATTATTATCTTTGATTTAATTATTTAGACAATAAATAATTATATACTATAACTTTTTATATGGCATGTTATAACATCAATAATTATATCTTTTATTTATTTTTGTATAGCAATAAAAGGGGTCCGGGGCGGAGCCCTTGTTTAGGACTCGGTGCATTAGGTTTTAGGGTTAGGGTAAGGTTTTGTTGACTTTAATTAAAAAAAAAGTGAACGGACTTAGATAAAATAAATACCAATATTGCTGGTATTAAATTTTATATCAAAGATAAAATATACAAGTATTGATGGTATAAAATATTATATCAATAATAAAAGATATTATATCTAAGATAATCATATTAAAGTTAAATGCATATTAGATACTAGCTTATTTGTTTATATCAAAGATAAAGGCAATATTTTTGAAAATCAAATTAAAGAATCTAATCCTTATAAGCAATATTACATATTTAAAAATAAAAATAATTACAAATATTTCATTTATTTAAAAATAAAAATCTAAATGCAAAAAGTACAAATATTTTAATTATTTCAAAGAAAAAAATTTTTCCTCTTTTTTTTTGGGCGTGTTGAAGTTTATGATCAAAACTTTATATCAAATTGCTCATTTTATATTTAATAATAAATTTCATGAAGATTTAGGCAGAATTTTATAAAATTCTTGATGTAACATTGATTAACATAGTTTGTGACATTAAAATTTCAAAAAAAAAAAAATTTTAAATTAATAGTATGTTCAAAATTAACTAAAATGATCGATTATTTTTGATTTTTTAGTAAAGTTAATAATGCAAATAAATAAATTTTTTTATTAACATAAAATATAATTTGGTTTTTTTTTCTTATTATCTTTGCGAAGTTAAATCTTTTGTCTTTCGGATTTTGTCCTCTTTTTAATTCCAAAAATCGATTATTAATCCATTTATTTTATGATCAACTTAAAATAATTTTTTGAGACTGTGGCATAATATGTTACATCATTACCAATAAAAAAAAAAATCATTTCGTTAATTTAAGAAATTATTATGCTTACTTTTTAATTGAGCATTTGATCATAAACTTCAACATGCCTTTTTTTTGCCGGATTTTGACTCAAAATTCAGATTCCGAAGTTTCTCAAGATTGAGTGCCTTTGCCGAATCTGAATTATGAAATATATTATTTTTTTTATAAAAAAAAAATTAATTTTGTTATGCTGATGCATAAATAAAGGGTTATTGCTGTATACCCCACAAGCATTTTCCCGGTAATTGATCATTAGTTGGCACAGCACAGCCCACAATCACTACATTTAAAAGAGATTGTTACATTTAGAAACATGCTTTACGATCCTTAAAATAAAAAACTTTGAACATTTTTATTAAAATTTAAATAAAAATTTACTTGTTGAATATTTCAATGCGGTATTTGTCTAGCTATGGAGATTGTAACGCAGGACCTACAATCTGGCTGTGGTAGAAATGAATAATTGATGAAGAGAAAAAATTTTCTCTTTTAACGAATCGTTGTTTTAAAAAAATGAAAATTTTTACGGTATTTGTATCCATTATGTTAATGAATATAAATTGGTGGTGGTTTACACATTTTCGTTTGCCTTTTCAAAAGCCTCATCCAAAACTTTTTTTTGGTATAATTTTTCAAAAAGTCATTTGATAGAAATCAAAAATTGAATTGAATTATTTTAAGTAATTGAACGAGCATTCATCGTCGAATGATGCCGAAAGACTGTTTTCGAACGAAATAGCTGCTAAATGATTAGCCTGATGGCTTTAAACATGTCCTTGGTCGCTATCACGACTTTTAAAATAATAAAATACAAGCAATTTTTTTTTATCATTTAATCTTGAAAAAAACTTATTTTGAAAGACTTCTTCATCTTTAACAAGATGTTTTGTTTCATTCGATTCAAATTAGCGAAAAGGGCGAAGTTCAATTTTTCTATGTCTTTGTTTTTTCTTTTGACATTTTGATTTTGGTGAAGAACAAACTTTTTTGAAGAAATAGTTTAATTATTTAGATAAAAAATAAGTTAATCATTTCGCCATTATAATACCTCGAGAAGTATCAGTCCTTGCATTTGGTGGCTCAGACAATTTTGTGTCATTCAACAATTTTATGGCAAGATCGCAAATGCAACCTTAGGTGCAACTTCTTTGCCGAAATGAGTCTCATTAAGAACATTATCGCTACAAATTCTAAATAATGAATAAAAAAATCACTGACGATTTTCGCTACAGACATTGAAAATCATTCCCTTGGCCAATAAAAAAATAATTAAATTATAGAATTAGAACAAATGACAGAAAAATAAATACCATCTAATAAGTTTTAAAATTATTAAACAATGCCTTCTTTTGGCTAATCTCTTCTTTCTGCATTTTAAAATTTTTGAAAAAATTTCTAAAAAAAACGACAGAACTTTAGTAAGATTGATACAATCTACAGTACAATCCAAAAAAAGTTAACGCTCCGTTTAAGCATTGCTTGATCGGAGTATGCACAAAACGAATCAGAACACAAAACATTTTAAAACATACACATGAACATTTTGAAACATGTTTTTTTTGATGCACAAATCAAAACTATCTTCTTAGTTTTTGTTATGTATAGTGTGTTATGTTTTGTTTTGTTTTAATTGATTTTTAAATATGTTTTGTTTTGTTTTGTTTCTGTGCTGCTTCGGTTTTGTTCATGTTCTGCTTTGGTTTTGCTCCGAAACAGTTTATAATCTGCTTGTACAATGTGTAAACATTGAGCAAGTTTTCGTTAACTCTGTTTTGGATTGTACTGTAGAAGACTTTAGTTACTAATACAAACTTTTACAAAACTTTATCAAGTCAAGCCTTGAGTAGATTCAAGTTACAAAGAAAACTTCGCTTCTACCAATGACTTCAAAAAAACTAACTTGATTTAGAAATCTTAAATTTTTAAAATTAACAAAAAAAAATACAACAAATACAAAACTAATAAATAATACTTGATTCTTTTTGTTGTTTATGAAAACTGCAGTTCTATCGAAGTTTTGGTGCCGACCAAACCGAACCCATAGCGAACAAAAGCAAACCGAAATTAAGCGAACCATAGCTAATCAAACCGAACCGAGCCGAGAGTTTTAGAAGACAAAATTTTAAATTTTTTTAAACTTTTTTATAAAATGAAATTTTTTTGTAAATTGTCCAATTTCAAAATAAAAATATAAATTTTGTTTTCTAGAACTCTTTTCTAGTTAGGCTCTGTTTTTTAAAAAAGGCTTAAAATAAATATTTAAAAAAAAAATAATAAAAAAAATTTATAATGCCAAAAAAATATAATTATAGCAAGCATTAATAGCAAGTCTTCTCAATTGATTGCACCTAAATAAATGAAAATTAATAAAAAATTTAATTTTATATAAAAATTAATTTTTATAGTTTCGTCCTCGGATGCTTTTTTATATTGTAATTAGGTTTCTATAAAGCTGAAGTTTTAAAGACAGTGATATCTGTATTAAAATGTAAATGTGACGAAAAAATATTTATTTCGTTTTAAACATTTATCAGACAATCACTGTCCTAAAATGTTGATCAAATGGCAAATTTTAAATTGCAGCTTCCAGTTGATGAAAATTGTATTTCGGGAGAGTTGTTCGCGGCCTTTATGGCCAACTCGATTACCATTTGCTCGAATTTTTCACGGTCAATGTCATTAGAACCGCTGTAAATAAAGTTTAATTTTAGCTTATTTTATTTTTTAATTTTAACTAAATAAAGTTCAATATTTATTATTTTCTGAATCAGCAGATAAAAATCTATAAGAAAATAATTTAAAAATATATACTTAGAGAAAAAAAGTTTTTGGTATATATAATCCACCCTTTTAATATACAACACAATTTATATACCTTTTAACAATATTTTTGTGGCCGTTTTTGTATATTACAAGAATGGATTATAATCCAAATATATTAATTTATGTTGTTATATTTATCAAAACTAAACATTTTACTAATAATTTACAATTTTTAAACTATATTTTAAAATATTTTTGACTATAGTGACATGTCGCTACTTTAGACGCTAAATTTTGTAAAAATCGTCATTTTTTGGCCTTTTTCGACTATAGTGACATGCCGCATTAGTCGAAAAAGGTCAAAATGAAAACCAGTGTTCGATAAATAGTGACATGTCATTATTAATAGAGCGACTTGTCACTAAAATCGAGTAATTACGTATACATACATATACATTACAATTACATCACATCCTTCAGATTTTTATTAAAAATATAAACCAAAATAAAAAATACTATTTCTAAACTGATATAACCTGACTGATTTTTACAAATATGAATAAACAAAAAAAACGCAAAAAAACTATCTATCAATAAAAAATTTCTGAACCACTTCATCAGTTAACTTGAACTTTTACTTCTGGTTTTGTAGGTTCTCGTATTCTTGTAATTTAATTGCTTACGAGCCGCTTTATGCGCTCTCTTCTTTATATAACTTGATTTTTTACTTTGATACTTTTAAATCGTCTATAGTGACAATGTCACTAAATTTGAGCAATTACGTTATTGGGTTTTAAGCATTTTAAAAAAAAAAAAAGAGAAAAATTGAAAATATTAATGCTGTTAGTTTGTAAAACTACAGTGTTTAAGATTGCAATATAGAAAAGGATAATGGGACCTTGAAATAGCTAATGAATTATTTATTAAAGTTTATGTTTAGCATGTTTTGGCTTATTTTTTTTGCTTGGTATAAAAGAGGGTTTTTATAATTTTAATTTAGGGGTGGTATTTGTTTTTTTGAATAAAGAAATTAAAAAAACAGAATTTGACTTTTTCTTAGTGAAGAATATTATAGAATTTGTAGTACTTGGATTTTTGAGCTTGAGGGCGATGATTTTTAGCTGGAGTGTTATGGTTCCTGGTGGTCGGGATAGCTCATTTCAAATGCGCATCTTGAAAAAAGTTTGTCTCTTGAGAGGATATGATTTTCTTTGTTTCCATCAGATGCTTTCTTGTAAAGGGATTCAATGGTGTTTCTGCTTACGTGCATGAGAGTGATAATATTTTGGAAGAAAAGTAGTCGTTTGAATCGGCTTGAGTGAAATGGGCGAAGTCTGGTGACTTAATTAAATACTGATGAAGCTACAAAATAATGTGAACTATGTGAAGGCGCTTGCTATAATAAGAACTGGTGTAGTTTACAGGATTGTGTGGTGAGTCCGTCCCAACAAGCAGTTTGTCAAGGATTTGCCTGTTTTTAAGGAATGCAGGAATTTGTCCCGCGAACTTGTATTCAAGGTATCTTCCATTTGCTGTAAAGAAGTAATTGTCTGATAGAGGCAGCTCCTTCCGGCAAAATTGGGCGAAATGTTCCGATCCATTGTTGTTCAGATTTTGCAAAATTATTTTAGAATACCCACATCGGAGTTCATCAGCATCTTCCAAGTCTCTAGGTGAGCTGGAACTCGTGGACCCGAGCTTATACCTTGACAACCTGAGAGGAAGTCCCAAAAGTCAGGCGTTTGAGAGCTGTTCTCCAGAGGGATTGTGAGTGGCCCATAACCTGCCGTTACTTTGTCCTTATTGAGAGTATTAAGGTGAAAAGAGAGTCGGGTGAAGAATGATTTTGGCGTGTTTGTTTTAATATGGACACCGTAAGATTGGGATTCGTGTATGTTGGGATTTGTGAATTTAACTGGATTAATCCAGTCTTGCGGATCTAGTACACAGTCGTTGATGAAGAGGTCGTAGTTGACTTGTACGCGCATTGTGATCAGATTCTTATGCAAAAATAAAGAATTTTAATTTATATAAATTTAATTTATTTCAAAATTACGCCAGGCTCGGCGATGATAATAATAAAAATATAAAAATGATAATATTTTTAGAAATTTTAAAGTTAAGTTTTTTCTTCAAATCAAAAGACATACTTTGAAAGCCAAAAATAAATTTGAAAATATATTTCATTATTTTTAATTTTTTTTTATAATAAAAGTATGTTTTTTTATTCAAATTAAGAACAAAAACAAGTGATCTCATCGTTCACGGTAAGTTCACTTTCACTAATAATTTAAGCTCTTTTCTACTTTCATTTATTCTATTTTGGCAGTATTTTATTGATTTGCAAATTCCATTCTGACTGTTTATTGTATCTTCATTCTTTATTTGTCTAATTTTCTCGTTTATTTTTTCTTTATTTAAAATTTCGCACGATCCAAACATTCCGTGTTTTTCATTTATAAATCTTTTCGGTCGGTTGACTTTGTTTTCATTGTTTCTTAGTATTTTACTTTGAATACATTCTCGAGGACTCTGTTTGCGAAGCTTAGTTTAATCTTTTCGTTTTTTGAGTCAACTGGTTGTTTGTCGATTGCAAAAAGTAGCTTTGTCGTTCTCAATCTTTTACTAAGCGATAACATCTGCTTTATTATTAGTCCTTCCATTGACTGGATGTTCTTTCGCTCAGTTTTACTGATATTGCAGTTTTCTTAACTATCGCACATACCATAGTCCTTTAAGCCGGTGGCTGATTTGCTTGCTTCTGATATCACTTGGAAAAATTGATACATTTTTTGACTCAAACAGAAACAAATTCTGGAAAGGACTGAGGCAAAACAGGAAACAAGATGAAAACATTAAAATTGATAAGCTACAAGAAAGCTTCGAAAATCTTTTCAATGAACGCAACCAAACAACTCACCAGGGAGATATCGATGAAACCTAAAGCAAAACGAAAACTACGAAAAAGAAATTAACCTTACGTAGGATATCTCATCGATTGAAGTTAACCAAAAAACAATAAAAAAATTATCTAGGAACTCCCAAACGAGAATTCTCCTGGTTTTTGCGGTACAACCAACTAAATGTCTAAAATGGATGTTTAAATGAAAAAGCCATCATAATAGCGAAAATAATCGAGTCAATGATCAAATACAACCAAATCCACATCCATACCACATCTTCTCAACGTCGAAAAAATTCTACCAATTCTAAAAAAGAACGATAGCCCAAATAATGATATTAACAATATCAGACCTTTAACAATATCTTATACAAAAGCCATTAATTTTGAGAAATTCGTTCCCCACAAACTTGTTATAATACATCAAGATCCTCAAACCCAATTTGGCTTTAAATTTAAGAGTTCGACAAACCATGGGATCTTTACACTAGCAGAAACAATCCAACATTTTAAAATGAATAAGAAGAAACTATTTATATGTGCAATTGATACAAGTAAAGAGTTCGAAAAAAAGATAAGAGAAAACATGCTGAAAAATATGATTAGAAATATTGATCCTTAACTATGGAGAGTACTAAGGATTAATTACGGAGAATCAATTGTAATTGTACAGAATACCCAAAGACAACTATCTTGAAAACGAACTACTTTTATAATATTTAAAAGATGTCGCTTTTAAATAATAAAAGTTGATTGTGAAAACTTTATTTATTTGTTCAAACTTTTAGTATAAATAAATGTACGTGACATAATTGGTGGCGGCGGTGTTTGCAACCAACAAAAGAAAAACTCAAAGACAAAGTTTGAGTTAGCGGTAAACACCCTAAAGGGTATAACCGGACTTTTTCCAACTCATAACTATTTAGGTCAAGGTAGTATTGCAATTCCAGAGTGACGGCGATTTGTTTTCAAAATTACACAACTTAATCGTTAATCAAATGGATAAGTTCGTTGGTACAAATGCGTAATTCAAGACTCTCGCTTGGTATTTCAGAGAGGGTAGAACGTTTGATGAAGCAGCTTTTAAGCGTTTTAAAACTGATAAAGTAAAAGATTTCGGTAATCTACAAAAGTACAGCGAAGATTTTTAATTTGAAACTTTTAGGACATTCGTAGAAGAATACTTCTCGAATATAGATGTGTCCAAGTTAGCTGACCAGGAACAAAAAATTATTGAAAATCATCAAAAACACGAAATATTCGTGGATTGCGATGTTCTTGATGAGTTGAAACAACACATGTGTGCAGCAAGTGATACAGTCGAAAAAAAGACAAATTTTAATACAACTTTCATTAACAATATTGAACCACTTACAGGGAATGAGGATGATGTGGATGAATGGTTTAACCAGTATGATAGAATAGCTTTCGCGAATGGTTGGTCAAGAGAGGAAAAAGGGAGAAAATTACCTGTATGGTTGAAAGATGAAGCCCTTAATACATGGTATGATATGCCTTAAGAAAGTAAACATGTAATCGAAAGAGTGAAATTTAAAATAATAGATAAAATGGACAGATCAAACACTATAGCATATCTACAAGAATTTTTTAACAAAACCCATAAAAATGGAGAAAAAATTGACGACTATTCGGCAACTTTGAAAAAAGCTTTCAATAAGGCATTTAAATCGAGCGCAAGCGAAGATGCCAACAAGGCATTATTGGGTCGTTTCAGGACAGGTATAATACCGGAAATTCAGAGCATTATGTGCACAACGGAACCAAAAAACTACGAAGAAGCGGTAGAATTGGCGGGTAAAATAGAAAAATCACTCGAGTTAAGACTTAGCACGATGACAATTAACAAGATTGACAAAGATCGATACAACAATAATAAAACTAACGCGGAGGAACCTAGAAAAAGTAGAGGAGCAAATAGGGAAGAATTTTCAAATAGACGGAAAAGGTCAAAAAGTAACTTTTCTAACCGGAAGTACAATTAAAGTAGAAGCACAAGTAGATCAGTATCACCTCAAAGAAAATGTTATGTTTGCCAAAAGAGGGGACTTATTGCAAAAAATTGTTTCCTAAGGAAGAGAAACACTTTTAGCCATCCCTATTAGAATAAAAACAAAAATTTCAATTAAAAAGCACTGGAAGTCCGTGGGGTCTCCCAGTGCTCTATCACTCAAGTACAAACCCTCACAATGACATAACTGCAACATACGTAAAAGTCACTATCAATGGAACAAAAATCATAGCCTTTTTAGATAGCGGAGCCGCAAAAACAATGATAAGCTCAGTATTAGCTAAACAATTTAATTTGAAGCCATTGCAACAAGCAATCAAGAACAAGTGGGTCTCAGCAAGCGGCAGCGAGCTAATCTCAAAAGGGGATGCAAATGCAAAAATTAGCTTTGGAAACTATTGTTTTATTCAAAAGTGCTTAGTAATCGATAATTTGTTAACAAATCTTCTTCTTAGCACTGATATGCTTTTTAAGTCAAGGAGCTATTATTGATTTTAGCAAAAAACGTTTATGTATCGGGGGGACATTCTGCCCGTTGATCGTAAAAAAGAACCAAAGAGAAGCATTTTTGGCAATAAAATCACCGGCTTGTATTGAAGCTAACTCTCAGAAGACAATATGGCTAAATTTACCGTTCGAATCAAACAAGACTATTTACATCGAAGCAGTAAACAAATCAACAGAATGGACAGTCCCAGATTATGTAACAAAAAGTAATAAAGGAAAAATTCCATTAATTATTCTTAACAAAAATCCATATGATATAAAAATTATTCCGCAAACTGTGATAGCTCACGTTGAAGAAATCGATAGACAAATAGAAGTTCCATTGAAGAATGGAAATTATGACAAAGTAGATTTAAAAATTTGATTAACTGGTCCGAAACATGCCTTTCAGCAGAAGAAAATAAGAGTCTTCTTGTTTAAATAAATAAATTTAAAGATGTCTTTTCAAAAGGAGAAGGAGACATCGGTTACTGTGATAAAAACAAGTTCAAAATAGACATAGGAAACAGTAGACCAAAAAAACAAAAAGCCTATAGAGTACCGTATGCGAAGCAGGAATTAATCGATAGAATGATGAATGATATGCTAAAACAAGGGATAGTCACGAAATCAAAATGTCCATGGGCATCTACAATTGTTCTCGTTAAAAAAAAATGATGGTTCGGAAAGACTTTGCATCGATTTTAAAAAACTCAATTCAGTTCCCGTAAAAGACAATTACCCGTTACCACTAATTGAGGAAAATATCGACAAGCTATGAAATTCAAAATTTTTCTCTTCAATGGATCTAGTAAGTGGATATTGGCAAATGGCACTTGAAGAGGAATCAAAAGAAAAAACAGCGTTTTTTACGAATAAATGGCTCTATCAATTCGAGGTCGTTCCTTTTGGTCTAAGTAACGCAGGGGCAGCGTTTCAACGTAATATGGAAACTATTTTAGGGGATTTACATAATGTGCTTGTTTATATTGATGACATAATGATATTTAGTTCCACATTTAAAGAACATTTAGAACATTTGGAGAAACTTTTTACTCGACTTCGAGAAGCTTATCTCATATTAAAAACAACCAAGTGCAAATTTGTGGTAAGGAAGGTAAAATTCCTGGGATATATTAAATCTCCCGATGGAATTAAACCCGATCAAGAAAAAATTAAACAGGTTAAAAAAAATCCTATGAGTCCTAAAAATCCTTAGGGAAATTAAACGATTCTTAGGTTTTGCTTCACATTATCGAAAATTTATTCCGAGTTACAGTAATCTCGCGGAACCATTAAATAGACTTTTAAAGAAAAATACGGAATTCGAATGGACAAGAACATGTGAAGATAGTTTCATAAAGATAATCAATCATCTGATTAGTCCTCCGATTCTGTTGTTTCCAGATTTTAATAAAAGATTTTACCTTGCAACAGACGCTTCAGGAGTTGGATTAGGTGCAGTTCTTTATCAATATGACAGTAATGGTAATGAAAAAGTAAAAGCATATGGAAGTAGAAATCTGAAGCCATCAGAAAGAAATTACCCGGCAATCGAGTTAGAGTGTTTGGGTATCGCATGGGCATGCGAGCAATTTAGACAATATCTTTACAGTCGCAAATTCACAATTGAATCTGACCATAATCCATTTACTTATCTTGAAAACATGAAAATTAAATCAACACGTAAACAAAAATGGAGACTCCAGTTCGCAGAATATGAAAAAGATATAAAATATAAAAAAGGATCTGCAAATAAAAATGCTGACGCATTGTCCAGAATCGAAGTATTTTGTGTAGAAAAAGAAGCAAATATTTCAAGCTTGTAAAGACAGGATGAAAATTTAGATAAAATCTTTAAGAGATTGAATAAATATGGTAAGAGTATACGATATTTTTTGGAAAATGGAATATTATTCAAAAATTATAAAAAATAGCAAGCAAAAATGATGATAGCAAGAAGTCTAATACCAAAAATTCTCAAAGAATGCCATGGAGAACTCAGCGGAGGACATTTAGGTGTTAAAAGAACATATGCCAAAATAAGACAAAAATATTTTTGGGCTGATACGACCAAAGACATAAAAGAATGGATTAACTCATTTAAAACTTGTGCTATGACTAAAGATCCACATCCAACAAAAGCAACACTAGTGCCAATTAACAATTTCAACAAGCCGTTCGATATGCTAGGGGTGGATATATTAGGTCCTCACCCGAAACACCAAGAAACAACAAATACATACTAATATTTACAGAAAACCTGTCAAAATGGTTGGAAGCTTTTCCATGAAAAAAGAATGATGCAGCGACAATAGCAAATATTTTTGTCGAACTAATAATTACAAGGCACTCAGCACCGGAAAAATTGTTATCAGATCAAGGTAGACGATTCATGTCGAATCTAGTTCAAGAAATTTGTAACCTCATGAGAATAAAGAAACTTGCTACAACACCATATCAAACTCAAGCAAACGTTTAAACTGAACGTTTTAATAAAACTATTTGCCAAATCCTTAGCACGTATTGTAACGACCATCAAACCAATTGGGACGAATACATCAATGTAGCATTATTTGCATACAGAACCAGTCACTTTGAAACCACTGGAAAAACGCCGTTTGAATTATTTTATTGTAGGGATGCTAGACTACCAATCCAATTAGATAAACATGCAGTTATCCAATTAAAAAATTTTAAAAGAATATGGCATTAAACTAATCTAAGGATCGAAAGGGTAAATGTTAGACGAAAAACACATTACGATGAAAAGCGTAGTTTTGTCAATTTCAAAAAAAACGATCTGGTAAGAATAAATTCTCCCGCAATAAAGCTAGGTCTAAGTCATAAGCTCAATAGAAACAAATGGATAGGACCATTTAAAATTAAAAGAATTATCTATGATGTAAACGCCGAAATAGAACAAGAAAAAGGAAAAACCAAAATATTACATATAAACAGATTGAAGCACGCCGAAAATTCGTATCAAAATAAAGAACCAAAAACCATTTTAAAAAAAAAAAACAACTGCAGTCAATCGAAAGTTAAAAAACATGTAAGATTTGGCAACGATACTACAATGGATTAAGTAAAGCAAAATTATTCTTATAATCTTA
The DNA here is from genome assembly GCA_025491095.1 of Brachionus asplanchnoidis. Taxonomy (NCBI): domain Eukaryota; kingdom Metazoa; phylum Rotifera; class Eurotatoria; order Ploima; family Brachionidae; genus Brachionus; species Brachionus asplanchnoidis. Next base: position 1,621,716 of record JAILYF010000027.1, on the reverse strand, counting down.
GGCATAGAATTAAACGAGTATAATTATATCCAATATTTAATGTGAAGATTTTAGTTTCAACGGAATTTCGAAAATGCCAATTTCAAAATCAAAGATTTGGAAAATACAAAAAGAGAAGGAATTAATAAACAAATATGGAATAATTACGAAACTCCCGTTCTACGAAAGGAAAGAAGTCCTTCACCAAATACATACGCAAATCGGAAGGCAATGAAAAATGAGATTAAACAAAAAATATGGGAAAGAAAACAAAACAAAAAGAAGTTTCAAAATTAAGTGAATTTGTTAAAGCAAAAATCAAAGAAGGAGAACGCAAATTTAAGCAAGAGCAGGACATTTACATAATTCTGAATTATAAGCAAAGAAGAGCAATTTTAATAAAAGAAAAAAGGGAAAAATGGGAAAAAGATTACAGACAAAAAGACGATGAAAAAGAAAATCAGGAAAAAACAAACATTGAGTAACACGAAAAACATAGCGAGTCAGACAAAAGAAAGCGAAGAAAATCATACGGATCAAAGTTCAAAATTAAACAACCAAATGATGAGTACTGCTTGGAGATCTTAGAATTAAAAGAAGTTTTGACATTAGCAAAAATAAGAAACAAGTACGTCAAACTTAGTTTGAAATACCATCCAGACAAAGGAAATTATGATAGAAAACGCATGAAACTCATTAATGCAGTATACAAAAAACTTAAAAGTTTTTTTTGATATTTTATATTTTTAATTTGATTTTTATTTCTATTCTATTTTAGTTTTGTAATACTTCGTTTTCACGAAAAAAATAAGTATTTTGTTCAAATTTTCCTTTATAAAAGAAAAATTTTAAAAAAGAAAAGGGGATGTCATACCCAAAGACAACTATCTTGAAAACGAAGTACTTTCTAATATTTAAAAGATGTCGCTTTTAAATAATAAAAGTTGATTGTGAAAACTTTATTTATTTGTTCAAATTTTTAATATAAATAAATGTACGAGCCAGCAACTAAAGCAGATATATAATATATATTCTCCTTACTGGCAAGTGAAATAAAAGCATCTTTTATTTATCTTTGTCTGCGTTATCCATTTATTAGCGTGACACTGCCAATTCTAAAAAAGTACGATAGCCCAAATAATGATATTTACAATATCGGGCCTATAACAATATCAGACCTATAACAATATCTGATACAAAAGCCATTAATTTTGGGAAATTCGTTCCCCGCAAACTTGTTATAATACATCAAGATACTCAAACCCAATTTGCCTTTAAATATAAGAGTTCGACAAACCATGGGATCTAAACACTAGCAGAAACAATCCAACATTTTAAAATGAATAAAATGAAACTTTTTATATGTGCAGTTGATACAAGTAAAGCGTTCGAAAAAAAGATAAGAGAAAACATGCTGAAAAATATGATTAGAAAAATTGATCCTTAACTATGGAGAGTACTAAGGAGTTATTACAGAGAATCAATTGTAATTGTACAGAACAAAAACGAAACTTCTAAGTTCTTTAAAACAACAGTCGGTGTCAAACAAAGCGGTCCACTCCAAAACTTATTTTTAATTTACGTCGAGGAATTAATTAATTAAATCACGGAAACTGACTTAATAGAAGGCATTACGATGTATGCTGATGATCTCTTGAAAATGACAGATTCAACCAAAAAAATTTTTGAAAATTTGTGCAAATTTTGGACTACGAAACGAAATCAAATTTAATCCGACGAAAACTCAAATAATGCGGATCAATGAATCCAAAAAATGTAAAAAGAGACTAGAACAATGTGGAGAAGAAAAAGAATGGGTAGAAAAATTAAAGTATCTTTGCGTTTTGCTAGATGGTAAATGCTACAGTAAAGAACACCTGAGAGAGAGAGAAGAATAAGCACATGGAGAGCGTTTTAATTACTCAAAACAAACCTAGACATCAGGAGCAACCTAATCAGCCCCCGGCTTAAAGGACTATGGTATGTGCGATAGATTAGAAAACTGCAATATCAGTAAAACTGAGCGAAAGAACATCCAGCCAATGGAAAGACTAATGATAAAGCAGATGTTATCGCTTAGTAAAAGATCGAGAACGACAAAGCTACTTTTTGCAATCGACAAACAACCAGTTGACTCAAAAGTCGAAAAGATTAAACTAAGCTTCGCAAACAGAGTCCTCGAGAATGTATTCAAAGTAAAATACTAAGAAACAATGAGAACAAAGTCAACCGACCAAATAGATTTATAAATGAAATACACTAAATGCTTGGATCGAGCGAAATTTTTAATAGAGAAAAAATAAACGAGAAAATTAGACAAATAAAGAATGAAGATACAATTAACAGTCAGAATGGAATTTGCAAATCAATAAAATACTGCCAAAATAGAATAAATGAAAGTAGAAAAGAGCTTAAATTACTAGTGAAAGTGAACTTAACGTGAACGATGAGATCACATGTTTTTGATCTTAATTTGAATAAAAAAACTCCGATGTGGGTAATCAACAATAATTTTGCAAAATCTGAACAACAATGGATCGGAACATTTCGCCCAATTTCTCCGGAAGGAGCTGCCTCCATCAGACAACTACTTCTTTACAGCAAATGGAAAATACCTAGAGTAAAATTTGCGGGACAAATTCCTGCATTCCTTAAAAACAGGCAAATCCTTGACAAACTGCTTGTTGGGACGGACTCACCACACAATCCTGTAAACTACACCAGTTCTTATTATAGCAAGCGCCTTCACATAGTTCACATTATTTTGTAGCTTCATCAGTATTTAATTAAGTCACCAGACTTCGCCCATTTCACTCAAGCCGATTCAAACGACTACTTTTCTTCCAAAATATTATCACTCTCATGCACGTAAGCAGAAACACCATTGAATCCCTTTACAAGAAAGCATCTGATGGAAACAAAGAAAATCATATCCTCTCAAGAGACAAACTTATTTCAAGATGCGCATTTGAAATGAGCTATCCCGACCACCAGGAACCATAACACTCCAGCTAAAAATCATCGCCCTCAAGCTCAAAAATCCAAGTACTACAAATTCTATAATATTCTTCACTAAGAAAAAAGTCAAATTCCGTTTTTTTAATTTCTTTATTCAAAAAAACAAAAACCACCCCTAAAATAAAGTTATTAAACCATCTTTTATACCAAGCAAAAAATATAAGCCTAAACATGCTAAACATAAACTTTAGTAAATAATTCACCAGCTATTTCAAAGTCCCATTATCCTTTTCTATATTTCAATCTTAAACACTGTAGTTTTACAAACTGACAGCGTTAAGTTTTTTCAATTTTTCTCTTTTTTTTTTTAAAAGGCTTAAAACCTAATACATCACAAATTCGACACAAACTAATAAATAAAATAGGAGATAAGTGCAATGATATTCCAGACTAAGATCTGCTCTCACTTCTGTCTGAACATGTCAACTGCGCCGAGGCCAACTTGGCTATGCCCCAAAAATCCAGGAATATATTTCCATTTTTTATCATTTTTATTATTTTATTTTTAATTTTTTTCTATTTTTGGTATTCTAATAAAAACTTAGTAAACTATATGAATTTTTTTTGTTTCATTATTTAAGGCTTTTAATTTTGCTTATAAAATTTTTTAATTAATTTCATTTATTTTACCTTTATGAATATCAAATTTTATTTTTTTGTTTACAAAAAAGATACAAATTTAAATTTAACAATATTTTTAAATTATGAAGAATTTCGTTTGTGCGAAACATAAGTTACAAAAAACTTTATACACTTAATTTTATAATTTTTAAAATGTAAATTACATCGCCAGAATTGGCGTTAATTGAAAAAATAAATAAATAAAAAATACTTTAAGAATTATCTCCAGTTAAACTTAATTGAAGTTAACTTTAAATCTTAGAAGAATTCAGAGGATTTTAATTACAAGAATAACTTAATTACTACTTCTACTATTATATGATTTGATTTAGGAAAAAGATAAAATATTTGGAGTATTTTGTTCAAATTTAATTAGATAAAAATAAAATTTAATTATTAACAAATTATGTAAATAATAATGTACAAATACTAAAAAAAAAATCAAAGTCTTGACGATTCATAAAGGCAATTTTATAAAAATTAATTTAGTTATTAAGTGTTTAATTTTTTTTAACAATTATAATTGAAATAAAACAAGTAGATAAATTTTAAATCGACTAATTTAAATTGAAGCCTAGGTTTTTTAAAATCTCCTTTTTGCTAAAAGTATCGGAGTTCTTAAAAAATGATTCATGATCTATTTCTCTGCTAAGAAATGGAACATAAGACTTGAATTGTAAAAAATTTTTATCAATAAACTTGTAAACAAACTCTGTCATATGTTCAATTTCTTCGCTTTTAAACTTTTCGCCATAAGAACAAAGCAGATCTTCTATTTTTTTCCAATCGACTTTTTCTTCTCCATCACTTATTACCTTGAATGCTTTCTCCAATAGTTCTTCTGATTTTGTGTCAAGTTCTCCTGACACTAAAATTGGAAGCATTACTCTGGAAAATGTCTCATAGCTTATTTTCGATCCATTCATTTGTTCGGATTGATTTTTTTTTCGCTTAGCAAAACTCACCTTCATTTTTCTAAAAATTTCATTAAATTGAACATCATTTGGACATAAATTCATGGTGTACACACAATTTCTAATATCATCAATGTCCATTTCACCTTTGTTTTCAATATCAAAATATTTAAAGGACATTTTAATAAGTGATTCTAGCTTGTCTATATCTAATTTGTTTTTTAATCTTTCAAAATTATCTTCTAAGGCTGTATAATTAAATTCTTGTGTAAAATTAGAATTTTTATGAGACTTGATTTTTCGCAGATCTTGATCATAGTCATACTTTTCAAACAAAAAAGAAGGAATAGCCGACTGATAGCTCGACTTTTGTTTCATTTTTATTTTTAATAGAAAAATTTATTTTTAAAATATTTTTAAATAAATTACAAACAAAAATCAAGCGCTTAATTTGGTTAATATTTCCTTTTTAGTTAACAAAATGCGCTTCATCTAAAAAAGATGTATATTAAGCTCTGCAATAAATATTAAATATAAATTTTGGAAATATTTTGGAAATTTTTTTTATAGTTTTTTTATAATAATTTTGAAAAGCTTTTTATCAATCAAAAATTATTAAGTTGTCTTTCGATTTTTGAAGAATGTATTTTTAATAACTTATAATAAATTTATTATAGTATGAAAAAAAAAATGTTTTAGATTTAATTTTTTAATTAAAAAGATAAAAAGTCTCCTGAAAATACTGTATATTTTTCTATCGCTTTTTGAAATAAAATTTTTTTTTGCCATCGATATGTCATATATAATTTTAAAGATATTAAAACAAGTAATATTTAAACAACTTTCAATCATAGCTGGGTGAGCGGTTTACTCGGATATCAACAAGGATTTATGGCCCAGCTCACCTCATCATGTGTTTTTATCTATGGGCTCATCTAAAAAAAGTTGCGAACAACCTACTTCCATTAAAATTAGATTATTTAAAGGTGAATCTGGGAACAGAGATAAAAAAATTTTGAAGATTTTTAAGAAGGATGCAAATTATTAAATGCTACTGGCAGATGCCATATTTAAATTAAACTAAAGATTATTATATATATTGATAAAGTTACTTATTTAATTATCTTTTAAATTATATATTTTACATGAAACTACAATGATAAAAAAATATTTTAAAATTTCAAAAAGTGATAACGAACAAAAACATGCATAAAAAAATCTTGCTATTTAAAAATAATTATTTTAAATTAGGGAAGATAATAATTTTTCAAATTCTACATTTTTGTCTTAAGAAATTTTAACATTTACGCATCATTTACATTTACATCTTGTCATCCTCAAGCAAAAAGGACATCAAAATTTATTTATTTTTTTTTTAAAGGAACTTCAAAAAATTTAGATTTTAGTGGTAGTGCGCTCAAGTTGAATAAAAAAAACTTCGAAAATTAGGGACATGGAAAAAATTTTATTTGTTCACTAAGTTTGATTATAGAAAAAAAATTTTTGATAAGCTTTTTATATGATTTATAACTAAGTTTTGCACCTTCAATTTTTTGATAAAAATAATATATAAAATTATAACAAATTCTGACTTAAAGGATATTTTTTTTTGCTTTATTTTAAAAGCTGAACACATTCACAATTTTTGGTAAAAAATCCATAAATTTCAGCATGAATTTAAAATATTACATTTACACAACTATCTTACAAAATTAATAATTACTTTTTTTTTGCTTCATTTCTCACCATTTATTGATAAAATTTTATTTATTTTTTATATTGAGAAGCTTCAATAAATTTTTTTTTTAAAACAAAAATGTCTGATTGGGGTAATAAATTATTTAACAAGCAATTTCTATTTAATTTTCATTTAAAATTTGTAATAGTAAAAGACGATTGGGATGAGGATGAAGAAGCAGGCTCAAAACTAGTGGTCAAAGAAAGTTGGGAAGATGACAATATAAAAGAAAGTTGGGAGGACGAGGAGGATACAAAAGAAAACTGGGAAGAGGACAAGCGTAAATTTGCCATTAATTCCAAATGCAAAATCAATTTTTTGATTTTAACTAGCCAAGCCGTCAAAACCGGCACCCAAAGAGTCAAAAAAAGCTCCTGTTGTCACCAAAGAAGTAAAAGAAATGACGGAAGAAGAAAAAAAAGAAGCCCAGTTAAAATCGGACTATGAGCACACTCAAGAACTGTTTGGTCTTAGCAAATCTTTAGACGAAATGTCCCTCAAAACTAAAGAGGAATATCAAGACTTTATAGCTAGACTTTACGCTAGAGTTAATGTTTATAGTGTAATGAGTCATTAACAAAAATTTTAAGTGAAAATAAAATTAATTTTTGGTTCTAGGGTTCTTCACTATATGTTGAATTTTTAGAAGAGCTTTTCAAAACATTGTGCAAAGGATGTAAGAAAAAATTAAGCAAAAATTTTATCTATCTTTTTTTAATTTTTAAATTCTCAGTGAATTCGGATTCTTGTAAAAAATTGGCAAATCAAATGCGAATTTTATACGAGCAAAAGTCAAACGAAGAAAAACAAGCTAAATCCAAGGATCAAAAACCGAAAGGAAAATCCAAAGCTAGAATCAAAATGGAATTTGATCGAGTAAAGGCTGATTTTGATACATTTGTTAGGGACGATATTTTGGACGATGGAGATGATGATTTTATGTAAAATGAAGCAATTCAAATCAAACAGCTTCGTTTTTTGCTATTTTATCAGATTTTTCTATTTTCCTAAATAAATAAATAAAAACGGAGGAAAAAAATTTTTTAAAAAAAATTCAACGCGACGTAAAAATTGCGTTTAAAGACTACAATGATACCATTTTGTCTTAATTTTAATTTAGATTTAAATAAAAATGACATCCACCTACTCAAATTTTGTAGTGTAATTTTTATTTAACTTATGTAAATTTTTTAAATAATTTTTGTTAAATTTCAGTCATATATCTGATGAATTTTTATACATACAGTCTTACCCAACTAATGAAGTGATTGCCATCGACCGATTAAGCAACGAAATAAGCTTAAAAGGTACATCATGTTTTATTTAATTTATCTTTTTTAAAATAAATAATTCACAAGATCAAAATTCAATTCCCACAAGTGCTACCCAAAAACCTATCGATGGAATAGTTGGGTCAATCAAACTAGTTTCAGGTTGGTTTGATTAAAACTTTTGATTTAATTACAAATATTTTAAAAATATAAACAGAAGGTTATTATCTAATTGTAATAACTGGAAAATCCAAGGTTGGAGTTTTATATGAACATGATATTTGGAAATGCGAAAAATTTGAGATGATTCCTTTTTATCGAAATGAAAATCATATGAATGAACTTGAGGTATTTAAAAAAAAATATATTTCATTGATTATTCGTTAAGTTAGAGCCAATAAAAAATATTTCTAAGTATAAAATAATAGCGAAAGTACCACGCTTAATTTACAGACTCAATGCTAAATTTAAAGTTTATAAATTGAATTTGTTTTTTATTAAAATAATTCAATTTTTAAAGATTCAAAGTAAAAAAAAAATTTATTTTTTAAATTCCAATTTTATTTAGTTAAAACTGCAAACTCATTTAAAAATTTTAATATTATTTTTATTTGTTATATATATCTTAAAAGGATTTGCATCGTTTTCTTCTGAGTCTTAGAATTTATTTTGATAATTTTTGGAACTAATTTCTTAGCCATTCTGCAAAATTTTGAAATTTGCTAAACGAGTAATTTTCTATCAATTTTTTTTTCTAATCTTTGATAGGAATAAAGATTTTTTGTGAAAAAATTGTATACATTTATCATTATTGGGGCTTTAATCTTTTTAGAAAATAATAATTCCTAAACTAGCAAATTTCATTCTGAAACTCACTTTTCATTCTGAAAATAATATCGTGGTTAGTCTTGAGATGAAAATTAAATTATCATTTTTGGTTGTATTCATGGATCAGAAAATCCAAGTTTTAAACTTTGGTTAATTTCTGATCAAAGCAAAAATTAATTTTTTTAGTTGTTTACTCAACAGATTGAAATTGCTTGGTTATAATTTTTATTATAAAATGTTAAATAATTTTAAAAAATTAGAAATACATTAATCAATTTTTTTTGTTTATTTTTTCTTATCTTTATTTTCTTTTATCTTTATTCTAAATTTAATTTAAATCTCAAGGATACAAAATTAATTTTTTTGGTTTTGAGCTTTTTCTGAAAATAAAACTACTATGTATAAAATATATAAAATTACTAAAATTTCACAATTCCTTAAACTAAATAAAATTAAATTAAAATTTATTTTAATAAAATTTTTAGTAAATAGTTATTGCTTAAATGAGCAACATATTGATTAGAAATTTAAAATTTTGTGATTATAAGGTTACAAGGTTTATTTGGGGTAAAAGGCCGAACTTTTTCCTTTTTGCTATTTCTTGTTATTATTGTCAGAGTACTGCTTCTAATTGATTCTCGGGAGTTCCAGTCTTAAAATCAGCAAATTGTCTTGATTATTTATGATTTTATAGCTTAGTCCTTTTATCTGTTAAATCTTTTATTTAAAAAATATCATTTTAATTCATAGTAAATACTTTATTTATTATTTAGAAATTTTATTATTTTAATTTTTTAATAATTTTACGGCTAGTTATATTTTGAATTAAAAAATAAAATAAATAACTAAAATAATTTATTTAAAGAAAAAAATCAATTCATCATACAAAAGCATGGTTGAAAATTTTTTGTTAACACAAAATTTTTATTTTTCATACACGTATGATTTGACTTTGAGCCTACAAAAGTTACAAGAGACATCTCCGGAATTCTTAGCTTTGCCTCTATTTGAACGAGTAATTTAAAAAAAAATTTGAAATAATTATAATTGAAAAAAATTATAGGCTGATAAACGATATATGTGGAATTATCATCTCATTAAAACACTCAATCCTACCAAAGAAATCAGCAATTTTTTAATTCCAATCATCCTTGGCTGTAAATATCCCAACAAAAAAAATCTTATCTAATATTTTATTCAAGTTGTTAGTTTAAATCGGGTAGAAATAGCTGGCAAATCTTTTGAATTCGGTCTTATTTCTAGGCGAAGCAGTAGCAATGCAGGAACTAGATTTAATGTAAGAGGTGTTGATGAAGATGGCAATGTGGCCAATTTCGTTGAAACCGAGCAAATTCTGAATTATCAAGACATAAATTGCTCTTATGTCCAGGTAAAAAAATATTTTTTCAAAATATTTTTTTAAATTACAGTCAATCAAAAGGTCCGAGGCTCCATACCTTTACTTTGGTCGCAAAAACCCAATTTAAAATACAAGCCTCCTATTTTAGTCAATGAATCATCTAATCAAGTATTTGATTAATTTAATTTAAAAAAAAATTTTTTTATTTTTTTTAATTTTAAAAAAAATTGAAGTTAGAAGCATGCAAAAAACACTTTTCCAATTTGATGCTCACTTATAATCAACAAGTTTGCATCAATTTGGTCAATCAGCACGGATCTGAGGGAAGGTTGGAAAAGTTTTATTCAGAAATGTTGAAAATGTTAAATGAACCAACGATAAGGTAAATCATTACTTAAAATTTTTTCAAAAATTTAATAAAATTTTTAGATACGAGTACTTTGATTTTCACAAACAATGTGGAAATAATCAATGGGATCGTTTGTCAATTTTGATCAATCGTCTTGCAAATGACCAAGATTCGCTTGGATATTTTTGCTTAAACAAAAATGGCTCAGTTTTTAGCACTCAACGCGGTGTTTTTAGGACAAATTGCATTGACTGTTTGGATAGAACCAATGTTGTACAAGGTCTTTTGGCTAAAAGAATGCTTCATATTCAATTAATTGTAAATAAATTGAAAAATATGATTTTTTTTATTCAGAAACATATTTTATTTTTAAAATAGAAATTGAATCTTCTAAGTGAGACTGAGGCCATTGATTATCATGACAGTTTTAATAATTTATTTAGAAATGGTAATCTTTATTTAATAAAGTGAATAATTTAGCTTTTTAAAAATTAGTTTGGGCTGATAATGGAGATATTTTGAGTATTCAATATGCTGGTACAGGAGCTCTTAAATCTGATTTTACCCGGTAAGAAATAATTATTTTTTGATAATTTAGAGTAATTTTTTTTGAAGTACTGGAAAACGAACCACTTACGGAATGATGAGAGATGGTGTTAATTCATTACAAAGATATTTTTTAAACAATTTCAATGACGGATTCAGACAAGTAAAATTTTTGCAAAATTTTATTTTTGCCTAATTGGTATTTTTTCAAGGATTCAATCGATTTAGTTCTTGGAAATTATCAAGTAGCGCCTAATGAATGCATAGAGTTGGAAAAATGTCCGATTGCTAACGAAAATAAAAAATTTTTAATAGTAAATTTATTTTTATCATCAAAAATTAAATAATTTTTTTTTAATAAAGCTTCCAATTGTCAGTCTTGGAACATTTTCCATGTTTATTATTAGCTTACTTATTCCAGCAGGTAGTTTAAAATTAAAATATTTTTAATTAATTAGCAATTTTAAATTAAATTTTCTTCTAGAAACATTCCAAGAGCAATTTTCATATGTTTTATTCTGGGGACTGGCAACTTTGGTTACTCTTGGCGTTATGCTGTATCTTGGTCAAGAAATTGTTGACTCACCAAAATTAGTCCAAAAAATTAAAAACAAAAAAGATTGACTATCAATAATTATTGGTTAAAAATATATTTTTCTGCTATTAGTTAACCAAATCAATTTTGTTTCCAGATTTTTTTTTCATTTTTTAAAGTATCACCTGGGCTTTTTTTAAGAATTTTTTTTACACATTTAGTTCTAATTTTTAGCATCATATTCACCTCTAAATCAAGGTAAAACATTTTCTATCTAATTTAGTATTAATAAAATATTAATTTCGTATTCAATAGTAAGTTTTTTTGAAAATAAAAAAACTAATGAATTTAACTAAAGAGTGCTGAGTAAATTAGCAGACTATTATTGTTATCATAATTAACACCTCTTTTATTTAATTGTTTAACTATAAAAAAAAATTAAAAAAAAAAACGAAAAAAAATTTTCAAATGAAAATAATTTTTTTAATTTGTTATCAGAATCTATTTAAAAAAATTTTTAAAGATTAAAAATTGAATTTGGAAACTTCTCTTTAAACAACTATTAACCAAGCTTTTTAAAAACTTTGAATAAAAATGACCTTTCTGATAACCGTTTAGATGCTGATTCAATTTGCTTTTCAAATACTAGTTCGTAAATTATCAACACCATGTCAAGTCAAGTCCATTTGACGTAAAATTTCTGTTTGGTAAAATAGGCATAATTGCTGACTTTATCTTAAGTAAAGCATTTTAATTTTTTTTTGAATATTTTACTATTTAAATATTTTATATCAAAAATTTAAAAATCAAACTCAGAATTTTATGAATAATTTAGAAAAAAAATTTTTTTGTTACAAAACCATACATATTTAGATCCAGTGTAAATTTTTGAATTAAAAGGATTTATTTCTAAATTTTTTGTTCACAATATTGTATATAATTCAGAGGTTTTGTAATATAATACAAGTGCATGTGCTAGGAATTTATAAAATTTTTATAAAAATTATGGAAAATCTTTAAAAAAAAAATCGGAAAGAATCGGCAAACGAAAAAAAATTAAAAAAATTTTAGTCTCAAAATTGCAATTGAAAACAAAAGTAATACTAACTTTCTTATTGAAACATTTTACAAAGCTTTTATACCCAAAAAAAAAAAATTGAAATTAGTAGTAGAACCAAAATATTTTGATTTTAAAATATCATTTGAAATGACTGACCTCAAAATTACACCAGATTACGTACCTAAACGTGTACAAAATTTTGTTTTTTTGTTTTTTAACATTTTTTTTACACTAATTTACTTAAATGGGACATTCTAAAACACTGACCCTTAATTTTTTTGATTTTTCTGATCCCTCTTTTTCTCAGCAACCAATAAATCTAACTGGAGGATCTTTTGCTGGTATGTTAGGCTCAATTGCTAGTTTATGTATCTAAAAAAATTTTTGCTTTTCAGAGGTTTGTCTTTTAGAAAATTACAAAAATCATCCTGCTGACCCCTTTTATTTGTTTACTGTCCCAAAATTAGAAGTACTGACCCCTATTTTTCTCAGCAAAATTTTGAATATTTTGATTTTTGAAAAAAATAACATATAATATGAAGCATAAGCTTTAATTTTGTCAACTTTTTTATTACATTATAAGTAATTTAGATCGTAGATTTCAAATTTCTGGTCATTTTTTATATATTCGAAAATTTTCAATTGAGTGCTGGAAAATCTTCTAAAAACTGATTAACTATCCAATTTAATTATCCAGAAATAATAGAAAGGGCAAGAAAATATTTATGTTGCCCTCTCCGGCACCTTTTCTAACGCATTCACATCCCTTTTCATACTTGGATCCCAAACCTGCACTGCGTAATCTAGATGAGGTCTTACCATGGATATATACAATCTTACCCACAGCCTTTCGTCTCTACTTGTAAACGTTTGCTTGAGCAATCCAAGTACCCTACTCGCTTTCGCACAAGCACTTTTCATTTGGCGGGTACAGTTTAAATCTGATGAGACCATCACTCCAAAATCGATTTCCGAACTATTAAAAAGATCCATAAGCAAGTATTATATTATTTAAAAAATTATGGTATCCTGTAATTTAACTTTAATAAAATGCTACCATAAAATTAACAAAAACAACTTTCCAAAACCTAATTTTAAATGTGAATTAATATTTTTTTTGGTTTTGTAATTAAAAGTTGTTAATCAGCTATTTTTTGAAATTTTGTCTGGCTGTTAGCCTCCGAAATTTAGTGATATCCTTTTAGTTAGACAAAGGAATTGATGGAGTTTTGATATGATTTTTAAGCTTAAAATATCATTAAGACCAGTTAAAGCCTATCAAAAAAAAATTTTTCTTACAAAAGATCATATTTTTATGTGTATTCATGCAACTATTTCATTCCACGGTCTAATATTATTATTATGAAATATTAAAAATTAAAGTTTTTAATCATAGACAGCAATTTAATATTTTAATTATTTCTATTCGCCTAGTTACACACCTGAAAATTACATTTACTCAGTCAATTTTTTTTTTGTTTTAAAAAGCTTGTTTATTATAAATCAAAAGTATTACTAATTTAAAAGAAAAAACTTCAATTGATTGAAACAGACTGATGATTTTATCCAAAACAACTTATTTTGTCTAAAATTTTTGAACATTAATTTAATGATTAATTTAAAATCACGAAAAACTTATTTAAGTAGACACAAAAATAAACTTGAATCCATTGTCGGTGAAAATGTTGAAAATATTTGTTTTTCTAATAGGCTTTTTTTATTTTATTTACGAAATTGAAAGCCATGGTTTTTTGATTAATCCGCCAGCTAGATCAAGCGCTTATCGAGAAGATTCACTCCGATTTCCGGTTTATTACACGGATACAGAAATGAACTGTGGAGGTAAATCAGTGCAGTGGAACCAAAATGATGGAAATTGTGGTATATGTGGAGAAAATTGGGCTCTGCCAAAGAGATATGAATTAGGAGGTGATCGATATCGTGGTTATAGAGTGAGAAATTATCCCATGAATGGAAAGATACCAATATCTGTGTATATTTGGACCAACCATCGAGGCTGGTATGAGTTTCGATTATGCAAAGTGGATGACCAACCTAGTGGAGAAGCTGATCATGCATGTTTGGATAAGATACTTCTTGCTGACGAAAATGGTCGAACCAGATTTGATACTCCAAGTCAAGTTGAAGGCTGGAGAGGCTTTTTCAATACCACACTCGTAACACCAGAAAATTTTGTTTGTGACCACTGTGTACTTCAATGGAAATGGAATGTTGGTAATTCATATGGAATTGATTTTGTAACAGGAGAAAATTGTCTTGGTTGTGGTCCGCAGGAACAATTTTATGGTTGTTCCGACATAAGAATCTATGACGGAATCATTGTAACTGAACCTGCATCTACTACCAAACCAGATATTGACCCGAATGCTGGAGCAGTTTGGGCTCAGGTAAAATTTTTAAAACAAACCATCCTTTTTTTTTTAATTTTGATTGTACAGATTTAAAAAAAATGAATTACAATTTTTTTATACCAAAATTACGAGTATTTTATTAATTTTTCTTATTTTTGTTTCTATACTTTTACTTAGTTTTAAAGGAAAACTTTTTGTATTATTCAATTTTACAGTTATCATTTTTTGATTATTATTTTATGCTAACTAAGTGTTATTTCATTTATTAACGTTTTCATTTGTAACAACTTATTCAACTATTCAATTTTTCAAATTTTAATTTTTTTAAACTATTTTAACTATTCAATTAATCTATTATTATATTATTATTGAAAAGCTGACTTGAAGATACTTAAATTGTATATTACAAATTATTGTCCATGAATGGTTTTAATTTTAAAGATAATTATTAAATTCAAATCAATATTTATCCTATTAACTAACTCAACTTCTCCTGGATAGGTTCTTCCATCTAGTTGTTGAGCCAAAATAAAAATTCAAATAAATTAAAAAAAAATTGTACTTAAAAGTGTGGTGGAGTGGGTTTTTCGGGTTCTAAATCATGTCAAACCGGCCTAGACTGTGTTTACGTTAGTGACTATTATTCTCAATGTCGACCCGCATCACCAAAATCTTCAACTCGAGCTCGATCAACTACTAGAATTTCAGCTACCCCAAGATCGGATTCTACCACTACGAAAACAACTCAGACAAGATCACCAACAACAACCACTGGAACAACAACAACAACAAAATACCAATCTGCTAATTCAAATCTAGGTGCAGTATGGAGTCAAGTAAAATAAATAAAATTAAAAAAAAATTTAAGAAAACTTTTTAAATTTTTTAAAAAGTGTGGCGGAATAAACTGGCAAGGTCCTTTTGAATGCCAAGTAGGCCTTGATTGTGTTTATCTGAATGAATGGTACTCACAATGTAAGCCATCTAATCAAGACCGCACAACTACAACTGCTAGAACAACAACAAGTTCTCAGCGTGCTAACCAGAATCAAGGAGCAATATGGGCCCAAGTATATTTGATTAATTTTTAATTAAACTAAGTGAATACGTTTTTTAAAGTGTGGTGGAATAAATTGGAATGGTCCCTTTGCTTGTCAATCTGGTTTAAAGTGCTTTAAATTTAATGACTGGTATTCTCAATGTATTCCGCTTTAAATTAAATTATTTTAGAGACTTCTATTTATATTGATTAAATTAAATAAATTACTCTGCATTTTTATTATTTCGAATTAGATAACCTGATTAAATTTAAAAAAAAATAAGGATTGTGAAATTTTATACAAATTTTTGAAAACTAACAAAAGCTATTTAACTTTTTTTTCATTTGCAAAACAAGTTATAGATCATTTTTGAAAAAAAATATCACATTTTTTAATTTTATATCGAAAGTTTTGAATGATAAATAGAATTAAAACCACTTTTATCTTATTTTTCACTCAACTTAATTTTTTGGTTCTCTAGAAATTTAGAAAATTTCAAAGTCAAGTGTAAGCAATTTTGACTTTAAATGAGAAAAGTAAAAGAAATATTTTATATTTTGAATAATACTATCTTTTTTATCAATTCATAAATTTTCTTGAGAAAATAGAATGAAAGTCATAACTTGGACTTGAAAAATCACATGAAGTTGACTGCAAAGCAAAAAATTTTCCTAGAAATTTTTCTCTAAATAAGGTCTTCGCAAAGGTACCTAATTCACTGCTAAATCTTTGCACAATTATTTATTAATCACTGAGATAAAAATTGTTAATTTAAAATCCACTCATTCTATTATTTCTTCTTTTGAGGATAAAAAAAATAGCCAAAAGATTAGAATTAACAATCAGTAATTTTTTTTAAATAAAATATTTATAATTTGATTTTTTTTTGTTAAAAAGCAAAGAGAATTTTTTATTGGTAATTTATTTTCTCACTTTTTGCTTTTTCACTAGAACAAATAAAAATCAAATTTTAAATTAAGAATTAAACAGTTTATCAATATTTATTTGGATAGACAATATTTTAAGCATAGTAATATGTTTCTGTAGCAGCCACTGGTATTTTAAAAGAATGCTTTTTTGTTTTCTTTTTCGTGTTTTATGCCACAAACCAAATCAAAAATTTCAATCAGTGTTCGATATATAAGAATATGTCACAGTTTTTTGGTGTTATGTTTTAAAAATCGATTTATTAACAATATAAAAATAATAATAATAATATTAAGTTAGACTTTTTTCTGTATTGAATCCGATTTAGAACAAAATAAAAAAAATAAAATTAATTTACGCATTATTTATTTTTTTTCGTTTTTCTTAATTAAATTTAAAAAGAATAAAAAAAATTAAAGACAAAAATAAGAAAATACTGAAAAAAAAAGAAAGAAAAAATTTTAAATTTTAAAATAATTTTAAAAAGTTCATAATTATTTAAAGTTTTTTTTAAATGACTAAATTAATCGAATAGGATACAAATGTGAAAAAAAAATAGCACCAACTGACCTCAATAGTCAATAGGCACTATAACACTAAATAGAAAAAAAAAATTCAAGTCTTCATAATCATTAAACATGATCAAAGCACAAAAATAAATAAAAAAGTCAAACCACAAAAAAAAACTCTTTCATTGAACTGTTGCATTTGGACAATTTTTTAAAACATTGCCAAAACATATTCACAAATAACGAGACATTTGTGCAAAAAAAAGGAGGCAAAAAAATGAAAAAAAAAAAAACAATCACAAAAAATTTTACACTTTAAACGAGTCCATCTAATTTAATTTTTTTTAAAAATTGCTTTACGAAAATTTGGCTAAAAAACTAATAAACTCTCGTCCGAATCAATAAATACCACTTCAGTTAGTTTTGATACAATTTTTGCCAAGCGACATAAACATTCTAAAAAATAAATATTTTTAATAAATAATGTTTTTCTTTTCAATTTTTTTCCCTCTTTAGAAGAGTTGTTTAAAAGTTACAAGACTTAAATAAAGTCCAAGTCAAGACCAGACTCGGACTTAAATTCTATTGGCTTTGACTTAAACAAGAAAAGATCATGTGGACACCACAATAACTACGTGGAACGTCAAAAAGATCATGTGGCGGGAGTGTATAATTCAAATACAAATTGAACAAAAATAATTCCTTTCTTGATAAATTAAAATAAATGATAATTAAATATACTTTAAAAAAAATTAAAAGAGTGCAACATACTTAGTTGCACCTCTTTAACCTAAAATAATTTTTCTAATGCATAAAAAGACAAAAAAAAGGATGAGATTATCAATAAAATTTAAATTTACATATTTTTGATTTACTCAAAAAAGAAATTAAAAATTAGGTAAAAATGGTGCAACAAAGTATGTTTCACAATGTTGCAGTATTTTTTTTCGCACATTTTATAAAATTTAATTTTAATTTATCAAAAATTGAATAATTTTTGTTCGATTTGTATTTGAAATTCACAACAATTTATTTGACCGCCACTATAACTATCTGGAACGGCAAAAAAGATCCTGTGGCCGCCCAATAACTAAGTGGAACGGCAAAAATGTCAGTTGGTCGCCACTTTAACCATCTGGAACGGCAAATTGTTGCACAATCATGTGCCCGTGATCATGACTAAATGATTTTGCCGTTCCACTTAGTTATTGGGCGGCCACAGGATATTTTTGCCGTTCCCAGGCAGTTATTGTGGCGGCGAGTTAAATACCAAAGTGATCAAAATAAAAATTTAAAGTCCTAACTTGGATTTGACAAGAAACTTGTTACTTTTAAACAACTCTACTCTTGAGCTTACTTTTCAATTTCAGGTGCACAATGCACAAACTGATGATCCCAGAATTTAAATTGCGGATTTTTGATCAACTCAATAAAAGTGACCAATAGTCCCCAGGGATGCGGTCTGTTCACAATCAGCCTTTCCAGCAACACCCTCGTAATCTGCTCCTGTATGGCTTCGGTGTTGGCCTCGGAGAACAAATTGAGTAGAATGCATCCAAAGTAATGAGTGTGACTGTTTGGGTAGCGGAGCTGGTTGGCAATGGCATTGATGAACAAATAGCGGCCCTCGCTGTCCAAATCAGCGACCAGAGTCTGGAATATGTCGATAAAGGTGCTGTGGACAGCGTGGGTCAAATTCGAATGGGTTGGAGTGAGACCCTTGGAGCGGAGCGCCTGAATTCCATTCGAGCCCACATACATGACCAGTGCGTTCATCAATTGAATGTTGTGCTTGGAACCGACCTCGGGCGATGTCTGCAAATAGGAACGCAGCTCGCTCAGAAAAGAAATGGGCGCTCGACTCTTTATGTACGAGTCCAGATCACTCTTGAGCTTGTAGGGGATGTTGTAGATGTAAGGAAAGGCTATCTTGGGCGGGTTGGTGTCAATATCGGCGATCATGTCCACTTTTAAATTGGGCGTGAGCGGATCTGGCAGCTTCATGCTTCTTGGGAATGCGCTCAGCACCAAATTTCTCAACTGGATGCAGTTAGAGGGCACCACGTCACAGAACTGGTAGTGTGAATTGCACAAAAATTCTGGAAAGTCATGCAATAGAACAAGAAATAGTCTGAGTGTGCCCTTGTAGAGCAGCATCACCGACTGGGTGAGCTCGATGTTGCGCAAGAACGGAGACAAAAATTTGACCAATTGACTGAGCAAAGTGGCGTACATGTTCCACGACTTGATGGACTGGTCAGGCGTGGGCTGGTTCACCTGGAGCATTTTTGACATAAAAAGTCGGTGAGAGACGAGCTCGAGCCACGAGTAGGCAAAGCCTGGCGCCTTGCTCGGCCTGATTATGTGGTACACATTGACAAACGCCTGCAGCACAGAGTAAATAATGGGCTCCAAATTGTTCTCTGGCAAAGTGGCCTCGAACAAAAGCATAAAGAACAATCTCTGAAAGGGCATCGGCTCGAACTGGGCCATCTTGGACTCCTGGTCGAACAACAAACAACCGGCTATCAGACCCAACACCTTGTTGAACAAATTTATTTTGTTCACATGGTTGCTCTGGTCGCCCGAATGCTTGACCAACAAAATAATGAGCTTGACAAAGGCGTCCAGCCGCTGGTAACAGGCTTGACGCTGACTTTTGCTGATCAGAATGTAGCACGTTTCCACACAGCTTTCGGTGCAGATGCGAAAAAATCTTGTGATCATGTCGTCTGTTTTGAAGAGGCCCTGCGAGTTCATTTGCAGCACAAATTGCTGAAAGGCCTTGGTGTTTTCTTTGAGCGGAAGGACCGAGTGGTGCTGGATCCATTCGTGGAGCAGTTGCTCGGACTTTTCTTTGAGGCCGTCGGGGTCGTCGAAGTCGCGCGCCTGCTGAACACCCGTGTACATCATGGACAGAGCGGTGGCGTTCAGACGGACATTGCTGCTTACGTCGTCGGTTATTTCGTAGTTCATTCGGATCACTTCGATGGTGTCCTTGAGGTCGGTGTGCTGCTGGGCGAGACGCGACACCGCCGATATGCGCGACACACACTCCAACAAGTTGCCAAACTGCACGTCGTAGTGCACACTCGCGTTTTCTATGTAGAAAAATCGGAGAAATTGGTGAGCGACTGGCAGCGCTTTGCCATTGCCGCTCTCCACAAACTGAGACAAGTGCAGGTCCACTGTTTGCTGGCTGAGCAGTTTGTACTTGAACAAAATGGCTATGCCCTCCACCGTGTACTTTATGTCCTGGTTGCACTCGAGCCAGATTTTTTGCACCTCCTTCAGGATCCAATTGCTGGCACAGAAGCGCTGGTCGTTCAGTATTATTTTGAGCAGGTTGATGTTGCAGTCGCGGTACTTGGCAAAGAGGATGTCGTTGGCGTTCTCGACCAGAGTGTAGCCTTCGAGCAGGTTGCAGACGAGCTTTTTGACGAGGTTGGAGGCGCTGTGCGGCTGCTGGGTCATTTTGAAGTCGTGGATGGCCAGAACCAGGTTTTGGAGGTTGAGCGTCAAAAAGTGGCCATTGGGCATGCAGGATATTTCGTTGCGGATGGCTAGCACGCAGTTGTCGTAGTGCATGTTCATGTCGTCGTTTTGGTTGAAGTTGGGCTGAGCGACCCGTTCCTCGGTGTTTATTTTGAAGCCGGGCAAATTTTTGCTGAACTCTTCGTACACGCTGAATTGGTGGGCGCTGATCGAGCCCACTTTCAGCCGGATTTGCTCGGGCATCTTTTCGTTCTGGTAGTTGAGCGTGTTGGGGTCGTAGTGGGCGCGCGCTTCCGATCTCGCCACCAGTCTTGAGTCAAATTCCATCTTGAGCTTTCGTTCCAGCTCGATGATTGAGCGTTGTATGGCTATCTTTTGCAGGTAGCACATGCAAAGTTCGATGTTATCTTGAACGATGACACTGCACGCGTGGTTAATCATATCCTTGTAAACATTGGCCAAATCAGGTGCCAACGGCTGACTAAACTGAACTTTGAGAGTGTTGAACAAATGAGTGGTGAGCGGCTCTTTGCCAGTGATCAGCATCATACCAGAGCTCATGTTGGCGACCATATTTCTGGCAGCGACGCGCATATGACTCTCCTCCGGGTCCAGACTAAAGTCCTTTTTGATAATAGGCTCGGCCGTCGACACCGATATTTTGACCGCCTTCTCCAGCAACGCCTGCATCATCTCGCTCACCGCCTTGTCCAGCGCCGGTATAATAAAACTCTTGAGGCTAGGCTGAGCGTTCAGCAGCGGCACATCCGGATTAATATATATCAAATTGGTGTTGTTGGACAGCGACTGGATCTTGATGTCGCTGAGCTTGTACTTGGCCGTCTGCGCCACATAGCCGCTCGCTTGACTCTGCACGGGCTCGGGCTCGGCCGCCGGCGTCACCGCCTTCGCCACCTCGCTCTTCGCCTTCGTCAACTGTTCGTCCACAACCTTAAACGAGCGCAACAGACCCTTCACCTGCATCTGCTCGATCTTAATGTCCAAATTTTTGCACAACACCTCAATCTCGAACTTGTGGTTGAGCTTTAGATCGGGCTCGTTGTGCAGCTCGACGAGCACACTAATTATGGAGTAGAGCCACGGATTGGGCGGCTGGAACACTTTGCTCTTGCCGGCCGGCTCGAGCACCTTGGCCACAAACGGCACCACGAACAGCAGCTCGGCCGGTCCTTTCTGGAACGCCTCGACAATCAGCGACTTGAGCTCGATGTCTTTGTGGAGAATGGGGCGATTGCGCGCCAATGTTATCAGACCGAGCCACGAGCCCAGGTTTTTGAGCAGCGCTCGGTCCGAAAACTTCTGGTCGTTTTTGTCGCTGCGCAGCAGCACTTTGATGTTGCGGAACGTCTCTGTCAAAATGCACTCGTTCAAAGTCTCCTTTTTGAGTGTGTCGACAAATTGGGCGTAGAGAATGTGAAAGTTTGGCTCGATGGATACTCGTTTGACGACCAAATAGTGGGCCACCCATTGCCAGTACTCGTCCTTGTTCAAGTCCTTGAGCTCTTCGCCCTTGGGCTGCATGTTCGACAAAGACAGGTTGTTGAATATGAACGCGATTTTGTCCTGGATTTGCTCGGGCGGCGCCGCCGGCTTCGGGTGCGAGTCGGCCTCGTTGGCCACAAGAAGAGTTTCGATGTTGGTGGTGTTGGCAATGGAGGGCTTGGTGTTGGGAGCGCGCGGCTGGGACAAAGTGGACGCTGTGGGCTGCGTGTTCAGGAATTTGTTCTGGTTGATGGGCAGCTGGGGCGCTGGGTAATTGGGCGGCATGGTGCTGCGGGCGCCGTACTCGATGTAGTCGCGCAGCGGCCGCGGTATGTCCGCAAAGTTGGCGCTCTGCGTCAACACTTGACAAAAGCTGTACAAATCTTTGAGCCGGCTGCGGCACCGGTCCAGCACTTTGAGCACGAAGAGAAATGATTTGCTGGTGCTGTTCGATTTGTTCAGCATTTGGATCAACACTTTGAGACAATTGTTGAGCATGGCTTGGTTGAGTATGTTGCGTTCGATCAATGCGCCCCACACACTTGACAATATGTGGAACTGCATCTCGTCCAGTTGGTTCATGTTTATGTTCAGATCGATTAGGATGTACTTGAGAGCGTTGGTGTAAAAATCCTTGTCCTTTTTTTCTTGCGAGTCCTTGAGCTTGGCCAACAAGTTGACAAAGTCGTCCACGCTCAGACTGGGCAGACCAGTGCTCGTTTTGAACAGACTCTGAATGCACTTGTCCACTTCTTCCTCGATTTCCTTGGCATAGAAATGGTCGGCCTCTTGTCCGGTCATGTTGAGCTGCGGCGAGTTCAGACTAGACCGGATCGGGTTTGTGCTCGAGTAGTTGATGTTGCGGTTCTGGTTGTTCAGCAGTGAGGTGATCATGTTGAGCTTGTTGTGGTCGAGGTTGGCCGACGTTTGGTTCATCAACAGATTGTTTTGAAGAGCTGAGTTGGCGTTCAGTTGCGACATGATCAGCTTGGTCGGCGAGTTGAACGAGTTGAGGTTGAGGCCGGTGGGGTTTTGGGACTGGTTGAGGTTGAGGCCGATCATTTGTTGAATTAGATCGAAATTGCCTTGGCTTGACGACAGGGATGAGCCGCTCTGGCCCACTATGGACTTGACGCCTGACGGCGTGGACACTGGCTGTTGGATGCCAAGCAGTGGGTTCGATTGCTGTTTTTCGAAGAGAACTCGCGCTTGAACGCTTATTTGCATTATTTCCTGCGACAATTCGTTGCTGACCATGCTGGTGGATGAGCTGATGCATTTTATGATGGTTTGAATTGTTCCCATAGGATCGTCTTTGCCGCTCATTTGAGGAATTTTTCGCTTCAAAAACGCAACTGATGCTGCAATGAATTGTTCCTTTAAATAAAAAAAAATAATTTAAAAATTTTTTAATAGTTAAGTTTACAAAAAAAGTTAATAAAGCCCTTTTTAATTTTTTTTAAACAAGCTACAATTTTGACCAGCTGTAAATTTCAAAAAAAAATTGAAATTTTATTTTTTAAATCTATTTATACTTTTTTTTAGCAACAAAAAAATCAAATTTAATATATTTTATTTTTTAATTTCTATAAAGTTTAGCTTAAAAAATTTTTTTAAGTCCTATCAAAAATTATTTTTTCAAACTAGCTTCAATTTTGACCAACCAGAGCAGAAATTAAATTTTTTTATTCGATTTGTACTTTATTTTAACAAAAAAATTTAATCCAATTTTTATTTAATTTTGGAATTATTTTTTTTTAATTTTTCAAAGAATCACAGCAGTTTGAATTTTGGGCCAAAAACGAAATAAACTCAATAATCAAAAGAAACAAATAATTCATAATTTAAAATTTTGTTTTAAAATCTTTCATTTTTCTTTAAAAACATTATCGCTGTAATTTTTCTGAGTAAAAAATTTAACTAGAAAACCAAAAATATCAGAAACTATAAAAATTTTCTGGTAACTATCATTTTTAAAAAAAATTTTTCTCAATAAAGTACTAAGCTTAATCGAGGACTGAAAGGAAGCAGCTAGCTTCCAGGCAGTCCGTCCAAAACCCCTCCGTTTGTTAAAAAAAAAAAAACTCAATTTCTTTTACTGAATGTTAAAAAATTCTGTGAATTGTATCAGCTGATATATCCAATGTAATACTTAAATTAAGCTTCTGCGAATAATTTACTTATATTTAAATGTGTATATATTTTTCGGAATCTTTCGCAGAGTCTGTACCAAGTTGATACATCGGATTTTTTAACAATCCGAAAAAAATTATTGAATTTTTTCATTATTTTACTAAAATTCACAATGCCGATTTTAACTGTTTATTAATAATTCATCAAAAATTCTTTAATACAAGTTTTTATTTATTATTTCAAAATAATAGAGAAAAAATTATACTTGTAAATTTTGACAAGATTTTATTCAAAGTGATCTTTTTAACTGATAGATCTTTTTTTGTTGAACTGATTTAAATAAAATAACAAATTTTATTTCAATTTTTAAAAGAGAATTAATTACCTATTAATTATTCATAAAGTTTTTTGTAATAAGAAAATTTTATATTTAATATTATTTTATAAAAATTTTATTTTCAATAATAAAAACGTTTTTCAATGTTGAAAAACGTAATTATATTATTAGGGAAATATTCTAAATTGTACCATTTTATAAATAAAATATTGCCAATATCTCTTTATAAGCTTTATTTTAAAATTATTTAAAAATATTCTAAGGATTAAAAACCTAGCTTGAAAATCAAAATTAATGTTGATCTAAATTAACACAAAAAAGTATTTAAAAAAAAAATCAAATTCTTTTGGCTCTATTATAATCCTATTATTATTCAAATTTTTATGAAGGAGAATTAGAAAATAAATAAAAATTTTTGTTTAAATTTAATCAAAACTACTTAATCATTTTGAATCAAAATAATATTAACTTTTGATAAATTAAATTTCTAATCGAAAGGAAAAAATTGGCATTTATTGCTTAAATTTTAATTTCTTAAATTGAAAACATCTTTTTGTTTGAAAATTAATTAAAAATTTTTAAAAGCATTAAATTGTGTTTTAAAAATTGATTAAAAATGATTTCTTAAAAAAAAATTTCTTATTCAATTTAAAAAAAAAATAATTTTAGCTGATCCACATGTTTAACTCTTAGACTAGAAGGTAAAACAAAAAAATAATTACGCCTAAATCTCGGATACGATCAGTCAGCCACTTGTCCAGCTTGAGGTATCCCCTTCTGGCAGCCAAACACGCCAGATCAATATTGAACGCAAGGGGCAATCCATTCAACAAAAATGGAAGAGCTTTCAAATCCTGAGAGACGTCCAAAATTCTAGTCAATCTAGAACTTTGCTCTTGGTCACTTGATTTCATGTACCAATCCGTCATGGCGTTCATAATTATGGTCCTGATCAACTGGCCATTATAAGTTTGATTCCAAGCATTTTGAAGAATAACTGCCGAGTTGGGATTTGTTCCGAGGAATATGGGAATCAGCACGGAGATCAATTCTTGCTTCAATTTGTTCCACAAAGAGCTAAGCTGCAATAGACCAAGAATTAGCAAATCGGGACATTGAGTTAGCGGGAATTTGAACAACTCGACACAACTGGAATACACCCCAGTTTCAGACAGGTTGAGCAAAGTCTCGATCAAGTTCAATGAGCGCCAAGAAGATATCAGTCTATTCTCTTCTTCAGGCTGAGCTTTCAAACACTCTGTTGCTGTTCGCCGACAAGTAAAGTCCGCAAAGCAGAATATGTCCGGATTTTTTAGAGCATTGTTCAACCATGACAACTGACCTTCCGGATTTTTCCAAACCCGGTAGATCAAGTCAACTGGAAACGTGTCTTTAAGAACTTGTTTCAATGATTGAATTAGTAAGCGAAAGGAAGTTTTATCTTTAAGGAAAAAGTCCGGATTGTCCAGCTCTTTGATCACCTCTTTCCAAGATATCGATGGAACTAGGTCTTGGACAGTGGCTACAAAAACATCCACATTCCAAGTGTTTGTTTGTTCTTCGTCTGTCAAATTTGGACTGGTGTTGTGAGTGCGCAACATCATGGAAATGATTCGTGCCACAATTACCGGATTCATTGTCTCAGATAGACTAGACTCGTTCAGCACACTCAAAAGACCTTTTCGACACTCTTCAACGCTAATTAATTAACAAATAAATTTAATAAAAAATAAAAAAAAAATATTTATTTTATTACTTTGATGTAAAACTGAATCCAATTTCTTGGATTACGCCAATTAGAGAATTTTCCATCTTAAAATTAAAAAAGACAAATTTAGATTTTTTTTTATATATATAGATAAAAAAAAAGAAATAAAAATTGCACAATTTAGACCAAGCCTTAAAGTTAAAATTAAAATTACTTTGAAAAATGTAAGATCAATTGTTTTGTCCGAGATTTTGGAATTGAAATTTTTGCTCTCGGTCAAAAAGGGCCTGATTATAGCCGGAATGTTATAATCTATTTTTTAATAGATAATTTTTTCTCTTTTACTAATTTACAAAAAATCACCTTTGAAAAATTTTTCCACAGATTCAGAATAATTTCCAGTTTTATTGGACTGTCCACTAACGGGACTTTGGTGAGTCAATCTTTCTACTTCGATTAGTATTTGCTGTAAAAGACCAATTTGAAGTTCATTATACTCCGAGTCATTAACTAAATATAACAAAATGGTTAATTAACTTTTACTTGGCTTGAAAAATGTCATCAAGTAGAATGTTACTTCTACAGCAAAGAGGCCAAGATAACAAAAAAAATTAAACAAAAGACATTTTTCAATAAGCATTGTCAAGAGCATTTTATTACCCAATTCGTTGAGGGAGTCAAAAAATTCTGGTATTTTTTGCCTAAGTAAATCACTACTAGCTGCACGTACATCTTCTTTGCTTAGGTTCAGAAGATATATTGCCAGTGACACTTCTTGCAAAAGACTTAATTTTAGCAGTTTGCTGATTTGGGCGACCAAATTGGATGGAAATTTGAAAGACTTTAAAAATTTAATTTTTAAGTATGCAAGACAATTTTTATGTCACCATGTTACCTCTTGGAGCTGGAGTGGATTCTCGATGGCATAGCACAGAATAGTGCTGAAATTGGGCTTGGCAATATATGCACCAAGGAATTCCCTGAGCAGCTGACTCTGGTGAAAGTCTTTCCCAGTCGACTTGATCGCTTCCACATTGAAGTCAATGCTTGAAAGCAAACATCGGAATAGATGACGTTCGGCTTCGAAGCCATGGTTTTCAATGATCTTGAAAAAGAAAAGGATTTAGGGAGAAAATTTTACAGGCTGAGGCAGCTACATTTTGAATTTCGGTCTGGCTCGCCTTGAAGTTCTTTTTGTTCAAGTTGGTGACCAAGTAGTGAATTTGAGAGAGTGAAAATGACAAATTATCCAGATTCATTTTGGGCGCGTAGAAAGTGTTTTTTTTTTAATTATATTGTGTAAGACGAAAATTTGAAATTATTTATTTTTATTCATATAATTCAAAATTATAATAAAAATTTTATAAATCTATCTCGATGGTTCGGTCTCGATTCTTCTCGCTGATAATTACAATATACACAAAGCAAATAAAAATTGCAAAAAAAACTAAAATTTCAAATATCTGAAAGGAAAAAATGCATCCAGATTAAGCTTATTAAATTTTAAATTTTGCTCTAAATGAACAATTATTCTAAGTAATAATCTAAGCTCACTTTTTTATTTATTAAAATGGAAAATGGTTCAAGTATGCAGCTAAGTCTAACATGTTTTAAATGTTCATACGTGTGCATGTATTTTTCTCTCAAACTTAGCTTAATGGCGCTGCAGCGATTAAATTAAGCTCTCATTGTTGAGAAACAAATTGATTTAAGTACGCAATAGGAGAATTTTTTTTAGTAAAATTTAGTGACGGCTTTTTTTTCTTCGATTTTTGTTTAGCAAATGCATTTTTCCTAAATTTTTTCAGTTTTTTTTTTTGAGAAATTAAGATAAAAAACTTAAAAAACACAAACGAAACAAAATCCCCTATTTTTCTTAGAAATAATAAAAAAATTATAATTTTGCATCGTTTAAAATCTCATTCTCCAATTTGAAAATAAAATGTAATTTCAATCTAAATATAAAATTTTTTGAATTGAAAAAAAATGATAAATTGTGAATTTTTTTTTTTAATTTCACAATTTTGTTAAATTCATTAAGAAAGAACAGAAAAAAGTTATGTGCAACATCGTGCGACATTCATAGTTGCTTTAGCTGTCAAAGTCTGCTAATGATGTCTAAAACTCTCAAAATTGCACTACACTAGAATATATTGTAATTTAGATTCTGTTAAATTTGCAGGGTTTAGCAGGATTCAATTGTTAAATTTTCTATGATTTTGTTCTGTTTTTTTTTTTTCTAAATTTCATTTACTGGACCGAAACAACAATTAAAAAAAGGAATTTTGTCACCCATTGGTCATATTATTTTATTTTATTTTTTTAAAGATAAGCTTCGATCAAAAAACACCATCTTAATATCTCGATTTGAAATATTTTTGACAGAAAAAAGATATTCATTTAAATAGTCCTACTTCAAGATTCTTCTGGCTTCAAGAAAATTTTGAAATAAGGTAAAAATGTGAATTAAATTAAAATTTGTCAAAAATAATTATTATTAATGATAAAATGATCATGTAAAAATTTTTAAAGATTCAGAAATAAATTACAATTTGATTAATAAATTTTATTTTTTTGATAAAATTTTAGTTACTATTTTTTATTATGGACCTAGACAAGGCAAAGCAAAATTTTTATTGACAAAATTTCATTTTTAAATTTGATCAAAACATGTTTAAATGCGTGATTAAATTTCATTGCAGATTTTTAAATTTAATATTTCAAAGCATTATTTTTTTAATTTTTGAAAAAGGATTGTAATTTTAATAAAATTCATTGAAAGAGGAATACAGGATTTGCATTGAAAATTTGCCCCAATTTTATTTTTGATTAGATCACTCAAATTTTTTTATTTTTATCAATAAAGATACCATGTTTTAGCTTTAAAGAAACTACAAAAAATTACTATAAAATTGATGTATTAAATTTTTTTTTTCTCTTTATATTCTTTAGAATGCTATATCTGTTCAACCAGTCAAAAAGTATTCAAAGATTTTTAGTAGTTTCTATTCAGATTCCTTAAAAAATCTTTAGTGAATAAATTATTAGAGAAATTTTGAGACATTTAAGATAAGAGATAATTTTTAAAAATGTCTCATTCTTTATTTTTTGATGTAGTCTAAGTTTTATTATTATATTAAAATATTCTCTCATTTAACTTTTTAAGATTAAACTTGAAGACTTTTTAGAGAAATATAAATGAAATTTTTAAAGAAATATTAGAGAATAATGTACGATAACCTCTAAAAAAACTCTACAAAATTGTCTAAAATTTTTTTAAAGATCCTTTAAAATTTATTTGACTGGGTTATCAAAATTAATTTTTAATTTGTTGAATTTAGTGAAACATATTTTGTTTCATGTTGTTTCATCATTAAAGTTTATAATGATCATTTTTTTAATTTAAATTAATGAAAAATAATTTAATTTTTTTAAATTATTGGAAGGTTTGAATGAAAATTCACATTTCCATAATAGTTTAAATTACGTTTTTACATCTAAACTTTTTTACTTTATTTGCTTTGTTTAGATTATCTCTTCTCATCTAACAATCTGTAGCTAAAAAAGGAAAAAAGTATTGGAATCTTAACCAAAAAAACTCACATATATTCAGTTAAGCAATTGAAGAAAAAAAAGTTTCTTTTCCTGCAAGGCTTTAATCTTTAATTTGAATAAAGTTAAAAGTAAAGAGATATAAAACAAAGGTTTTTATAAGGAATAATACAGATAAATAGAAAAATCATTTATTTCTACAAAATTTTATCATCAATTTTAAGGATAATTTTTGAAAAAAGCAAAATTTTACAACATAAAATTTTGTCTATTGATAAGGAATAAATGTCTTTAAAAAAACTGATTTTTAAACGAAAGTTAATTTATTTACAATCTAAATTGATCAATTTCTTTCAAAAAGAATTCAACAAACAAAAAAAGTTGCCTAAGTTGTAATTTTGTTTGAGAAAAAATGAAATAAAAAATCTAAGTTTAGTCTTGACTTTTGACAAACTTTCATCTTTATTAAACTGTTTTATGGAAAATCTGGCTTTTGGTTGGAAGATTTTATCTCTAGAATTTCTCAATTTTTAAGTGATGAGAATTAAAGAGATTTTTAGATGGTTGGGAAGCTTGTTGTGGAAAGTCTGAATCTAATGTTCAAATTCAAAAATTTGATTTAAAAACAAAAAGTGATGACAATAATGGATTTTCAAAAAAAATTGAAGGAAAAACCATATACACTTTTTTTAATGGTGCTTGGCACTGTGGTGATTTTTATGAGTCGAGCAATTGTTCAACTGGATTTGGATGCAAAGGATATAATGGGCAATTTTATTGCAACCCAAGTTACTGGAATCAAATGTGTTGTTTTTAATAATTTATCATTATATAAATAAAGCTTGTTCAAATATTTTCTAAATGTTTTAATTCCATACTTACTAATTCATTTGGAAATGCAAAAGATTATATTTTTAAAGTCAATTAAAAGAAGAAAATGCGTTTATTATTATTTTAAAATATTATTCAATTTTATTCAAATAATCCAAATTTCAGACACAAATTTATTTATTTTAAGTTTATTTTAAAAATTCTGCCAGAATTTTAAATAATAAACAAATTTGCTAATTGTTATTTCATAGATTTCCATTTAAATTATTCAAACAACTTAATAAGAGTATTTATCAAAAAGAAAATAGCAATAAAATCTAAAGTTTTATCACATCAAATATAGACACGGTGAAGCAGCCTTTTTTTGAGCATCAAAATAATTATCAAAAATTTATTTTAATA
Organism: Brachionus asplanchnoidis; assembly: GCA_025491095.1. Lineage (NCBI taxonomy): Eukaryota > Metazoa > Rotifera > Eurotatoria > Ploima > Brachionidae > Brachionus > Brachionus asplanchnoidis. The sequence continues at coordinate 1,590,688 of JAILYF010000027.1, read as the reverse complement.
ATATGATCTTTTGAATCTGATTCTGAATACCGATAGTCATCACAGACATGTTGTCTTGACGGACGAGGAAAAGTTCATTATTGTTATTAGTATTTATTTAGAAAACACTTAATTTTCTAATTGAATCGGTTGTTACAGGCAGCTTAATTATAATTAATAGATAAAATTACCAGAACTAAAGGATTCTTTAAGTATTAAAGTCCCTGAAATTCAAACTTCATTTAAAAAAAAAATTCTGGACAGAAAAAATATTAGAATTTTGAAAAGTTAAATAAAGTCAAGTATTGAATCTTGTATGAGTTTTTTTATTTTATGGCTGTATTCATGGCACAATTGCTTCATCCGAAGAATTTTTCGCATGTTGGGTATCAAGTTTGGAATAAGCGAAATAAAATTCACCAGAACGCATCGAAAAATAATGTTTTTGTTTAAAATCTAAAGAAATATTTAGTACCTTTAAAAAATTTTATTCACATTATAAATTTCTGAAATTATTATCTTTATGTACATTGCAACTCCTTATCATCTAATTCTTGAAAATAATGCTTTCAACTTTAAAAGAATATCATTAAAATTTAAGCTCAAATGACATGAGAATGGTATAGATTTTAAAAAATTTAAGAGATCCATAGCAAACGCCATATTTGCACCATTATCTGCAGAGCCAAACTTTACATAATTCTTAACCTCACAATCAATCAATACATCTTGTATAGCTTCACTTAATCTTACTCCCGTATGCGAACCAGTTAAGCATTTTAAACTTAATGTCAAACTTATTAAAAACAGTTCATTCTCTATAAAATTTACTGTTACGCTCAGAAAAACCTCAGTTTTGGTGTTGGTTATGCAGCCGGATGTTAGACAAAAAGTTTAATCTTTATTCAGCACTATAAGCGATTTTATTTGATCTTTCAACCTAAAGAAATAAATCTTCAGTTTTTTGTAAGTCAAAGTCTGACGACAGGGTATTTAAACTTAAGCACCACTGTAAATAGATTTCGAAAATACTTGCTAAAGACAATTGATTACGATTGATCAGTCGATGCTTTTAATTCTTTCGAAGCTTTTCTGTAAATTTACGAAATTTCACTTAAGATTTAACTCAAATTCTGAGAATTTTCAAAATTTATCTAAAATTTTTAAGATCTTTGTTTAACTTTTTTAAATAAATCAGAACTTTGTTTCAAACTAAAAAATTTTTTAAAATTTATTATAACTTAGAAAATATGAAAAATCTTCTCATAATTCTCATCTTAATCTCATTTAAGACCTTACTGAAATCGAAATTAGAAAAATTATTTGTTTATTTATTTATTGAGATCTAATTTATAAGAATCAAAATTTCTAAAATATTTCTCGCTTTATTCTCACTAAGGATCATTAAAAGATGTAAAAAATGAGAAAAATTCTGCTGTAAGTTTATTATATGAGGTTAAAAAATAGAAAATATATTTTACACTTAAATTTTTTCTTTTTTAATCTGAGAACCTTTGGAGATAAGATCCTTCAAATTTTTTTTTTTAAATTGAAGAAATTGATATAATATTATACAAAAAAATATCGGCATATATTTTCTTTAGTAGCGAATTTATAATTTTTTATATAAAATATTTTATTTTCGTTTATCAAATCAAAAACTATCAAATCTATTTTTTTAAGCAGATTTTTTTATTGCAAACAGGAGCAGATTTAATTCATGAGAATCAAAGATAAATTGACAAGTTCTCACTCTTTAGTTTTCAAATTGACTAGACAAATGGTTCTTGAATATGCTGAAGGTTTTCCAAGTACAAAAAACGGAATAGAATCGATGAAGAACACTATCAAGAAATATGCAACTTTACGAGACCGTTTACCACTAAGAGACTTTTTTAGAGTTATGGATCTTTTGATAGAAACATGGTCAAAAGATAGAAATGCAAGTTTTGAAACGACGACGAAGTTCAAAACAGAAATATCGAATCATGAATGGACACTCGGCTTTAATTGGTGCAAATCGAAAAAACGAATTGTTAAAATAAAACAAGAAGAAGAGGTAGTAACATGCATGGTAGCGTCTGAGAAGAGTTACGTAGAAGCTAGGAAAGATAGTTGTCGTATTTATTTAAACACAAGCAATTGGAATTCGTTCGATGAATTCATAAAATGCAGTGACTCACATAAAATTGTAGAAATCAACAAAGAGCGATGGTAGTTGAGTAAATGTTCTTGTAAATATTGGAAAAACAATTTCGTTTGCAAGCATGTAATTGGTATCGCATACAATATTGAATTACTAACTTTCCCAACACTTGATTCGAAAAAAATGCTTTAAGAGGTCGCCAAAAAGCTTTACCAGCTTTTGAAAGAAAATCAATTCGACCTGTAAATCATTAACTTTTTTCAATACCGTCAACTTCAACTCAAATTACAACACTAGTCAACATACAGTATGTCACAAAAAGTTAGAATCAAACTTTTTTTTTCTATTGGATTATCTTTTTGTTCGTTATTTCGGTCATCAAAAAAAATAAAAATCCAGATTTTTTTTAATTTCTTTATTTTTAATTTATTCAAATGTCGGAAAAAATACATATAAAAGTATAAGCAAAAAAAAATCCAAAAAAAAAATAAAAAAATAATTACTATTGTTATTTAACAAACCAAAAAAATGACACAAAAAGTTAGAATCAAAATTTTTTTAAGCTTTAAAATGACCGCCTTTTGCTTTAATGCGGCGGCGACCCGTTTTTTCATAGAAGAAATCAAATTGTTACAGATTTCAGTCGGAATTTTCAACCATTCATCATGGAGCACTTGCTTTAAATGGTCGGTCTGAAGTAATCATATAATTCAGCAATTTATGGTCAATTTACGACCATAAATTTTCAATCGGATTGAGATCAGGTGATCTTGGACACCATGGGAGAATCCTATAATCATGCTCTCTTAACCACTCTTTTACCGAGTTCGCCGTATGTGCAGGTGCGCCGTCCTGTTGGAAAATCCACTCTTGGTCAGGCTCGATTAAAAGCTGTACGGATGGTATAAAGTGGTTTTCTAGGGTGTCCATGTAAACATATTGGTTTATTCTTCCGGTGTATGTGTAGCAACAACCCACTCCTTCGTAAGACATGCATCCCCATATACCGACTGAGCCTCCGCCCTTCTGAACTCTTGGGACACAAAACTTTGGATGATATTTCTCATTTTGGAATCGTTTGACAAAAACTCTATATTTTCTATTTAGGACTTCAAAGTTGGACTCGTCGCTAAAAATAACTTTAGCCCAATCTTTGTCGGTCCAATTGCGTTTTTCTTTACACCACTTGTACCGTTTTATACTATCGCTGAGAGTCAAAAGCGGCTTTTTAACGGCGGAATAAGACTCTATACCTTTCTTCGCAAGCACTCTTCGGACCGTTTCTCTACTAACCTTATGTTCCTCGAATTTCGAATTGAAGTCTGCAGCGATTTGCCTATAGCTCGTTGTAGGGTTTTTTCGGACCAATCTAAAAATATACGATACGTCACGATCGGATAACTTTGGCGGTCGTCCGCAGTTGTGCACTCTAGATGTAGCTTGGAAATTCCGCTTGGTTATATTGACGCATTTTTGCGAAACTCCAACTAATTCGGCTATTTCTCTTTCAGTCTTTGTCTGATCTTTCAAAAGACCTACAATTTGCCATCTTTGTTGATCGGTTATTTTTTTTTTACCAATTTTTTCTCTATTTTGGCAAATTTTTAGGTAGTCTTACTTTAATGAGATCAAGAAATAAGTAAATTGCGCATTTATTGGCAAGCATGGTCTCAAATCAAAGATAATTAAGTTTTTTAGCAAATTCGGTAAAAAAATTATACAAAGCATCGGATATCCGATTTTTATTTCGATAAAAAAGTTTTATTCTAACTTTTTGTGCCAATTCTTTTTCTTTAAAAGATAGTTACTTTTTTTTGAAGTAAATTAATTATGAGATTATTATTTTTAAGTGTTAGTGTTATAATTGATTAAAAATTAGAAAAAATGAGGCTTAATTTGATACCTAAATCAAGAATAAAAATTCATAATTATCTATTTTTTTAATTGCAAAAAAACAATATTTTTATTTTTTTCAGTTTGATTCTAACTTTTTGTGACATACTGTATTTGAGTCAGTTACTAGCACGATTTTAGTTACACAATCGACTACTGACACTAATTTATCTCAAAAAAGAAGCTGAGGTCGTCCAAGAAAAACCTTTTCAGTTAAATAAGACGGTGTGAAATCAAAAATTAGTTAATTGATTAATTGAAAAAATGGTCTTTTTTTATATTTGTTTTTTATTTTATTATAATTTTGCTTCTAATAAAAAATAATTAACTCCTCAAAAATATTAAAATTTATATCTCTATATAAATATATAAATATCTCTATATCGAATAACTTAAAATAATTAATTTTTATTTATTCATTTATTTGTTTTCTGTACCGAGCTAATACTTTTTCAGAATAAATTTAAGAAAAAATAAAATAAAATAAAATAAAAATAGAGTTCACGAAATTCAAAACTTTAGTGCTATCTGAGTTTCACATTTTTGACTCAAAATTCGTAATCTACGCCGTCGAAAACCCCAAAAAAAAATTTTTTTTAGAAGGGGGCAATAAAAAAATTTTCTACACCCAGGGTTCTAAAGATAGCAAACCCTTTAAAAAGTTGTTGTTCTTTTAGACTCAAAATCTCAAAGATAAAACTTAAAAATACTAAAAAAGTATATATATTCTGAAAGAGCATAAAATTCTCTACATGTTAAAGTAATTTAAAAAAAAAAAAAAAGGTGTGGCGGTTTTTGTGGGCTAAAAAAAGGAAAAAAATGTGTTTTTTCTGGTTTAAATCGTATCTCCTCCGAGGGATCAATAATGAACCGATTTTTTTTTTTGTTTTTTAAATCTAGACAATATTCTGAACAAATCTATGGTTTTACTTTATTATTTTTTTGCTTTTTTTTTCTTAAAAAATCTCTTTAAATCATGTGATTTTTAACAAATTTTTCAAATTCGAATTCTTTTATTAGAATTTTTTGATTAAACTAAAGAATTCGATATTTTTAGGTGCTCAACTACTGTTTTTTTCGATTTACCTGAAAAATATGCCTTTGGGACTTGACCGTATGCAAAGCAAAAAAATAAAAAAGTAAAACCATAGATTTGTTCAGAATATTGTCTAGATTTAAAAAACAAAAAAAAAATCGGTTCATAATTGATCCCTCGGAGGAGATACGATTTAAACCAGAAAAAACACATTTTTTTCCTTTTTTTAGCCCACAAAAACCGCCACACCCTTTTTTTTTTTTTCTAAATTACTTTAACATGTACAGAATTTTATGCTCTTTAAGAATATTTATACTTTTTTAGTATTTTTAAGTTTTATCTTTGAGATTTTGAGTCTAAAAGAACAACAACTTTTTAAAGGGTTTGCTATCTTTAGAACCCTGGGTGTAGAAAATTTTTTTTTTGCCCCCTTCTAAAAAAAATTTTTTTTTTGGGGTTTTCGAGGGCGTAGATTACGAATTTTGAGTCAAAAATGTGAAATTCAGATAGCACTAAAGTTTTGAATTTCGTGAACTTTATAATAAAATAAAAATAAAAAATAAAACTAAAGTAAATAAAATTAGATAAAAAAAAGAATCAAAATAAAGTAAATAAGCTAAATAAATAAAAGTTAAGAAGACATATATTGGAATAGATTGTTACATGTGGCACATGTTAAAAAAAGTTATTTTATCAAATTAATTAATGTATATTCTATTAATATATGTTTAATGACAATTTTCAAATTGTGAACGTTGTTGTTAGGATTGAAGTGACGAAGCCATAACAAGATGTGAAACAGCAAGACCAAGTGTTTATTCAACTGTTCTATTTCTATTGGATGAGAAAGGACATGAATCTATTGGCTCAAAAATTATAAAAAAGATTATCCAATTCTAATGAAATTGTAAATGAAATATGATGAATCGGTCAGGTCTCACTAACGGTTTTATTAATAGGCAAATATCCTACAAAATTTTAAATATCTTCTTGAAATTTCTCTGAGGATAATTAAAATTGCAATTTAATTGACTTAAGCTTAGTTTCAAATTTTAAAGAAAAAATTAACCTGTTATTGATAGAGGCTGACTAGATATAAAAATTAATTTTAACTCAAACTGAGTCGATTTATAATAAGCCAATGTTTTCTATTTTTTTTGTCTTTATTTGTACCTTATAATCTTAGGCGTTTAAAAAAATTAAAATTAAAATAATTTTTTTTTAGATATACACTGGCAAAAATCTTCTAATTGTAAAGGCTTCTAATCAAACATCATTTGTTTCCATGATTATGGATATTCATTTTGAAAAAATGGACTTATCAATAAAGTTAAATTAAGCTTTGTGAAATTAGGTACAAAATTATAGAAAGTACAGATAAAAATGTAAAAAATTGAGTAACTTTTTTTCTAAAGGTTTAAACTTAATTCTGTAAATGCAACATTCAAAATTGCATCAAATATCAAAGTCAGCTAAGTTTGCAGAGCTAAGCAGAAATTAAATTTCAATTAAAATCGAGCAGAGTGCATTTCGAAGAGATTTTGCACATCATAAGCAGACTTTTACAGTTGATGCAACTTTGAATGTTGCACCGGGGGACGTTCAAAATGTAGAAAAAAAAATTCATAGACATAATTTATTATAGAAAAAATTTCATCGAATCAGATTCATAGAAAAAAAAATTATAGAATGACACTTTTATAGAAAGCAAAAATTATAGAAAAAAAAATTATCGAATTCTATAAAAAAAATTGATAGATAGCAAAAAATATAGAAAGAAAAATTATCGAATTCTATAAAAAAATTGACTAATTAATGAACTAATTTTCTCACTTTATTTATATATTTATAACCTCCTCTATTTGACTCAAATAATTATATCCAAGTTAATTCTTTATCTGTTACATCTAATGACAATTGATTCATTTTTTCAACAAGTGGATCATTAATAACTTTTGAACAAACATTTGAATCATTTTTACTACTAATATTACAAGTATTGGAATCATCAAAATCACTATTACTAATATCGATAGAATTCAAATAATTTTCATCTTCAATTTCTGATTTTTTATGGGTGCAAATCGAATTGACAATATTGTCAAAATCAGTTCTTTCTGAATCATTTTTTTGTTTTTTTTTTTATCTAAGCTTATTAATGTATGGTGAATTCATATTTCATAAATTTTATCGTAATTTGTTTCTATATTAATTATTCTATGATAATGTATTTTTCTATGAAAAAAACTTTCTATGTAAGCACTTTCTATGATAATGTGTTTTTCTATGAAAAAAACTTTCTATGTAATATTTTTCTATGATAATTAATTCTATGAAATAGACAATGCTATGAAATTTGTCTTCTATGAATTTTTTTCTATGAATTTTTTTTTCTATATTTTAATATAGTGCATGTTGCATCATGCTGCATTCACAGAATTAATTCAAAACTTTTAGAAAAAAAGGGGGGGTTGTGAAGTTCGTTTCAATTCAGCCAAAATTGAATAACTATTTAGAGGAATAAGATTTTTTCTAATTTTTTTTTGCTCAAAAATTAAGCAATTTTTTTTGCTTAATTAAAAATTTAAATTTAAATTTTTTTTTAAATTAGTCGTTCAGGTGTCATTTAAAAAAAAATCAAAATTATAAAGACAATAATTAAATCAAATCCAGATATTTTTGCAAAATGAGATAGATATTTTTAAATAACTATTCAAATTTCAAAAAAATCAAAAAATAAGCTCAAATTTCGACTGGATTCCGAACTATGAGCAGTTTGGCAGTCAGATCATAAGCACAGCCTGGATTGCGGCACGCACACATTCGGCGGCTCAATCGCCGTTCCCAAACACCTCCTGTCTACCAACTTGTCACAATTGAACGCTCTCCAGCAATACCTGTCCGCTGCCAACCAAAACGCAACCAAATTCAAGCAAAGACAATTAAAACGTCATTGTGTCACGTTGGCCATTCGACTCCATCTCGACTATCTTCAGCAAAAGCCGGCCGCGTCTCCTTCTCATCACACTGAAACGAGTGGTCGAGCAAATCGGAGACGTGATGTCATTCCGCCTACTACTATAAATTTGTAAATGATAAATTGTGAATTTTTTTTTTTAATTTCACAATTTTGTTAAATTCATTAAGAAAGAACAGAAAAAAGTTATGTGCAACATCGTGCGACATTCATAGTTGCTTTAGCTGTCAAAGTCTGCTAATGATGTGTAAAACTCTCAAAATTGCACTACACTAGAATATATTGTAATTTAGATTCTGTTAAATTTGCAGGGTTTAGCAGGATTCAATTGTTAAATTTTCTATGATTTTGTTCTGTTTTTTTTTTTCTAAATTTCATTTACTGGACCGAAACAACAATTAAAAAAAGGAATTTTGTCACCCATTGGTCATATTATTTTATTTTATTTTTTTAAAGATAAGCTTCGATCAAAAAACACCATCTTAATATCTCGATTTCAAATATTTTTGACAGAAAAAAGATATTCATTTAAATAGTCCTACTTCAAGATTCTTCTGGCTTCAAGAAAATTTTGAAATAAGGTAAAAATGTGAATTAAATTAAAATTTGTCAAAAATAATTATTATTAATGATAAAATGATCATGTAAAAATTTTTAAAGATTCAGAAATAAATTACAATTTGATTAATAAATTTTATTTTTTTGATAAAATTTTAGTTACTATTTTTTATTATGGACCTAGACAAGGCAAAGCAAAATTTTTATTGACAAAATTTCATTTTTAAATTTGATCAAAACATGTTTAAATGCGTGATTAAATTTCATTGCAGATTTTTAAATTTAATATTTCAAAGCATTATTTTTTTAATTTTTGAAAAAGGATTGTAATTTTATTTGTAATTTGTTATGTAATCATTGAAAGAGGAATACAGGATTTGCATTGAAAATTTGCCCCAATTTTATTTTTGATTAGATCACTCAAATTTTTTTATTTTTATCAATAAAGATACCATGTTTTAGCTTTAAAGAAACTACAAAAAATTACTATAAAATTGATGTATTAAATTTTTTTTTTTCTCTTTATATTCTTTAGAATGCTATATCTGTTCAACCAGTCAAAAAGTATTCAAAGATTTTTAGTAGTTTCTATTCAGATTCCTTAAAAAATCTTTAGTGAATAAATTATTAGAGAAATTTTGAGACATTTAAGATAAGAGATAATTTTTAAAAATGTCTCATTCTTTATTTTTTGATGTAGTCTAAGTTTTATTATTATATTAAAATATTCTCTCATTTAACTTTTTAAGATTAAACTTGAAGACTTTTTAGAGAAATATAAATGAAATTTTTAAAGAAATATTAGAGAATAATGTACGATAACCTCTAAAAAAACTCTACAAAATTGTCTAAAATTTTTTTAAAGATCCTTTAAAATTTATTTGACTGGGTTATCAAAATTAATTTTTAATTTGTTGAATTTAGTGAAACATATTTTGTTTCATGTTGTTTCATCATTAAAGTTTATAATGATCATTTTTTTTAATTTAAATTAATGAAAAATAATTTAATTTTTTTAAATTATTGGAAGGTTTGAATGAAAATTAAAAGAATTCAAAGTCAATTAAAAGAAGAAAATGCGTTTATTATTATTTTAAAATATTATTCAATTTAGCAATTTTGATTAAATAATCCAAATTTCAGACACAAATTTATTTATTTTAAGTTTATTTTAAAAATTCTGCCAGAATTTTAAATAATAAACAAATTTGCTAATTGTTATTTCATAGATTTCCATTTAAATTATTCAAACAACTTAATAAGAGTATTTATCAAAAAGAAAATAGCAATAAAATCTAAAGTTTTATCACATCAAATATAGACACGGTGAAGCAGCCTTTTTTTGAGCATCAAAATAATTATCAAAAATTTATTTTAATAATATGATCTTTTGAATCTGATTCTGAATACCGATAGTCATCACAGACATGTTGTCTTGACGGACGAGGAAAAGTTCATTATTGTTATTAGTATTTATTTAGAAAACACTTAATTTTCTAATTGAATCGGTTGTTACAGGCAGCTTAATTATAATTAATAGATAAAATTACCAGAACTAAAGGATTCTTTAAGTATTAAAGTCCCTGAAATTCAAACTTCATTTAAAAAAAAAATTCTGGACAGAAAAAATATTAGAATTTTGAAAAGTTAAATAAAGTCAAGTATTGAATCTTGTATGAGTTTTTTTATTTTATGGCTGTATTCATGGCACAATTGCTTCATCCGAAGAATTTTTCGCATGTTGGGTATCAAGTTTGGAATAAGCGAAATAAAATTCACCAGAACGCATCGAAAAATAATGTTTTTGTTTAAAATCTAAAGAAATATTTAGTACCTTTAAAAAATTTTATTCACATTATAAATTTCTGAAATTATTATCTTTATGTACATTGCAACTCCTTATCATCTAATTCTTGAAAATAATGCTTTCAACTTTAAAAGAATATCATTAAAATTTAAGCTCAAATGACATGAGAATGGTATAGATTTTAAAAAATTTAAGAGATCCATAGCAAACGCCATATTTGCACCATTATCTGCAGAGCCAAACTTTACATAATTCTTAACCTCACAATCAATCAATACATCTTGTATAGCTTCACTTAATCTTACTCCCGTATGCGAACCAGTTAAGCATTTTAAACTTAATGTCAAACTTATTAAAAACAGTTCATTCTCTATAAAATTTACTGTTACGCTCAGAAAAACCTCAGTTTTGGTGTTGGTTATGCAGCCGGATGTTAGACAAAAAGTTTAATCTTTATTCAGCACTATAAGCGATTTTATTTGATCTTTCAACCTAAAGAAATAAATCTTCAGTTTTTTGTAAGTCAAAGTCTGACGACAGGGTATTTAAACTTAAGCACCACTGTAAATAGATTTCGAAAATACTTGCTAAAGACAATTGATTACGATTGATCAGTCGATGCTTTTAATTCTTTCGAAGCTTTTCTGTAAATTTACGAAATTTCACTTAAGATTTAACTCAAATTCTGAGAATTTTCAAAATTTATCTAAAATTTTTAAGATCTTTGTTTAACTTTTTTAAATAAATCAGAACTTTGTTTCAAACTAAAAAATTTTTTAAAATTTATTATAACTTAGAAAATATGAAAAATCTTCTCATAATTCTCATCTTAATCTCATTTAAGACCTTACTGAAATCGAAATTAGAAAAATTATTTGTTTATTTATTTATTGAGATCTAATTTATAAGAATCAAAATTTCTAAAATATTTCTCGCTTTATTCTCACTAAGGATCATTAAAAGATGTAAAAAATGAGAAAAATTCTGCTGTAAGTTTATTATATGAGGTTAAAAAATAGAAAATATATTTTACACTTAAATTTTTTCTTTTTTAATCTGAGAACCTTTGGAGATAAGATCCTTCAAATTTTTTTTTTTAAATTGAAGAAATTGATATAATATTATACAAAAAAATATCGGCATATATTTTCTTTAGTAGCGAATTTATAATTTTTTATATAAAATATTTTATTTTCGTTTATCAAATCAAAAACTATCAAATCTATTTTTTTAAGCAGATTTTTTTATTGCAAACAGGAGCAGATTTAATTCATGAGAATCAAAGATAAATTGACAAGTTCTCACTCTTTAGTTTTCAAATTGACTAGACAAATGGTTCTTGAATATGCTGAAGGTTTTCCAAGTACAAAAAACGGAATAGAATCGATGAAGAACACTATCAAGAAATATGCAACTTTACGAGACCGTTTACCACTAAGAGACTTTTTTAGAGTTATGGATCTTTTGATAGAAACATGGTCAAAAGATAGAAATGCAAGTTTTGAAACGACGACGAAGTTCAAAACAGAAATATCGAATCATGAATGGACACTCGGCTTTAATTGGTGCAAATCGAAAAAAACGAATTGTTAAAATAAAACAAGAAGAAGAGGTAGTAACATGCATGGTAGCGTCTGAGAAGAGTTACGTAGAAGCTAGGAAAGATAGTTGTCGTATTTATTTAAACACAAGCAATTGGAATTCGTTCGATGAATTCATAAAATGCAGTGACTCACATAAAATTGTAGAAATCAACAAAGAGCGATGGTAGTTGAGTAAATGTTCTTGTAAATATTGGAAAAAAAATTTCGTTTGCAAGCATGTAATTGGTATCGCATACAATATTGAATTACTAACTTTCCCAACACTTGATTCGAAAAAAATGCTTTAAGAGGTCGCCAAAAAGCTTTACCAGCTTTTGAAAGAAAATCAATTCGACATGTAAATCATTAACTTGTTTCAGTACCGTCAACTTCAACTCAAATTACAACACTAGTCAACATACAGTATGTCACAAAAAGTTAGAATCAAACTTTTTTTTTCTATTGGATTATCTTTTTGTTCGTTATTTCGGTCATCAAAAAAAATAAAAATCCAGATTTTTTTTAATTTCTTTATTTTTAATTTATTCAAATGTCGGAAAAAATACATATAAAAGTATAAGCAAAAAAAAATCCAAAAAAAAAATAAAAAAACAATTACTATTGTTGTTTAACAAACCAAAAAAATGACACAAAAAGTTAGAATCAAAATTTTTTTAAGCTTTAAAATGACCGCCTTTTGCTTTAATGCGGCGGCGACCCGTTTTTTCATAGAAGAAATCAAATTGTTACAGATTTCAGTCGGAATTTTCAACCATTCATCATGGAGCACTTGCTTTAAATGGTCGGTCTGAAGTAATCATAAAATTCAGCAATTTATGGTCAATTTACGACCATAAATTTTCAATCGGATTGAGATCAGGTGATCTTGGACACCATGGGAGAATCCTAAAATCATGCTCTCTTAACCACTCTTTTACCGAGTTCGCCGTATGTGCAGGTGCGCCGTCCTGTTGGAAAATCCACTCTTGATCAGGCTCGATTAAAAGCTGTACGGATGGTATAAAGTGGTTTTCTAGGGTGTCCATGTAAACATATTGGTTTATTCTTCCGGTGTATGTGTAGCAACAACCCACTCCTTCGTAAGACATGCATCCCCATATACCGACTGAGCCTCCGCCCTTCTGAACTCTTGGGACACAAAACTTTGGATGATATTTCTCATTTTGGAATCGTTTGACAAAAACTCTATATTTTCTATTTAGGACTTCAAAGTTGGACTCGTCGCTAAAAATAACTTTAGCCCAATCTTTGTCGGTCCAATTGCGTTTTTCTTTACACCACTTGTACCGTTTTATACTATCGCTGAGAGTCAAAAGCGGCTTTTTAACGGCGGAATAAGACTCTATACCTTTCTTCGCAAGCACTCTTCGGACCGTTTCTCTACTAACCTTATGTTCCTCGAATTTCGAATTGAAGTCTGCAGCGATTTGCCTATAGCTCGTTGTAGGGTTTTTTCGGACCAATCTAAAAATATACGATACGTCACGATCGGATAACTTTGGCGGTCGTCCGCAGTTGTGCACTCTAGATGTAGCTTGGAAATTCCGCTTGGTTATATTGACGCATTTTTGCGAAACTCCAACTAATTCGGCTATTTCTCTTTCAGTCTTTGTCTGATCTTTCAAAAGACCTACAATTTGCCATCTTTGTTGATCGGTTATTTTTTTTTTACCAATTTTTTCTCTATTTTGGCAAATTTTTAGGTAGTCTTACTTTAATGAGATCAAGAAATAAGTAAATTGCGCATTTATTGGCAAGCATGGTCTCAAATCAAAGATAATTAAGTTTTTTAGCAAATTCGGTAAAAAAATTATACAAAGCATCGGATATCCGATTTTTATTTCGATAAAAAAGTTTTATTCTAACTTTTTGTGCCAATTCTTTTTCTTTAAAAGATAGTTACTTTTTTTTGAAGTAAATTAATTATGAGATTATTATTTTTAAGTGTTAGTGTTATAATTGATTAAAAATTAGAAAAAATGAGGCTTAATTTGATACCTAAATCAAGAATAAAAATTCATAATTATCTATTTTTTTAATTGCAAAAAAACAATATTTTTATTTTTTTCAGTTTGATTCTAACTTTTTGTGACATACTGTATTTGAGTCAGTTACTAGCACGATTTTAGTTACACAATCGACTACTGACACTAATTTATCTCAAAAAAGAAGCTGAGGTCGTCCAAGAAAAACCTTTTCAGTTAAATAAGACGGTGTGAAATCAAAAATTAGTTAATTGATTAATTGAAAAAATGGTCTTTTTTTATATTTGTTTTTTATTTTATTATAATTTTGCTTCTAATAAAAAATAATTAGCTCCTCAAAAATATTAAAATTTATATCTCTATATAAATATATAAATATCTCTATATCGAATAACTTAAAATAATTAATTTTTATTTATTCATTTATTTGTTTTCTGTACCGAGCTAATACTTTTTCAGAATAAATTTAAGAAAAAATAAAATAAAATAAAATAAAAATAGAGTTCACGAAATTCAAAACTTTAGTGCTATCTGAGTTTCACATTTTTGACTCAAAATTCGTAATCTACGCCGTCGAAAACCCCAAAAAAAAATTTTTTTTAGAAGGGGGCAATAAAAAAATTTTCTACACCCAGGGTTCTAAAGATAGCAAACCCTTTAAAAAGTTGTTGTTCTTTTAGACTCAAAATCTCAAAGATAAAACTTAAAAATACTAAAAAAGTATATATATTCTGAAAGAGCATAAAATTCTCTACATGTTAAAGTAATTTAAAAAAAAAAAAAAAGGTGTGGCGGTTTTTGTGGGCTAAAAAAAGGAAAAAAATGTGTTTTTTCTGGTTTAAATCGTATCTCCTCCGAGGGATCAATAATGAACCGATTTTTTTTTTTGTTTTTTAAATCTAGACAATATTCTGAACAAATCTATGGTTTTACTTTATTATTTTTTTGCTTTATTTTTCTTAAAAAATCTCTTTAAATCATGTGATTTTTAACAAATTTTTCAAATTCGAATTCTTTTATTAGAATTTTTTGATTAAACTAAAGAATTCGATATTTTTAGGTGCTCAACTACTGTTTTTTTCGATTTACCTGAAAAATATGCCTTTGGGACTTGACCGTATGCAAAGCAAAAAAATAAAAAAGTAAAACCATAGATTTGTTCAGAATATTGTCTAGATTTAAAAAACAAAAAAAAAATCGGTTCATAATTGATCCCTCGGAGGAGATACGATTTAAACCAGAAAAAACACATTTTTTTCCTTTTTTTAGCCCACAAAAACCGCCACACCCTTTTTTTTTTTTTCTAAATTACTTTAACATGTACAGAATTTTATGCTCTTTCAGAATATTTATACTTTTTTAGTATTTTTAAGTTTTATCTTTGAGATTTTGAGTCTAAAAGAACAACAACTTTTTAAAGGGTTTGCTATCTTTAGAACCCTGGGTGTAGAAAATTTTTTTTTTGCCCCCTTCTAAAAAAAATTTTTTTTTTGGGGTTTTCGAGGGCGTAGATTACGAATTTTGAGTCAAAAATGTGAAATTCAGATAGCACTAAAGTTTTGAATTTCGTGAACTTTATAATAAAATAAAAATAAAAAATAAAACTAAAGTAAATAAAATTAGATAAAAAAAAGAATCAAAATAAAGTAAATAAGCTAAATAAATAAAAGTTAAGAAGACATATATTGGAATAGATTGTTACATGTGGCACATGTTAAAAAAAGTTATTTTATCAAATTAATTAATGTATATTCTATTAATATATGTTTAATGACAATTTTCAAATTGTGAACGTTGTTGTTAGGATTGAAGTGACGAAGCCATAACAAGATGTGAAACAGCAAGACCAAGTGTTTATTCAACTGTTCTATTTCTATTGGATGAGAAAGGACATGAATCTATTGGCTCAAAAATTATAAAAAAGATTATCCAATTCTAATGAAATTGTAAATGAAATATGATGAATCGGTCAGGTCTCACTAACGGTTTTATTAATAGGCAAATATCCTACAAAATTTTAAATATCTTCTTGAAATTTCTCTGAGGATAATTAAAATTGCAATTTAATTGACTTAAGCTTAGTTTCAAATTTTAAAGAAAAAATTAACCTGTTATTGATAGAGGCTGACTAGATATAAAAATTAATTTTAACTCAAACTGAGTCGATTTATAATAAGCCAATGTTTTCTATTTTTTTTGTCTTTATTTGTACCTTATAATCTTAGGCGTTTAAAAAAATTAAAATTAAAATAATTTTTTTTTAGATATACACTGGCAAAAATCTTCTAATTGTAAAGGCTTCTAATCAAACATCATTTGTTTCCATGATTATGGATATTCATTTTGAAAAAATGGACTTATCAATAAAGTTAAATTAAGCTTTGTGAAATTAGGTACAAAATTATAGAAAGTACAGATAAAAATGTAAAAAATTGAGTAACTTTTTTTCTAAAGGTTTAAACTTAATTCTGTAAATGCAACATTCAAAATTGCATCAAATATCAAAGTCAGCTAAGTTTGCAGAGCTAAGCAGAAATTAAATTTCAATTAAAATCGAGCAGAGTGCATTTCGAAGAGATTTTGCACATCATAAGCAGACTTTTACAGTTGATGCAACTTTGAATGTTGCACCGGGGGACGTTCAAAATGTAGAAAAAAAAATTCATAGACATAATTTATTATAGAAAAAATTTCATCGAATCAGATTCATAGAAAAAAAAATTATAGAATGACACTTTTATAGAAAGCAAAAATTATAGAAAAAAAAATTATCGAATTCTATAAAAAAAATTGATAGATAGCAAAAAATATAGAAAGAAAAATTATCGAATTCTATAAAAAAATTGACTAATTAATGAACTAATTTTCTCACTTTATTTATATATTTATAACCTCCTCTATTTGACTCAAATAATTATATCCAAGTTAATTCTTTATCTGTTACATCTAATGACAATTGATTCATTTTTTCAACAAGTGGATCATTAATAACTTTTGAACAAACATTTGAATCATTTTTACTACTAATATTACAAGTATTGGAATCATCAAAATCACTATTACTAATATCGATAGAATTCAAATAATTTTCATCTTCAATTTCTGATTTTTTATGGGTGCAAATCGAATTGACAATATTGTCAAAATCAGTTCTTTCTGAATCATTTTTTTGTTTTTTTTTTTATCTAAGCTTATTAATGTATGGTGAATTCATATTTCATAAATTTTATCGTAATTTGTTTCTATATTAATTATTCTATGATAATGTATTTTTCTATGAAAAAAACTTTCTATGTAAGCACTTTCTATGATAATGTGTTTTTCTATGAAAAAAACTTTCTATGTAATATTTTTCTATGATAATTAATTCTATGAAATAGACAATGCTATGAAATTTGTCTTCTATGAATTTTTTTCTATGAATTTTTTTTTCTATATTTTAATATAGTGCATGTTGCATCATGCTGCATTCACAGAATTAATTCAAAACTTTTAGAAAAAAAGGGGGGGTTGTGAAGTTCGTTTCAATTCAGCCAAAATTGAATAACTATTTAGAGGAATAAGATTTTTTCTAATTTTTTTTTGCTCAAAAATTAAGCAATTTTTTTTGCTTAATTAAAAATTTAAATTTAAATTTTTTTTTAAATTAGTCGTTCAGGTGTCATTTAAAAAAAAATCAAAATTATAAAGACAATAATTAAATCAAATCCAGATATTTTTGCAAAATGAGATAGATATTTTTAAATAACTATTCAAATTTCAAAAAAATCAAAAAATAAGCTCAAATTTCGACTGGATTCCGAACTATGAGCAGTTTGGCAGTCAGATCATAAGCACAGCCTGGATTGCGGCACGCACACATTCGGCGGCTCAATCGCCGTTCCCAAACACCTCCTGTCTACCAACTTGTCACAATTGAACGCTCTCCAGCAATACCTGTCCGCTGCCAACCAAAACGCAACCAAATTCAAGCAAAGACAATTAAAACGTCATTGTGTCACGTTGGCCATTCGACTCCATCTCGACTATCTTCAGCAAAAGCCGGCCGCGTCTCCTTCTCATCACACTGAAACGAGTGGTCGAGCAAATCGGAGACGTGATGTCATTCCGCCTACTATAACCGTAGCAGATACAAATGTAATCAAAAAAGATTTAGAAATCCAAACAAGTTCTAATGATCAAATTGAAGAAGACTTATGGCCTGCTGTGTTTAATTTTCCAGCTGAGAAGTTGGATGATGTTTTGTTAGAATCATTAAGAGACGTAGATGTGATTTTATCTAAAAAAGATAGATCGGATATAGTGAATGTTCTTTTCAAACAAATACTTTCATACAAAAAGTAATTTATTTTATTTTATTTTTATTAAAATTTTATAATAATTATGATTTTATTTTTAAAGACTATATCCATCAGGATTTCAATATCGTGAAGCAGCCAAGTCCTTTGGTATAAGATTTCCAAATGTTTTTAAAAATAATCCAAAAATAATAGTAATTTTATTAAGAAACTAAATAAACCGATTATATTTTTATTGAATTTTTTTTAAGAAACAATTGCATTCAAAACTAAAAATCAAATTTCAATCAAGTAGACGTGGTGACAATCCGTGTGATGCAGTAAAACAAGCCCGTCAAAAGTACACACCAAAAAAAAAAAGATATAAAAAAACAAGTCAAGATAATTATTCAAGTAAGCAGTAGTTGATTTACTTTTATCTACTATTCAAGAAACTAATTTTTAAAAAAAACTTGTTTTCTTTTTATTTTGTTTTTTTTTAATTTTAATAAAATAGTTTAAATTCAATTCCATTTCTTTATTTTCTTGAACCATACCTTTTGTTAATAAGCAGCCTTAAAGATTTCGCTTTGGTAAACCAATAACGATTATTAAAAGCAGTTTTTTTTTACATTTATATCATTTTTAACTAGTTTTACATAAATCTAAATTTTATATTTTTACCTAAATGTATAAAATAAAACTAACTTAAATGTAAATATTTTAAAAACTTACATTTAGTTTGGCAACCGTAAGTTGTTATATATATGTAAAAAAATTGTTACCTCTATTGTTGACAGTGTATGTATCGATATACTGCCCGAACTTCACAACCCCGAAAAAGGCTATTTAATTTTTTTACAATTTGTTCCGTTTTTTTGTACTGAACTTCACGAAACCGTTAAAATTTAACTGATTATTTTATTCTAAAAATAGATGTTTTTTATGGGTAAATTTCAAATCTCAGAAAATAAAGTTGAAGACTCATGACACTCGTAAGGAAAAATTGCTAAAAGAAGATGATACTGCAAAAAGTCAAATAAAGAAGAAAGCATGTGAATTTTGAACATTTTCTGTATTGATAAGATTTTGAGTTTTTTAAGTATTTTTTAAGTATTTTTTATTTGTTTTCTTGTTCGATTCTTTGAAACTTTATATATATTTAAATATGCAACACAGAAAATTTTTTATTTAGTTTAAGAATTTTATAAAATTTAATAAGTAAATTACGCAAATCACCTTTTTTTTGTATATTTTTTAGTTTGAAATCTGAAATTATAATTGTACCATTATTGTAATATAACTTTAATTAAATTTTTAAATAAATTTATGGAAAAAAAAGGGATTTTTTAATAAAATTTTATTTTAAATGTAAAATTAAAACCAAACTCATTATAAAACTAAAATGTTTCCTTTATCTTAAGATTCTATTTTTTTGAGATCCCAATAAGAAAAAAATGAGAAAATTAATAAGAAGCTCTGGAGATTCTCACACGAATCTTCATACACTTTTCCTAATGAGATCTCATCTGAATCTCATTTCTTTCGCGATGAAGTCGACATTGCATCCCAATTAGATCTTCTATGAGATATAAATGATAACGAGACCTGGGTTCTGAGTTTGAACCATTTTCAAACCCATGAGCGTCGATTAGAAACATCATCAAGAACAATTTTTGTACTATTTGAATTTACTTCTTCATTTGGTGGAGTAGATGAAGAATTAGTTGATATTGGTGTTGAATTATTTGAGGTTGAAACCGTTTAAGATGCCATAAAATTTTGGGTAATTGTAACTTGAAAATTAACGATTTGTGAACTTAAACTTTGAGATTTTGATCCTTGTGCACTTTGTTGATGCTGGAATACTATTTACTTCGTTTAGAGAGTTTGAGTTTTTTTCTGACTCCATTTTCCTTTTCCCTTTTTACCACTACCATCTCCCATTATATTTTCTTATTTAGCTTTAGTTTAAATTATTTCACCTTTTTGTAAAGCAAATAAAGAATGGATAAAATATGAAATCCAAACTTAATGTTGGAGTTTCTATGTTATTTCTATTGTATTTGTCTTTTTTTTTTCTTTTAAAGTTTGAAAATTGCATTAAATCGTTTATTTTGCAATTTGGAGAAAAAAATTAAATTATTTTAAATTGATTTAAAAAAGTCAAACATTTTTTCTTTTTAGTCGATTTAAATTTTTTAATCGATTAAAAAGAAAAAAAAGTCGGTCCGATCGAAAAATAAAAATTCGATTTAAAATGCTAAATATAAATCAAAATCGAACATTTTTTAGTCGATTTTTTTTTTAATCATTCAAAACAAAATTTCATCGATTAACAACCCTACAAATTTCAGTTTTGTCTTTGTTTGAGTCTCGAAATTACTTTGTGACATTGTAAGCAGTGACCTCTCTCAGTGAATATTATTATTTTTTCTATATTTTATTTTTTTATTTTATTTTTATTTTAATAATTTTTTTATTTTTAATCTGAAGGAGCTAATGTTCGACACAGATAAACAACTAAATGGATAAAAACTAAAACTGTGATATTTTTATTAAATTAAATACCTTTTTAATTTAGATTTCTATACAGTACTGATATGATACACTGTATTTACGTAATTTTACGTTATTTCACGTAAAATTACCGGAACTTACGTAAATTTTTGTAAAAAGTAAAAATTCCAAAAAATACTATTTTTTTTTTTAAATTTTGACATTTTATGACTTTTTTGAAATTTTTTGGTCCTGAATTCGAAAAAAAAAAATACTTTTTTTCACGTAATTTTACATGAAATTTTATTTAATAGAGGTAATTTTTAGTAAAAAAATTAAATTTCAAACAATATAACAATTCCTATTTGGTGTTAAAAGTTTTATTTTAACTATGAAAATAAACTTGACATGAAATGTCAAGTTATTGCTTCGGAAAACATTTATTTTACGTAATTTCCGGTAAATTTACTTTTTTTTACTTTGGTAAATTTACGTAATTTCACGTAAAATTTCGTAAAAACATTTTATCATAGCAATACTGTATTTGAGAATAAATTTTTTTCTTTAAATTTACGATTTTTCACTTATGATTTAACTCAAATTCTGAGAATTTTCCAAAATTTATCCAATTTTTTAAAGATTACTTTTTATTACTTTTTTAAATAAATCAGACCTTTATTTCAAGTGACAAAATATTTTAAAATTTATTATAACATTTGAATAATTTTTTATTTTAAAAAAATCTAACAATTAGCTCATAAATTTCTGCTTAATTTAAAACGACTTTAAAGATTTCTCAAGTCTATCGATTAAAATATCCGCATGCTTCTTAGAAAAGATCAAAGATGGCCTTATTCTAAAGGCAACATCTCCAGATGCACCGCATTGAATTCCTTTAAAAGAAATAGAATAAAATTTTTTATTTATTTTTGCTTATTTTACCCAAATTCCTCATTTTTGCAATTAAATCATCTCGAATTTTAGAGCTTACACCATCAAATGCACAAAATGTACCAAGTCCTCTGGCATTAGCGATTAATTTGGAATAATCTCTGCACAAAACCTTTAAATTTGACAACAAATACTCCCCCGTTTTTTCATTTAACTCGATTAATTTATCTCTTTTGATAACATTTAGGGTTTCCTCAAGCAACAAGGCTCTAGCTGGGTCACCAAGCCAAGTATTAAATATACGATATGGTTGTGTGACGAATTTTTCTGAATAGAAATAGCCGCCAATTTGCATTTTCTTGGCAAAAGTCATCAAGTCAGGTGATTCTGCTAGATTAAAATGTTCAAAAGCCCACATTTTACCAGTAGCTCCAAGTCCAGTCTGAACCTCATCTATAAGTAACATGGAATTTTTTTCTTTACCAATACGCTGGAGTTGTTGAAAAAAATAAGGCGATCCATGATGATCACCGCCTTCAGATTGTACTGGCTCAACCACTATGCCGGCAACTGGACGCTTTTTAACATTGTTGTAATATTCAATTAACTGTTCAACTTCTCTCAGGCAATCTTCATCTTGTTTTTTATTATATTCCACATTATCTTCAAAAGGGTATTTGTAGCGTGGAAATGAAGCCACAGGCCAATCAAGAGAAGGGATATCTAATTTGTGAATAGTTTTAGAATGGGTGGTGGCTAGTACGCCGAATGTTCGGCCATGAAAGGCTCCTTTGAACGACAAAATGCTCAAATCTGGACACCCAGGACCCTTATTCACAATGCACTCATTTAAATCTTCGGGAGTCAAATCTTTTCCGCCTCTCATCAAAGAATTGTAGCGGATAAAAATAGCCTTGTAAGCATTCTCATTTGCACAGGATCCACATGCCATTGTTTGTATCATATTTAATCCTTTTGGAGCACAGGAGTTAATTATTTTGGTTAATTTTTCATATAAATTGACTGGGGGATTGGTTCCCAAGGCTGGACGATTTACGAAAATACTCTAATTAAAAATTTTGAAATTTATTTTATTTTTTTATTAAATTTTAAGGCTTTTACATAATTTTTGGGATCAGAAATAACTTTTTGTATGTCAGGATGATTGTAGCCAAGCGGAAGAGATGCTATTTGCATATACACGTCCAATAGTTTATTTCCATCAGCGTCAACAATATAATTACCAGTTGAATTTTCGTAATCTGTGAAAAATTGAATAGTTCCTGCTTGCTATAGAAAAAAATAAAAAAAAAAGGTAAAAAAATGATCAATTTACTTGAATAGTTGCTATCTGCTTGGTCAATTCTAATGATTTTGGTCCTGGAACTGGAGTATTGACTACTGGTGCATCTGGCTCATTTCCTAAGCCGCGGATTTCAGCTGATAACACTCGGCATGTGTTGAAGTTTTTTGTAATTGAACGCTCTAAAATGAAAAATTAAGCTAGGTCCGAAAATTTCAAAAATATTTACGTATTTGATTTAGTCGAGAAAATTTGGACGCATTTTTAGAAAACATGTTTAGTCTTTAACTCAAAAAAAAATGATTACATAAAGCAAAATTATTTCCTTGAAGATTAATTAGTTTTAAAGCATTGTTGAAAATTGTTAAATATGTTCAAATTTAAATTATGATAAATTTTTTTGTATTTTTTTTTCATAATATGAATTTTCTCAACTCAAAGTTAAATATGAAGGCCCTTTCTATTGCCTTATTATATATATATTCACGATTTGAAATTATTTGGCTTTTTGATAACACTATCTTTAAAAGTTAATAATCTGATCTATTATAATGTTTATAAATTTTGGTCCAAAAATGAAAATTAAACAAATTTTCGGCTTTATTCTAAAGCCACTCCTTAAAAATTTAACATCAAATTTTGATGATAACGCATTTATTTATATTCATATATATTGAACCTTGACTATTTGATATAAACTAAATTTTGTCTTTTAAAAGTTCAGAATCAATTGATCATTTAGTCTATGGCTTAAAAATTTTTCAGTATTTTTATGAGTATTTGAATAAAATCATCCTAAGACTCAAATATTTTATTGAAAAATATCTTATGATCCATTATTTAGATTATATGATAGAATTTAGAGTTCTTGAATCCATAATGACAATTAGTTTCAAATGAAATTTTTATTTAAAAAAAATTTTTGTTTTCAGGTAAGTTGTATTATTGTTGCTAAAATTTGGATATTTTCTCTTAATATTTTTAGGAAAAAATTCACCATTATTATTTTATTTATATAAAAATGATTTATGGATTATAAATATTTAAAAAAAAATAGAAATATTAAGTAAACTAAAAAATCAAAATTTTTGATGAAATTAACCTTTTATTAAATTTAAATTTTAGAAATTTTAAAAATTTGATTTTTCGAAGAAAAAGTTGATTTTTGAAGATCAAAAATTTAATTCTTCGAATTTACTTCAAGATTGAAATAAATATGTTGGTATATATTTGGTGTGTTTTTTCGTCTTTTGATGAAAATTTTCATACATTTTTGAAAGAGCATGAAAAAAGTGCGATGTTACAAATTTTTTTCAAAAAGAAATAAATGGGAGCTTCTTTGCAATCTTTTTACATTGAAATAAAATAGATTAAAGCAAACATAGGATATTTAGCTTCTATTGTTTAAAAAAAAAATCATTTAATTTTATTTATTTTTTATTTCAAATAAGAAAATAACTTTCTTTAAAAAAGATAAATTTTTTAAAAAATGTTTAATAATTAAAAAAATTAGATTTTTTTTACTAGAAAATATTAAACAGTCTATAAAAAAAATTCAAAATCATTTAAAAACATAGAGCCTTAATTTTTTAAGTTGGCGAATGGATTTTTAATTCTGAAAAATTAGTTCCATTTTTCAAATATTTTTTTTTTATTTCTAAAAGGTTAAGGAAAGATACGAAAGTCAAAGCTTTCTTACAACCCAAAATTAAAAGAGGTTAAAAATTTTAATGTTTTGAGTTAATTGAATGTTCTTGTTTGTAATTATTCTGAAATTTATTTTCTATGGTAGGATTTAGACTCAGAAGAATGTATGAGGATATTCATCCAAACAAGTTGTTTTTCATTTTTTTATGTGTTGTTTTGATTTTTTATTTCTATTGATTTGATTTTGGTTACTTATTTCGCTTGTTACCTGATGGTTTTCTACATCTTCAGAATTTCAAATATACCAAGAAATTAAAAAAATAAACCAAGAAATGTTTCAAGATAAGTCTTTATCTAAAAAATTAAAAAGCCCTAGCAATATTTAAATAAATCATTATCTACTGAAAAAAGTATCTTTTGAAAACAATATTCGTCTAAAAAGCGAAAAAAAACACCTAGTTTAAATAAAATATTTGGTTTTTATTTTATATGACAAAGGATGTTTAATAAATATCAAATGGCATAAGATGAATCAAAAACAAATTCTGTTTTTATTGATATATTGTGTGCTTCACACCAGGATTTGGTTTTTTACCTGTTTGATAGGTGTTTTTTCAAGAGAATCCATTTAAATTACCAAACTAAATGATAGTAATGAATGTAAATTAAAAAAAACAAAATTTCTTTTAAAATTTTTAATATCATAGAATATAAAATGTTACAGTATTTTTATTAATTAGAAGATAAGATTAAATCTTTGTCATTTTGAAAGAAAGTTGTGTTCGTATTTGAAATAAAAAATAAATAAAATGCAATGATTTTTGTTTTAAAGCAATAGAAACTAAATATCATATGTTTGCTTTAATATGTTTAATTTCAATGTAAAAAGATTGCAAAAGAGCATCACCATTTTTCAAAATTGAAAAATACACCATTTTTCAAATATGGACTAAATTCCCTTTCTTTTCAACCAACTGGTCAATTCAAAATGGACCTTTTTAATCTTGCTGTTTAGATTCTTAGAATTTTTTTTTGCATGATAAATGTTATCATTCAATAATTCAAAGTTATTTGTTTATCCTTGATTAGTTCATTTTTAATTTTTTTGCTAAAAAATAATAAATAATATCTTGTTAAAAAAATTCAAAAAATCCTTGTCCGAAAAACCATTTGAAGGAAACTTTTAATTAGACTCTTTGTAGCCAGAATTTTCTTCTAAATGTTTCTTTAGAGATAAATGCAACATTTTTTGAAATGTAGGTTATGACAGTCAAATGCCGCAAATACTCCTACCTTTATAAATTTATTTGATAAAATTATACTTAATTATAATTAAAAAAATATAATAGTTTTTAAATTTTATAAGTGTTATATATTCCAATCATAATAGATAAAGCAATATGTATATCAAAATTTTTTCCAATTAATTGATAAAGTGGAGTGTATCAATTAATTTATTTTAAATTATCAAGAAAATATTAAATTATTTCTCAATATTCAAAAATGATAATATCTTCATTTTTACGTTTTTAAATTAATTGAATTTAATTAATTTAAAAAAGATGTTTTAATCTGGTTTTTAATTGAAGTATTAAACTATCTTTGAGAAGATAAAATAAAAATGCGGAATTAATTATACTGAAAAATTTTCTATAAAATGATAATAAAAAATTTACAAATTGATCAAATTATTGTTTTTATTATTGTTGCACATTTAGCCATGATTTTTAAAGATCATCTTAATAGTTTTATAGTTTTAATGTATGTCGAAATTTATATTCCTCATGTAGCAATCTAGAAAGAAATATATACAATGACTTTTATCTTAATCTTTAGTTATTAAATAAATACCAATTTAGGAAAAATTATTTTTCTAGCATAATTTAACAGCTCAATTGAATTTTTATTGTTATAAATCCTTAATTAATATTAATATAAATATTAATAATTAAAATTTGTATATGAAAATTTCTACTAGCTTAACTAAAAGTAAAAATCTTCAACAACCAAAAATAGTTTAAATTTACTTGTTTTTAAAATACCTATATTATGCTATTTTATTCTGTTTCATTTTAATAACTCTTTAAATAAGCTACTAAAAATATTTACATTTTATAAAGACCTTGTGGATATGGTTCACTTGGACGTAAAGGTGGTCTGGATGGCCTTTTTCTGTTAAAAAAAAACCTTCATTCTAGAACAAATATTTTTTTTTATTTTAATATTTTTCTGATTAGGGTATTAAAATATCTTTTATATCATTTCAAATTAAAAGTAAAATTTTTTAGATTTATGTAAAATTTCACATATTTTTTTTAATTTTTTAATATGGACTCATTAAATTGCAATGAAAAAATAAGTTCAAAAGAGCTATTTGACTTGACCCGAAAGATAAACATATATTTTTCTCTATTGATTATTATAATCGGCATTGTTGGAAACAGTCTAGCAGTTTTTGTATTTGTCCAAAAACGATTCCGTATGCATTCATTCAGCATTTATTTGTTGTGTCTCTGCATCAGTGATGGAGCCTTCTTATTAACACACTTCTACGAGGATACACTCAGAACATTCATAGATGTTTACTTGAACGATCAGACCAGCTCGTTTGATCATGAATGTTTACAACACAAAAAGTCGCATCTCACAAACAAAACTGTAAAACACAGCTTTTTAAGATTAATAAGTATTACGGATAGATTTGATGTTGGTTGCCGTTTGGTCAACTATCTGCGTTATTTTCTGAGATTTTTCTCTGCTTATATAGTTCTAATATTCACTGTTCAAAGAACCATTGCAATTTATTGGCCATTCTTTGAGTCCAGAGTAAAATCAAGTAAATATGCCTGGTTCACAGTTTTCATTATTGCTTTAATTGGATTAGTGATTAACAAATGGGTTCCATTTTTTTTTGGTGTGACCGAAGATAGCCAAGAGCCAGCAATTTCATACTGTGATATCAAAAAAGAATTCTCCAGTGCTTATTTTTTATTAACAATTTTTTATGTGGTTTTGACAATGATGGTACCGATATTTACAGTAGTTGTATGTAACACTTTGATTATAGTATATATATTATTGGCGCGAAAGAAACGCCAAAATTTAATGAATTTTAAGGGCACAAAAATGAATGGAGAGAATTCTATTTCAGCACTTCCTTCTCAGTCAAGCTTTAGTAAGATTTTTTCGTTTCCGGCTTCGATTGAGAGGAAAAAAAGAAAAAAATGTAAAAAAGGATCTAATCGAGTTACTCGAATTTTAATCTTAATGTCACTATCTTATGTTGTTCTTAACTTGCCCTATTTTATAACATGGTGTTATTTTTTTAATCAAATGGCGATACGTAAAAATCTTAAAACAGCTTTGAAATTTAAACTATTTTCAATTTTAAATATTTGTGAAATATTTTATGTAATGAATTTTGCTGTCAATTTTTTTATCTATTGTGTTTCTGGCAACAAGTTTCGATACCAATTGAAAAAATCGTTTTCATTTAAAAAATCATAGTTTATCGGAAAAAAAAATATTAATTGTATAATTTTTAAAATTAATTAATAAAATATTTTAATTCAAAATTTTTGAAAATTAAGAAATAGCTATTATTTATCAAATTTTATTTTAAAATTTTTTCATAATATTTCATTTAATAAAACTTTTATTAATGCTTCATCTTTTACTATAAAAAAGGTCACTATAAAAAACAGATAATCATTTGATTGGTCACAATATTATTAGTGTTAGGGGCCGGTCATGTGGCTGGCCAGAAAAAAAAAGGCCGAGACCGTGGCCGGCCGTGCAAGCGGCCAAAGCACGGCCAGTAAATTAGACGGTCAATGACGGCCAAGCCGCGGCCACCAGACAGACAGACCGTGAAATGGCCGGCCAAAATAAAAACCTACCGTGTTTAAAAAAAATTTAAAGACAGTAAAAGTAACACTTATTATTTATCTAATATTTTAAAGGCCTAAATTTCTTTTTTTTAAGTTTTAAGTTTTTTTTTAAGCTATTTTTTTGTTTAAAGCTAAAATTTATTTTTTCATTTTTTTTTATTTATTTATTTATTTGTTTATCTGTACCGAGATAATGCTCATTCAGAATATATAAAACAAAATAAATAAAATAAAGTTAAATAAGATAAAATAAAAAATAATTAAAATAAAGGATAAATAAGTAAAAAGAAAATTTAAAATGATTTGCTGAAATAACTAGAGCTAAGACATTTTTTAATATTCAATAGTTTAGGAAAAAAAGAAGAAATTACTAGGTAGCAATTAAACAATGGAGTTGGATATTCGATATATCTTGATTCCTACTCTATATTCTTCCACCAGTCTGATGACCAGTAGAACAGAATGACTCAATCCTGCCCTGTCATATCTCTCATTCAACTCAAAAAGTCGATTCGAAATTGTTAGTAGATTTAGTTTATTGAAGGTCTCTTGATGTATAATATTTGAGGGGGTATCATATTTCAGCTTCAAAATAGATTGAACTGCTAAATTTTGAATAACTTGTATTTTTTTATGCTTGTTTCTGAGAATGAATTTAAACAAGGAAGAAATAATCCAAGATTGATCCTATCAAGGATTTGTAAAGATCACCTAATGTTTTTTGTTTAAGACCCCATTTTCTAATTAAGAGATATTTTATTAAGTTGAGCCTTTAACATTTCTGAACACATTTTTAAAAAAAGTTTTAAATTAAATAAGCACACGTAAGCCAAAAGTAAGGAAAGGAAAAACACAAGTTAACCAAAATAAAAAGCGCGCAGTTTTGTCAAATGGACTCAAATTTATTGCTTGAAACAAACTGGCCAACGTTTGGACAAGGTGTCGTATCTGGGCAATCGAAAACTTTGCATGAATGGTGTGGTAATATTTCGAAATTCGTCATGGAGCTTTCAAATCATGTGAAACTTCTAGAAGAAAGAGAAAAGGTGAAAGACATTGAAAATAAATAAACTGAAATCTGAATTGGCAGCAGCAAATAAAACAGCAAACTCATCCAACAACAGTAGCAAGTGGATTCAAACGATAAAACAAGGAACAAAAAATGCTAAAAAACCAGCGGATCAGATAGCTGTAGAAAATGCAATCATTAGCGAAATGAATGAAAGAAATAGAAGAAAAAAAAATGTGATTATTTATGGTGTGCCAGAATCTAAGAAAGAGATTTTAGCAGACAAGAAAGCAGAAGATGAAGCAAAAATCAATGAAATTCTATCCACTATTGGAAAAAGTGATGTCAAGCCAGCGTATTCGAGACGTTTGAGATCTAAAGACCAAAGTAAACCATGACCAATTCTAGTAGAACCCAAAGAAGAAGCAAACAGAAATCCACTACTACTAGCAGCGAAAAAGTTGAGAGATTCAAATATTTTCAAATCTGTTTATCTTAGTCCAGATTTGACTGAAACCGAAATAGCTTTAGACTATGAATTGAGAAAACAAAGAAATAAAGCAAATAATGGTCTTTCACAAGACTCGCCCTTTCGATATGGCATCCCTGAAAATCAGACCGTCAAATTCAAGAAGCAATAATCGTTCATCAGAAGCGCCATCACGTGTAGATAGTCTCGAATCTTTAAAATGTATGTATTTAAATGCTACTTCTTTGGACAATAAACTAGATGAATTCAGTGTTGTTATTGAAACATAAAGCCCACAAATTGTAGCAGTTAGTGAGACTTGGTTCAAGAGCATCTCAATTACGAACGTTAAAGGATACAATTTGTACATAAAGGACAGAAGTGATGGACGCAGAGGCGGTGGTGTATGTCTCTTCATTGATGAAAAAATCGACTCATTTGAATTAAATGATGCAGGTTTTAATTTAAGTAAAATAGAACAAATTTCGGTAATAGTTAATTTTTACTGTGAAAAGTATTTAGTTGGCTGTCTTTATAGGCCAAACGATTTTGTTGATATGAACGATTTGGATTTAGTTTTCAAACAAGCTAAAGATTATGTGGACGAGAGAGGTTATAAGGATCTTCTAATAATGGGTGACCTTAACTTTCCATCAATCATCTGGTCAAATGGCTGTGTGTCGGAAATCTTAAACGAAAATGGACTCGAACATAAATTCAGAGAGACACTAAGCAATACTTTCTATATCAGCATGTTAATATCCCAACTTTTCAAATGTCAAACGAAAAGCTGTCAATACTTTGGATTTGATTTTCAAGACTCAGCCTGGCAGTGTGTATGCAATCGATACAAAATTTGTTCTTTGCAACATTAATTAAAGAATCTGGTTATCTTTTTCAATTTTGTTCTCAAAAACAAGGTTAGTAAGTAATCATATACCTGAATAAAATTTATTTATAATTAATCTGACTTTGGAAAAATTTCTCATTTTCTATCAAATATTGATTGGGTGCACCTATTTGAGAATTTAAATATTCAGGAAATGTACAATGAGTTAATTTTCTATGTCAGCGAAGCTAGTAATCGATTCATCCCAGTGACGGATGGCTCTAAAAAGAAAAGTATCTCAAAACCTTGGATAAAAAATGAACTCAAGGTCTTATTTAGAAATAAAAAGAATCTTAGATATAGGAACTGTTCATCTTACTGGAAGGATATGAATCTATAAAGTGATTAGAAGCGTATCTGTAAATTAGTCTCATCAGAAATAAAAAGAGCCAGACTAACTTATGAACAGAATTTAGTTGAAAAAGCTAAGAAGAATCCAAAAATATTGTACAAATACCTAAATGATCAACTAGTAATCAAAGAATCTATCAAAGCATTAAAAAAGTCAAACAATGAATTAACGCAAGAACCGAAAGAGATATCAAATCTTCTTAATAAATGTTTTCAAGATGTTTTTGTTATTGAACAAGATGGTGAGCTTCCTCCTTTTGAAGTTGAATTTAAAGAAAACTGGTCAGAATATATTGACATTGAGCCAAATTACATTATTTATGAAATGGTTTTCAATGAAATACAATACCTGAATCAAAATAATTCATGTGGTGTAGACAAGCTTCATCCGTTATTGCTAAAAAACTGTGCAGAAGCCTTTACTGTTCCTTTTACCTTGATTTTCAGAGAATCATTATCGAATAGTCAGCTTCCAATACAATTCAGATCAGCAAATATTACTCCATTGTATAAAAAAGGTTAAAAAACAACGACAAGCAATTATCGTCCTGTGTATTTAACACTCAAATGACCACCGTGTCATTTTTGACATTTTTAAGGTTATTTTGCTAAAAAACTCTGGCAATTTTTTTTTAAGATTTATTTTTTTGATTAATCTAATTAACTTGTTATTTGAAAACAAAAAAAGTGAAATTTGAATAAAAAAATTTAAATTTTTCAGCAAAAAAAGAAAAGTTTACTTAAATTACCAGTCGTGACATATTTGACACGTCATTCATTTTGTCTACTTGAGGCTTTTTAAAAAATACATAATGTGACATGGTGTGCTTTTTTTGTTTGATTTTTTCTTCTTAAAAATAAAATTGATTATTAAATTAAAAAATTAAAAATGTCACGACTAGGAGCAGCCCTAAAAGCCCGCAATGAGTTAGAAAAGTACAAAAACTTTAATGATATTGAATCAGGGGAATCAGATGAAGAGATAAGCAATGAAAATGAAAGTGAAGATGAGGACAATGCTGATAAAAGTGTAATTAATAGCTCTGATGATGATGAAAATGATGACATTGATGACATATACCAACATATTGATGAAGCAATAGAAAGTGTTATCCAAAATATGAATTATCCGGACGTTATAGATCCTAATTTAGACAAAACTAGTAAAAGCAATGTTATTTGGACAAGATTAAAAGATGGTGAATAAACAAGCGTGCGTAAAAAAATTAGTTTAGATCAAAAACCTTTGGTTCACCCCAAAGAAGAAAATAGTTCAATACCTGCTACTCCATCAACTCCAAAAACACCATCTCATAACAAAAAACGTTCTTTGAGTTCCTCAATACTCCAGTTTTAACAAAAAAAGCCAATTTAGATTCAAGAAAAAGATGTCAAGTACGATTATGCAAAGAAAATAAAACAAATATTACCTGTACATTTTGTACAAAGCCAATATTTGGGGTTTATCTTCATGAGCAGAAGGTCGAAGCTGTTTGTAAAATATGCCATGATAATGGCAAAAAACTATAATTTTTTTTTATTTTCATTTTTTTTATAATTAAATTTTATTTTCTTTTCAATTTGAATTATTACAAAACTAAAAGATTTTTTTGATCATCTGACTATTTTGCATTCAAATAATAATTTAAATAAAAAAATAAATTTTCTATACAATTTATCAAAAAAAATTACAATTTTTTAATTTTTCTGCTCTTTAATATTGAAAATTTAAAATCGTGTCAAAAATGACACGGTGGTAATTTAAGGTATAAAAAATTTTGGTCACTTGAGTATTAACTTAAATTCCTTGCAAAATTATGGAAAGCATAATAAGAACCAAAATGGAAGACTATCTTTATAAAAATAATATTATATCTAAAGAACAGCATGGATTTGTCAAGAAAAAGTCATGTACATCTAATCTTCTGGAAACTCTAGATTTCATTTCAATGAGTCTAGACAAAAGTATTCCTGTTGATGTGATTCTGCTAGATTTTGCGAAAGCATTTGATACAGTTCCGCACAGACGACTAAAAACTAAATTGAAAGCGTATGGCTTTGATGGTCTGAAACTAAAATGGATTGAAGCTTTCTTGAAAAATAGAAGACAACGAGTTATTCAAGGTGAAATTTTGTCGGATTGGGTTGAGATTTTTAGCGGTGTACCACTAGGGTCAGTGATTGGTCCACTATTGTTCGTTTTGTATATCAATGATCTACCAAAAGGAATAGAGAATGTTGTGAAATTGTATGCAGATGATACTAAAATTTTCTCGCAAACGGTATTAGAAATAAGCGCCGCGAAACTACAATCAGATTTAGATTTAATTTTCAAGTGGTCTCAAAATTGGCTACTTCTCTTCAACACATCAAAATGTATGGTTATGCATTATGGTCATAAAAACAAAGATTTTCCTTATTTCATTAATGGTAAGCAGTTAGCAACGTCAGAAACCGAAAGAGATCTTTGAGTTATTTTCAATACAAATCTTAAATGGAAAAATCAAGTGAAATAGGCTACAAAGAAAGCAAATCAAATGTTAGGTCGCATCATGAAGTCATTCGCTCGTTTTGATTGTAAGTTATTAAGAATTTTGTATTTAACTTTTGTTCGTCCTCTTTTGGAATTTGCGGTGCCTGTATGCTCTCCAATTCTTAAGTCTGACTGTGAGAATGTTGAAAGGATGCAACGCAGAGCTACGAAATTTGCTTCTTCAATTACAAACAAACCGTATGAAAGCAGATTGAAGGCTTTGAACATTCCAAATCTGGTGGAAAGAAGAAAAAGAGGTGATCCAATTCAATTATACAAGTTCATGCATGGAATAGAATCGGTTGAAAAAAGCAACAATTTTAATGTCACAAAAAACCAAGGGAGAGGTCACTGCCTCAAATATCACAAAGAAATATCGAGGCTCCAACAAAGAGATAACTTTTTTTTCAACAGAACCGCTAACATATGGAACTCGCTGCCAAATGAATTAGTTGAAGCCCCCAATGTTAACGGCTTTAAAGCAGGCATTGATTGCTGGATGAGCAGCAATCAATCACATCAGCTGTCTTAGTGTGCCTTATCAGCACACTCGCTGGCTAACCAGCTACAGTCAAAACTACTACTACTTCTACTACTACTAATCAGACTTGTTTTTAAGTCACAGTTTTAAGTCTAAGTCACAAAAATTTAAGTCTAAGTTATGACTTGACTTAAATTTTTTTTCTTTTTTAAGCCAAAATCATGACTTAAAATTTTTTTTTTTTTTTCAAGTCAATAAATATAGTTAATTATCTAAAATTTTTATTTTCTTATGATCTTTTAACCTCTTTTTTTTCAGCGTGGCAGTCCAAAATTCTGTTAATTTAATTAAATTTAATTTTTTTTTAAGTCATTGACCTTACTTGACTTAAGACTTGTGACTTAAAAACAACTCTGCTACTAATTCATCCATCATTGGACTAAATTTAAGTTTTGAATCTAATGTGATTCCTAAGAATTTGACTTTTTCATCTTTATTAAAAATTGTTACCATTAATTTTTGATTTGGGCTACTATAATGGTGTAACTAAATTTGTTTATTTGAAAAAAAGAGGTAGACCAAAAAATGCTACGTCAGCTTTAAATAAAGATTAATTAGATTTTTTTATTGTGACAATAATTTTTAATACTGTGAGAGTAATTTTTTTTTTGTTTTATTAATTAAATTTATTATTTTAATAAATTAAATTGTACAGTTCATTATTTTATTCTTGAATGTGAAAAAAAAAAAATTTGTGATATTAATAAATATTGTGTAATTAATATTTCCTCGATACTTATTAGTTACTCTTTCAAGATTTCCTATCTGTTTAAAAGTAAAAAATGTAGCCAAATCATCTGCAAAAAGAAGAGAGTATTGACAGTTTGTTTTGTTTTTTTTGAATCTGCTACTTTTCGACAAGTAAATTTCGTAAAGGTAAATTTTGACAAGGTAAATTAGACAAGATTTTTAATTAGACAATTATTTTCGTAAAATAGTATTTCGACATTAATTATTTCGACAAACGTCTTAAAATTGGGCAAATAATAATTAGACAAAAAAATTTATTAAGAAAAATTAATTAAAAATGAAAAAATTTAAAATATAGAAAAAAATTATTAGTATTGAATTAATTTAGATAAATTAGCTAAGTATTGATAAATATCTTGATCATTATAATCATTTAAAATTTGATTTATAAGTTTTTCCAAAATAAAGTAACAAAGCTTCCTTTTGTTTACCCGACCACAACTTAGTTGAACGAATAAATTTTCTGTGTTCGATTGCTCCAGCTTTAAACTATCAATTAAGCTCAATAAATATGTAATAAATAATTAAATTGAGCGACAAGCTTAAGTTATTAATTGAGCTCACTAAATCATCCATAATAGAATAAAATAAAAAAAACAAATGCAAAAAAATCTTGTCAAGTTTTGTCGAATATATATTTTTCGATGATTAATTTGTCAGGTTTTATTTGCTTCGTTGAAAATTAATTTTTTTAATTTTTATTTGTCGAAATTAAGTTGTCGAAAATTACCTTTTCCAAATTTACTTGTCGAAATGTAAATATACCGTTTTTTTTGGTATGTCATTAATGAAAATGCTAAAAAAGAAGTGGATTAATTACTGACCCTTGAGGAACTGCTTCTTTAATAGAGTAATTATCACCTAGATGACCATTTATATTTGCTTTAAAAGATCTTAAATGCAGAAACGATCTTATCCAATAAATAAGATGAGAAGGTAGATTTATTCTGATAAGCTTGTAAATTAGTCCATCATGCCAAACTCTATCAAAAGCTTTAGAAATGTCAAAATATATACAACAAACCTTTCTATTAAAGAACTATGCAACTTTTTGAATAAGAAAGTAAAGATTATCATATTAGATAAATTTTATCTAAATCCTGATTTCTAAATATTGAGAAATAATTTAAAATTTACTTCATAATTCAAAATCAATTAATTAGGTTAGAGCACTCAACTTTATCAATTAATTGGAAAAAATTTTGATACACATATTGCTTTATCTAATATGATTAGAATATATAACGCTTATAAAATTTAAAAACTATCATATTTTTTTAAATAATAATTAAGCATAATCAATTTTTGTTCCTTCGTTTATCAATTTAAAGAATTAAAAAAATTCTAATGATAAATTTAACTTAATAATACAATCTTTTTTTAGAATCAACATAGAATGAAACTAAGCACAAATGAGTGGTAAAATAGTTGTCATTGTGGCTACAATTTCATTTCTTATGGGTGTTAATTTACCCAATGTGCGGTTTATAATATACCGCGGGATACCAGAATCGTTTGATGGGTACTACCAAGAATGTTTAAAAAATTTGACTTTTTATAAAAATAAACTTGTAATTAATCTTTAAATTTCACTCTTTTTTGTCACTGCACACTTAAATTTCTAGGAATTAACCGTCTGAGAAATATAAAAAAAGGCCTAAAAAAAATAATTTTTTAAAGAAATAAATGCAGAAAAAAAAATTAGATTTTAATTGATTTTGCTATTCTTTTAGATACCTCTAATATTACCGTAAATTTTAATAATATGAGGGTGAGATATAATGTTTGTAAATGCGAAAGGAAGAATAGAGATTCATTCTAAGTTGCATCAAGTTTTACCTAAAATTCATTAATAGATAATAAATAAATTAATATTTTCTAACGATTTAATTGAAAAGATAATAATATAATACTTACGAATCAATTTTTAAGATACTAACTTACTTTTGATCCTCAAACGCCTTTAATATTACTAGAATCAACAAAACATGTGAAAACTTCAAGAGAGGTACTTTTGTACAAGTTTTTTCCGTATTATATTATATTATTATCTTTTCAATTAAATCGCAAGAAAATATTAATTAATTGATTATTTATTAGCTATTAATCAGTTTTAGGTAAAACTTCATGCAACTAAGAATGGATCTCTATCCATGCTTTCAAATTTAAAATAAGACTATTAAAAAAATTGATCTTTATCAAGGTCCTCAGATCAAAAATTCCATTATAATGCTTGAGAAAGAGTTGAAAAATATGATCAAAAAATTTTTCTGTAGATAAAAAAATATTTTAGAAAACAAAAGTTAGACAATTTTTGATTTTTTTTTGATTTTTTATTAAATTTTTGATGTTATTTTTTATTCTTCATACAAAATATATAGAATTTCATTTAAGAATAAACTATTAAAAAATTAATGATTTTAAATATAAAATTGTCAAATTTTTTTACTTTATCTTACCATTTCTTACAAGAATTAATAAATTTTTGCAAAAAATTACCAAAATTTACAGCAAATATTGTAATAAATTAAAAGATTTTGTATTTTGTTTGAACAATAAAAAAAATTATTCCTCGAATCAAAAAAGCATGTGAAAACTTCAAGAGAGGTACTCTTGTTCAAGTTTTATCCGATGATCCGTATCCGAAATTGCGGATTTTCGGCATTTAAACGGTTGTCTAGTCCGAAGAAAAGATCCTGGAGCTAATTTCTAAATTGTGCATGACAAGGAACAAAAAGTTGCACCAGAAACATGTTGTTACATTTAACTCTTTCTCATAGTTTTCTTTAATGATGGGTCAAACCAAACCAAGGCTAATTTTTTACTAAAACCAATTTAGCCGACCAAAATTTTGCAACTAAATTTGGCTAACAAAATTTTTTAGCTGAGCAAAATTTAGTCGACTTACTTTATTTTGCAATCAGTCTTAGGATTTTAAAGTTTGAACGAAACCACCATTGAATTGGATCAAAATCATTTTCAACGCGTTGCTTTTTTAAATAATCTGAAACTTCACTTGATGCTTTAAAATAGGAAATAGGATTGTTTTTTATAAAAACTATTTATATTAGACAAAGGCTTATCTAAAATTTAAAATTTGAATTAAAAATTTGCTTTACATTAGAGATTATTTCAATACCCTTTTTTTCAGTTTCTGTCAAATTGATTATATTATTATTTTTTTGGTATATTTTAAATATATCTTCTAGGGATCGAACAGCGATTTTTCTATCATTTTTTTGGAAAAAGTCAGATTTGAATAAGGGATCTAATATTGTGCATATTAATGCACATATAGGTTTTATCAAATCCCAATACTCTTCCATCTTTAGTTTCATCGATTCTATTGTTAGTTTTAGACTTTGAATATTTTTTTCCTTTCAATTTTGTGTCTAAATGAGCCCTTTGCTCGATGTATATTCGATACAATTGGCTGCAAGAATTATATGAATCTCCAGGCAGATCTAGTGTACCTAAATTAAATCAATTAAACAAGACATTAGCTTCTTTTAATTTAAAAATATAATTTGATCAAACAGTTGCAATAAATCTAAAACAATAATTGCTTTTTCAAAATCATCATTATCTAATAAAATATCATTATCTGGCTTTTCCTCTTTTAGATCTAATCGAACACAATAAGTCCAAATAGGACTCTGGTCTTTTTAAAGGAGAAGAAACAAAATTTTCGCCTTGAGTTAAATCATTAACGGTTTGTTAAATGCTCTCAAGTTGCATTGATCTATCAAAGGATTGTGATTTTGGAGTCATTTTATCAAATTTTTCAATTTTTTTTTTTATTTAAGTGTTATAAATCAAAAAAATATCATATAGTATTTTTAAAATAAAATTTTTTCCTTTTTGGTGTTCTTGTCTATTCTTTTTTTATTGTTTCGATTTCTCCTTTTGAAATCAAAAGGAGAAATTTAATAACATAAATTTTGAGTAGATGAGGTTTGTTTGCAAAAAAAAAAAAAATTTAGAATAAAAACTGTCAAATTATTCAGAAACAAAAGAAAATTATTCTTGAAAATATTTACTTTGGTGCCCCCACATTAAATTTAAAATGGTGTGGCGGTCGCCCTAGTTCGCCACAATGGAGCTATACGACTGCTCTGTGCATCAATTGCAGTTTAGCTTTTATGAGTAAAAACTAGATTCAAAAATACAGAAATTGAAACTTAATTTTGGAAAAAGAATAATTGAAAATGATGACAAGGAAAAAAATTTTCGAAAGAAAGAACTAAAGGAAAATTTTTGAAGCGCATTTATCAAAGAGCTAAGAGAACTTCTTGGATCAAGTGAAAAAATTAACAAAGAAAATATAAAAATAAGAAAAAGAATTAAAAGAAGAAGAAGATTTTGAAAAGAGCAAAAATGGAATTAGCGATTCTATCAAATATTGCCTTCAAAATTTAAAAGAAAGAAAAGAAGAGTTAAAACTATTATTCAAAGCGTACTAACCTCGAACTGAACCAAATTTCGGAATTCGTTTAAAAATTGGAACAACTCGGATTGATGCTGAATACGATGCTGTTGGTTGTTCAACCTTATAAATACTAATAATACTAAATATAAATACTAAATACTACAAAAACTAAATTCAAACTTTTAAAAAAGGTTTTATCTTTTTGTAAATCTCATTCTTTGAATATTTAATCTAAAATCAAAACTTTTGTGGTAATTATGTAAAAAAAGAAAATTTTTTTTTAAGTATTTTAATTTCTTAAACATAATTTTAAAACGGGGCAATTAGAAAAAAAAAACTCAGCAGTTTCATTAATGTTTTTTGGCATATTTCTTTTAGAACTCGATGCGCTGATTAATATTATATTTGAAATTTTGCTATTTACTTAATTTTTTCAATTTTGGTGCTTAATTCTTATTTAATTTTTCTTTTCTAGTATTTAAGATATTAATCAAGCTTTATTTTTTTTTTAAGATCACCAAATTCTCTACAAAAATTAATATAATTCTGAAATATTTTTTTAGAAAAATCGTGTCTTGAATTTGATTTTTGTTTGATTTCTTAAGCCACTTAATAAAAATATATGAATAAAACTCTATCTGTTTTGAATTCTTTCTATTTTTGATGTCTATTTGTCAGCATAAAATTCTCTAAGGATTTCGAATATGCTATTAGTTTTTTTATATCATTTTTCCTTTTTATCAAAAAATTAAGAAAAATCCAAAAAAAATAATTTTTCTCTTCCAGAGCGTCAGGTTCGATAAGACGTTAAGACAAAAATTTTCTGAGACACATCATTTTATCTCATTTAATATAAAATTCGATTAATGCTGGCTTTTTTATTTTTATTTGACTTTTTACCTTTTTTTTCTAGCAAACAATATTCAAAATAGCTAAATTTTGGTGCTTATAATTGGTCATATTTTTAATAATTTTTGTGTTCAAAATTCAAAATAGATAGAGTTTTATTTATATATTTTTTTTAAGTGGCTTAAGAAATCAAGCAAAAATCAAATTCAAGACACAATTTTTATAAAAAAATATTTCAGAATTAAATTAATTTTTGTAGAGAATTTGGTGATCTTACAAAAAAAATAAAAAGTTTGATTAATATCTTAAATGATGATGATGATGATTTATAGATATAGTGACTAGGTCACTAGGGAACTGCGGGACTATGATCCCTTTGAACCCGAAGCAGGTCAATTTGATTCGTTTCCAGATGAAAAATCATTAAATCCTTCTTTTTCAATTTGAATATATTCCTCAAGATCAACAAAGAGACTATTATTTCCATCGTTTTCAAAGAATTTCATGCAGCTCATTTCTTTGTTTTTTCTGATTATGCCAAAAATTAGTTTGTCTAACATTTGCTATAGACAGTGAACCTTCTTGTATCTCCTGTGCGAGATTGTTTATTTTTAGCTCATTTCTAATTAAGTTGTTTGTTCTGATAGCTTTAGACAGGTATCTATTAGTCAGATAGCTAGATCTTTTAACCACAGGGTCGATATCGATTAAACTGTATAATGAAGCTGTCGGTTCATCTCTTGCACGGTAAAAACTATATCTAATAGCCTTTCTCTGGATTGTTTCCAAGGTTTTCTGGTTCGACATGGACATCGTTAGAGCTGCAAATGGGACATATTCTATTACCGGTCTGATAAATCCTTCAAATGTAGTCGTTTTTGTTCTACTGGAAGCTTCCCAGTTTTTCCCACCTATTGATTTGATTAAGTTGAGCCGACGAGTTGTTCTTTCCTTTATAATTTTAGAATATTGGTTTAGCCTTAGTCCAGGATCAAGGGTTACCCCTAGGAATTTCGGGTTTTTTTCATGGGCAATTTTCTTCCCATCATAATATCTTTAATACTAGAAAAGAAAATTTAAGTAAGAATTTAGTACCAAAATTTAAAAAATAAAGTACCGTATTTCATCAAATATAAGAAAATTCGGTCATCAAAGGATTTCTTCTATTCGAAAATTTTTCACTCCCAAAATGTGACTCAATTAAAAGAAATTAATAGCTACTTTTTTTCTTCTATTAAAAACAAGAAAAATGCATGTTTTACATGAGAGATGATTCATAAATTTTCTTTTAAACAGGACACATATTCTCTAGAAAAATAACTCAAACAAAGGAAAGTTTTTGACTAAAATACAAGCAAGTCTCTTCTATTTGTGGTTACTTCTATTTGAGGTAATACGGTAATTAGCAAAATTTCAAATATAATATTAATCAGCGCATCGAGTTCAAAAAGACCATATGCTAAAAAAATATGGATGAAACTGCTGAGTTATTTTTTTTCTAACTGCTCGTATCCTTTAAAAAAAGGAAAACAAACAGTACAAAACTTCCTTCTTTTGTATTCTATTTTATTTTTAACATTGCCGAATCTGGCGTAATTTTATGAATAAATAAAAAATAAAACAAACTGACTTGAGACAATTTTTTCTGCCCCACTAAACGTCACATGCACATGCACAAATCCTCAATCAAATCCAAATTTATTATTCAAATTTTATTTCGAACGTAAATTTCCATTTTGTTTTCTTCTATTACAATTACAATAAATAGAAGAACAAAAAAACTACCCTCTGCTTACAAGCTTAAAAACTTTCATTCAAAGCCGTCAATTGCACATTTTATTTTTTTAAGCTCGCAAAACTTAATGAACCAAACTCAAACCACTGTGAACAAATAAACTGCACACACACACACAACAAATGGCTTCAAGCGAATTGGAAAAAGATTCCGAGCTCGAGCTAAAAGCCGAGGACAACGAGGACACTGGCGAGTTGATAGACGACCAGCCGACCAAGACCGAAGTTGACTTGGACTTGTACGCGGACGTCGAAGCCAACGAATTCACCTCCCACAACAACCAGACCCAGCAGCAAAGCGCCGACAATTTCGACGACCAAAACCCATCACAGATCGAGGTCGATCTCAACATACCAGATGACGGGGTCATAGATGACACTGGCTTGTATGACGATGTAATGGCCGAGCCCAATCCCAACACGTCTGGAGACTTCGCGCCAGACACCGACAAGAGCAAGGCGTTGAGCGACTCTGGTCATCAGAACGGCAAGCGAGTGTCGTGCTATGTGGGCAACCTGAACTGGTGGACGACGGACAAGTGTCTCACTCAGTCTATTCACTTGCTCGGATGCACCGATGTCATTGACATCAAATTCTATGAAAACAAAGTCAATGGTCAGTCCAAGGGCTTTGCTCTGGTCACTCTGGGCTCGGAGCACTCATTTCGCACTGTGATGGAAAAATTGGGCAAGCATGAAATAAATGGACAGGAGCCTGTGGTCACTCCGTTTAGCAGACACTATTTTAATCAGTTTGAAGAGCAGGCTCGCAAGGACATGCCCCAATCTAGTCAAAATGGACAAAGTGACTTCAATATGAGTATGTTGAAATTAATTTTTTTTTTTGTTAAAAATTTTTCTTTTTTTTTGTTGATATTTTTTTGAATTGTACTGTCTTATGAGCCGGGCTGATAGGAAATTTATTGTATTTTTCTTGAATTTTTTGTTGTTGTTTTAAATGGCCACTTAGTTTTTTTTTTTTTTTTGTTGAATTTTTTATAAAAAAAATTTTTGCTATTAAGAATTTTGTATTTTATCAACTCTAAAATTTAAGTTTGTTGAATAATTTTTTGTTGTTGTTCCCGCTGAGACTTGACAGTATCTTAAGTGTTGCCAGTAGGTCAACTTTGCTGGTTTTGTTTGGTAGAAAATTGGCCAAAATTGTTATAATAAAATATTGAGCTTTGAATAATTTATTGAATATGTTTTTTAATTTTTAGTAATGCTTCAAGATAGTCTAATTTTGTACTCAAAAGCTAGTTTGTAAATGTTTTATACAAAGTTTTGGATTAAAAAATACTTTTTTAGAATTTACTTATAAATTTTTGTTAATTAACAGTTTTTTTTTAATTGTACCAAGTTAACCGCTGAGAAATTTTATTTGTAAAAATTTGTTTAGAATAAATATTTATTGAAGAATATTATTTTTGGTTGCATTTTATCTAGCTGAGTCGAAAATATGATAATTTTTTGGAAACTGCATTTTTTTTAATTCAATAATCTACATTTTAATGACTAACATATGACAAAAATTTTAAATTAGAGTAAGGACCAAATTTAATAAATTTCCTGTGTTTATTAAATTTAAATCAACGCTAATAATTGTAATATTAACTTTTTTAAAAATAAATGTAAATTAAAAGCTTTCTTTTTTATTTGTTTATTTTTTTTAATTTAAATAATTGCCTCTTTAAAAATATTATTTTTTTTAATTGAAAAAAAAAGGGTAAATTTTAAGAATTTATTTTTTGTTACTCTGTATAAAACATGATATAAATAAAATCAAATTAAATCACACAAACAAATTGATTCTTTCACCGACTTAAACAAAAAATTTGTAATTTCCAAAAAAAAAATTTTTTTTTTTTAAATTTTGGTTGTTCTAATTAGCAAAACTAAAATTTAATTGAAATATTGTCTTTTTGAAAAATTGTTTGATTGTAATTTCTTCCTTTTTTGAAATGTAAATAGATCGTAACCGAAACTTTGCTGCAAACGGAAATGTGCCACCGATTGCGACCGGATTACCCCTCAACCGGCCCATTGGCACAATGCCTAATCCCACGATGATGATGAACCGTTCACCAATGTCCAATGTCCCGGGCATTCCAGTCAGCAACTTCCGGCCAAATCAGCCTTTTAATGCACCAAGGCCCAACCAGCCCATGTTCAACCACGGTCCTCAGAACCAAGGATTAATGGGCAATCGACCAGCAGTGATGCCGACAAATTCTCAATCCAGCATGATGCCCAGACAGGGCGGCTCCAATGCTCCCGGTCTTTTGAACAACCCCAGAATTTCAATGAACAACATGGGCCGAAACGAATGGGAAAACCGTAACCCTATGCCGGGAAATTTTCAAAATTCCGGTTCCATGATGCCAAACAGCTGCAAGTCAATTGGTATAATGAATCAGCCAAGACCAAATATGTCATCGAACCCCATGCAACCGTTCAACTATTCTCCCAATCAGTCAATGAACGGGAGTATGCTGAACCCGAACACTGCTTATCCGCAATCGAACGGCATGGCTCAACCCAATCAATTCGGATTCAATCAGCACAATCCGAATGGGCCAATGATGCCGTCTATGAACCAGTCCGGCATGATGCTTCCAGGTGGACCGAATTCTTTGTCTATTCAAAATCCAAATCAACAAATGTCCATGATGAGTGCACACATGCAGG
This sequence comes from Brachionus asplanchnoidis, assembly GCA_025491095.1. Lineage (NCBI taxonomy): Eukaryota > Metazoa > Rotifera > Eurotatoria > Ploima > Brachionidae > Brachionus > Brachionus asplanchnoidis. The sequence goes on along the minus strand of JAILYF010000027.1, from coordinate 1,545,894 downwards.
ACCCGTACGGCTACAGGCCCGGGTCCAATGGTCAGTATCCGCCTGGGATGAATCCGATGGTGATGGGAAGCTCGCCGCCAATCGGCTCCAAAATGAGCGATGCCGAATTTCAAGAAACTCTGGAGAAAAATAGAATTATATCAAGCTCAGCGATTTCAAGGGCAGTCCAAGACGCAGCCATAGGTAATTAAAAAAAAATATTTATGGAAAAAATATTGGGATAAGAGTGAATAAAAGATTAGAATTTGGATTAAAATTTTCACTGAATACTAAAATATCTTTCTAAATTATTTCTAAAAAGTTTTTACCAAAGATTTGAAAAATGTTTCGGTTTTAAAAAAAAAATTTTCAAAATTTGTGCGTAAAAAACAAATTTAAAAGAAAAATTAAAATTTTTGTTTAAACAAATTTTTTAAAATATTTGAAAAAATTTAGATTTAAATTTTTTTAAATAAACATTTTGATAAATCCAGTTTTAAAAAAAGTCTGCTAATGATGTGCAAAATCTCTGCAAAATGCACTCCGTTCGATTATATTAAAATTTAATTTCTGCTAAACTATGCAAATTTAGCAGACCTTGGTATTTGATGCAACTTTGAATGTTGCGCTATGTTTCATTTACAGAATAAAGTTTAAACCTTTAGAAAAAAATTATTCATTTTATTTAAATTTTTTTTCTGTTCTTTTTATCATTTTGTACTGAATTTTACAAAACTATTAAAAAAAAATTTAGAAAAATTTTTGTTTAATTTTTTTTTTAAATAAACAAATTGATAAATTCAGTTTTAAAATAAAAAAATCGTTCGAATTTTTTTTACTCTAGTCTCATCACATCGATATCAAAAATTTATTTTTATATTTTTACTTTAAAAACAAAAATTATCAAAATAATCATTTTAGAAATAAAATTAAAACAAAAATTTATAAAAATTTAAATTTTGATAAATTTATAATTAAAATTATAAAAATAAAATTTTTAATATCGATGTGATGAGATTAGAATGTAAAAAAAAATACATATAAATATACTTAAATAAATTAATATGAATGAGAGTGAATTAAATATAAGGATAAGGTTGAATAAAAAATTTAAAGTATGAAATTCGAAGAAAAAATTTTATCTCTAGAAATTAATATATTTTTATTTTTTTTTCAAAAAAATATTTTAAATGAAATTTTTTTTAAATTTGAATTTTAATATATTTTTTCTTAATAGGAAATAAAATTGATAAAATTTTTCATTCTTAGAAATAAAATTTAAAACAAATAATTTAGATAAATATCTTATATAGAAAAATTTTTTTTTATTTTTTTTTATTCTCACCAATTAAAAATTTATTTTATTAATTTATTTTAAAAAAAAGGTGAATACGGTTCGGCCATAAAGACACTAGTAACTGCAATTTCGTTGATTAAACAATCAAAAATTTCGGCTGATGAAAGATGTAAATTGTTTATAAGCTCATTACAGGATACTAAAAAAGGTATAGAGGACAAGTACTATGGGAGTAGTGGCAGGATGAACAGGTCGGATAGTAGAGACAGAGACCGCGTAAAGCGGAGTAGAAGTAGAGACTCTAGAGACCGGGATCACCATCGAGATAGAGAGTCTAGGTCAAAGCGTGGTGATAAACATCACCGATCGCACAGAGATCGCTCCAGAGACAGATCACGGAATCGGTCTAGAGAACGATCACGTGACCGTTCTCGTGACAAGTCCAATGAAAGAGTCAGAGACAGACGTATTGTGTCATCGGGCTCCCAAGACCGACTCAGTCCGAACGGCTACGAAGAGTCGTCCCGTTATCACCGCAGTAGACATTGATTCATTTAAAAAATTATTTTAATTAATAAAGTTAAAATTCCTCTTTTTTTTCTCAAATGATTGGATTGTTTGTTAATTTTTTACTTTTTTTTTCTAAAGTAGATTATTCCTTGTTGTAATCTTTATTTTCTGTTTGTTATAAAACTTTTAAGTATTTGAAAATAAATCTTTTTTTCGGTGAATGATATTTAAATGTTGACAAATAAGGTGCTGATGTTGGAATGCGTTATGATCGGCTACATTAAAAAATCTGTTCAAATTTGAATCTTTATTGTAATTTATTATTATTAATTTGATTGATTTTAAAGAATTTTTTTTTATTTTTTTTAATTATAAAGCTATGTATCAATGATATTTTGTTTTAAAAAAATTTAGATTTGATCTCTCATTTTAAATGCCCTTTAATCATAATTGTTTCACTTTAAAAAAATAGTACCATCATACATAGTAAGAAAATATTTAATTAATCGCTCAAAACAAAAAAAATAATAAAAATAAATAAAAATAAAGAAGCCCAAAAAGCCAATTACTGAAAAGATGGCTCTATTTCTTTATATAGAAATTTTTTGTATAGAAATAAGACAAAAAAAGTGTCGAAATTATTAATAGAAAATCTTTCTATAGAAAAAAAATAGAAAAATTGATAGAAAATTACATTTAAATAATTACATAGAAAATGTTGCAGAGAAATTTAGCCAACGAAAAAAAACTTAAGACTTAATTTTGCGAGATTAATTTACTAGAAATTTTCTTTTTTCATACTATTATTTTGCATAATTTTAAAAATAATGAATAAATTTGATTTTCCGATTCAGCTTAGAAATCGAGCAGTACCCAGATTACTTCGGCAAACAAAATCTAAAAAAAACAATGTAGAAGGCAATGTTTCGTTGACTAATCATACGTCTCAAAGCACTAATTCATTAGTTAATTCATCATCTTCTTCTTTTAAGTCAAAAGTTAGTTTAGTTGATTACTCTGATAATTCTGACGATAGTGATACATTTAAACATATTGAACAAGACGGTAGTGTAAGCGATGAGAATATTGACGAATGAAAATGAGGATGAGCTTATTCTCCTACTAAAACTTAACAAAACAAATCGAAACTCGTATATCAAGACTATGAATTTATGTTCGAAAAATCTTATCCAAAAAAAAACAAAAACTATTGGCGATGTATTGTACCAAAGTGTAAAGGTCGAATGCATACGTGCTTAAATAACAAAGATATAAATTTCTATAATGACAATCATTTTCATGAACCGCAGCCTGATCGAGTGGCAAGTAAATTGGTAATGACAAATATGAAAGATCGTGCATGTGTCACATCAGAAAAGACTAGAACTATTATAAATGAATGTCTTACTCAACTACCAGTTCATGCTGCGCCTTATTTGTCATCTAACAAAAATTTGACTCAATTGATAAACAGGACCCGTCGAGCTATCAATGACTTTGGTACTGACTTTATGTATCTAACAAACCAAAATATATAATGTCCGATTTTGAAAAGGGTATCACTAGTTGTGTTAAAGAAATCTTTAAAGGTACAAATTTAGGTGGCTGTTATTTTCATTTGGCTTCCAACTTGTGGAAGAAAGTTGTGAACAATTGCTCTAGGGAATTGTTTCGTAAAGATGAAGTCTTTAGAAAATTTTATAATTATTTAAAAGTGATTCCATTCATACCAATAAGAGATATGGTTTTTTTTTCAATCAACTAAGAAAAGCAGCTCCAAATGATATAATTTTTTTGTATGCTTATTTTGAAAATAATTACATAGGCTGTCTTGTAAATGAAAGTTCAAGAACGCGTGTAGTTCCATTGTTTCCAATAGCAACCTGGAACGTTCATGAACGAGTTATCAAAGACTTGTTAGATCTAATAACAGTCTTGAAGCTTGGCATAGGTCTTTGGCCCAAGATCTTTCAAGTCATCCTAATGTTAACAAATGTATCAAGCATTTTTTAAGAGAACAACATGCAACAGAAATCGCTATTGAGCAATTAAAGTTTGGCTATGTATTTGAACGATTGAAATGTGAAATTAAAAGAGACGAGTCTATTAAAATGTTGTATAAGTCATACGAAAGAGAAAATTATCAAATAGTATTAGATAATTTAGTAGCAATTCTTAAATCATAATGATTTTATTTGAATAATTGACATATGATTATTTTTCTCTATTTTTTTTCGATAATTTTTTCTATGTATAAATTTGATAATTAATTTCAATAAAAAGAATTTCTATAATTGACTATTTATTTTTCTCTAATATTTATTTAATTAACTATTTATTATTCGATAAAAAAAAAAATCTATGAAAAGAACCAATCCCGAAAAGATAACTTATCTTTTCGGGACACCAAAATAAATTCATAGTGAGCATAACTTAAAGAATCGAAACAATTTACTGTTTTGCTCTTAATGACTAATACGAACTGCTTTGAAAAACTGTTTTTACGAAATTTTACGTAATTTACGTAATTTTAAATAAAATTACTAAAGTAAAAAAAAGAAAATTTCCGAAAAATTGCGAAATTTTATGTAATTTTACGAAAATTGTAGTAAATAAAAAAAAGGGCCTAAAAAACTGAAAAATGGCGATATATAGGAAATTTTCTCTTTCTTTTAGAAAATTAAAAATGAAAATTGAAAAAAAAAATACTAAATTTTACGTAATTTTACGTAAATTTTAGTAAAAAAACTAGAAATAAAATCGGGAAAAATATTAAATTTCAATTAGTTTAATTTTTTATGAAAAAAAAGTTAACGATTTTTTTCGATTTTATATTTATATCTGTTTTGAGACTATCTATAGACTTTCCATGACTCTTTGAAATTCGAGTTTTTCGGAACATACTTCAGCAAACTTTCTAATAAAATGAAACTTTAGTATTTCTCACAATTTGTAATGTAATTAAATGTTTCTTTTAATTTCAACAATATCATCCGGAATTTTTTTTCATAAAAACAAAATGGATAACCAGATCGTTTTAAACCTCTTTTTGATATCGTTTCTTAGATGATTTTTAAATGACTTGTTGTTAACTTAAATTTTTTTAAAACTAATCCCAAATTACCTAAAAAATTAAATAAAAAAATTTATTGTTTCATTCCAAGAGACATTCAACAAATTTAACGATTGTTTTTTTTCTCGTTTTGTTACTAAAATTTACCATTTTACCGTTTTTAGAAATAAAAAATTACGTAAAATTTCGTAAAAACAGTTATTCATAGCAGTATAGTTTATTTAACATTATTTATCAGGGTCTAGAGCATAAAGGAGTCCAATTTTGTCTATTAAATTAGATTATTGACTAGGACCGAATCCAAAATCTATATCTTAAATATGTCCCCAAATCCGACTTTTTGCCAATGGAGACATAATTTCTCTCTAATAGAAAGTATGCTCTTTTTAGAATAGATTAATTTCTTTCTTTGTTAAAAAGTACATACTTTTTGTCCGTTTTGAATATTTTACAGTCTAAAAAGAACGTTCTTTTTAATATAAAATTATTTTTTATTACAGTCGATCCTCCGTATAGCGAACCTCCATATAAAGAAATCCTCTATATTACGAATAAGAATCCAGGAACCGATTTTTTATAAAGGAAAAAGATTGCTAATTTTCTTTGATACAACGAACCTCTATATAACGAATTTAAAAAAAATGACATCCGTTATTTGGTCATCGAACCTTTTTCCCTCTTAGTATTTTTCCCTTTAAAAATTTTTTCTTTTTTTTGTTTCTCTGTTAAACTTTTTCCCTTTCGTAACATTTTCCCTTTGAATATTTTTCCCTTAATTTAGGGGGTGTTTAAAAAAATAAAAAAGCAAAGCCAATTAAAATTGAATTTTATTTTAAAATATTAGAAATAATTAGTCAATTAGAGATTACAATTAAAGGTAAGTAATAGAAAAAAAATTACCACTTGATGGTAAATGGAACAAGTTCTTTTTTGTTAAGATAAAATTTCACCATAAAGTTAAACAAACTACCAAAGTTAAAAAACTATTATAAAATAAGCGCATAAGTTTTTGATTAAATCTAATATTAAACGGATCCGTATCATTTGCCATCATTTGAGCCTAAGCTATCGCGAACAATCCACAATCATTCTCGTTGAAGTATTATTATTTTTATTTATTTGTTTTCTGTACCGAGCTAGTATTCAGCTGCTTCCATTTTTTAAAAAGTTATTTTTGTATTAAATTCATTTAGAGAGTCAGAGTAAATCGATTCATTTATCTTTTTTTTAATTGGCTAATATTGTGTTACATTTTCTAGAGGGAAAAAAATTAACAGGGAGAAAATTACAGAGCGAAAAAGTTTAACAGGGAAAAATGTTACTGAATCCGTTAATTAACACCTTAATGATAAAAAATAGAAAATAAATATTTGACAATTACTTATTATTGCTTATCTAAAAATTCTAATTGATAAAAATGAATGAAAAGCAAGTTTGCAAATAGAGAAAATGTATCATTCTTGTAGTCAAGATATAAATTATAAAAATACATATTTAACAAAAAATAACCACTTCAAAACTGGAAAAGAGACAGAAATCGTCGATTCAATAGCAACAAACAATCCAGTAGAGCAAGACAGTGATACAGAAATTGAAGAGCAATAAGATGCAAATAAACAAGTGATTAACTCAAAAGAAGCAATCGATAGATTAAATGAACTTAAACATTTTAACCAAAAAGGATGATATATCTAATAAAATTAATTTATTATTTAATATTGAAAATTTTATAATTGAAAGTAGCTTTACCAAACAACCATCTACTACCGATTTTTTTCAAAAGAACTAACTTTTTGTTTTTTTTTCGTATTTTTATTTTAATTTTTTTAATCAATAAAATTTGATTTAAAATTTTTTTTGTCCCTATCATTTTATATGGGAATTTCGATATAACGAATATCGAATTTTCCGCCCAAGTAGTTCGTTATAACGAGGTTTGACTGTAGGTGAAAAAGCACATATTCTATTAATACAATTGATATTCCAAAATAAAAAAATTAAATCAATCAATTTATAAGTTTTCTTCAAACTATTCCGAAAGATTGGAAAACAGCAATTAAATCATGCTCCCTAAAAAATCCTGCTCAAAATACTACCCATATAATTACCCACCAATTAGAAAGACAAGCTGTCTTTTTAAGCTACTTTAGCGCATTATTTACTCTAGAATATATAGTTACCTTTAATATAACTTTTAGTTCAGGAACAAAAAGACTTTCAGGAAATATCCACGAATCACCGAAAATGCTATTTTTTTGAAAAAATATCTGGATTATTTAATAGAAAGAAAATATTTTCCGCTTTATTTTTTTAAAATTTTTATAACTTTTGATAAAGTGTGCAATGGTGGCTTGATTTATAAACTAATTAAAATGGGATAAAATTTAAATAATCAGAAAATATCTCAACATGAAAAGATTTTGTCAAAATCTTTTTTAAATTAAAAAGAAAAGATTATCTGTTGTTCGCCGGTGTTTCTTAAAGGGTTTATTTTTGTCAGTAGATAATTATTTTTTTTAAGTAGATATTCTTTTTAATATAAATTAGATAAAATCAATGAGAAGTAGATAATGGTTTTTAATATTAGATATTTATTTTTTCAAACATAGATAATTAAATAAAAAACATAAGAAAAACAGAAAGAAAAATTACCTTGAATGAAACAAACAAAGTAATTGACACTGAATTTCTTAACATTTATGACGGCTGCTCACTTTCATCATTAGACTTTTTTGGTCTTCCACGTTTACATTTCTCAGAAATTTGAATATTGTTTTCGACTAGATCTTGGACTGCTGAATTTGAAGCCAAAACAAGTTGATTTTGATGAGAGACATTAAAGATTGAATAGTTTTCATTTAGAACCGTACTTGAAACCTCTTGTTGGATTTCGTGTTGATTTAGATTGTCTAACTGCCTGTTAATTGGTGCAATCGAATTTCTTTCTAGAGCTGATCTGGCTTTTTTTTGTCATTGTCGGTTCATCTTGTTTTTTAAGTCTTTGTATGAGGTTTGAAATTTGTGTTTGCGAGATTTCTACATAGCCTTCTAATAAATGAAGACGAAGCCATCTTGAAATTGCTATCGGTTTTTTTCCCTCTTTTTGTTACATTTCCAACACCCGATTTTTGCTTTTTTCCCATGCTTATTTTGAATTAGCGTTGCTGTGCTGGTGGAGACAATCTTCGATACAAATTGAACTTCTAGACTTGTTCGAAGCTAAAGCGAAAACATTTTTTTTGAACAAGAGCTACACTTGTAAAATTGCTTTTTGCCAAGTTTTGTAACTCTTTTTTCCTTTTTTGACCACTTACTTCCGTCTATCTGGCCTTGCTCAAGAGACTCTACAAATTCGGCAATGTGAGCATTATTTGCGTATTCGTCGTAAACAGTGTTAGTTCCGCGCTTAGTTTGAATTTCTTCTATGTCTTCAACATCATTATCAGTATTATCAAATTGATTTACCTGATTATTGACTGATAAGAGTACAGAAGTTGAGGAAGCTTCAGACATTTTTTGTTTTATTTTTTTTTGAAGTATAATTCATTGAATAGTATATCAAATATGTTTAGCTTAATATATTACGCAATTAAGAAATTAATTTAATTAAAACTGGTAATTTTTGGAAGTGTAAGTGTCAAAAAACCAAAAATAGCACTTTTATGATAAATATCTACTTCAGAAAACAATTATCTACAATTGAATAAAAATATCTTTTGAATACTATTGCTACCTTACTATTTCTTCTTTTTTTCCTGAAACTTGAACTATTTAAACATGAGCCACATGTAACAATCTTTCCAATTTTATATATTATTAATTTTCATTTATTTAGCTTATTTACTTTTTTTTTTTTTTTTTTTTTTATCTTATTTTATTTACTTTAATTTTATTTTTATTTTATTTTATTTCATTTTTATTTTATTTTTTTAATTTTTAACTTATTCTGAAGGAGCTTTTTTAATCTCTTTAAAGCCAATTCATATAAGCAAATTGGATCATTAAAATTAGACTGGTTATAATTCCTAAAGAAAACAGAGTTAGAATTAAGTATTTCGATATCTTTCTCAGTATCAATTAAATCAGAATTAGGACTAAATATTGAAGATAAGAGTTCTCTGAAGCATTTTCCATTTTCTTCATTAGTTTTGAATTCCTTTTCATTTAAAATCAATTTAGGAATTAAATTTGATCCTTTTTTTGTTCTAAATTTATTTATTTTTTTCCAAAAAGGTCTACTTGTCAGTGGATTTTTTCCCATCTTCTCAATAAAATCAAATCAATTTTGATTCCAGAATTTTTTTAAGAGGCCTCTAACTCAGATGTAAGTTGATAAAATTTTTGCTTGAGCTTTTGACAGCGAGTTTTCTGGTAATTTCTTCTTACTTTCCTACGTTCTTTTATCAAATTAAAAATGTTCAGCGGAAGACTCGTTTTGTAGATTTTCTGAGAAAGATTTGGAATGCTTTTATGTGAAGCAGAAATAATTTTTTCTTATTTTATCATTTTGTTGATCTATTGTGAGGGAACTTTCAGTGATATTCACTATTTGAGAATTTAAAACCTCGCTGAATAATTGCCAGTTTGCTTTCTTATAGTTAAACTTTTTAGCTGCTGATTTATTTTCTAATTGATAGCCAATAGAAATCGATGCTTCGATTGGGAAATGGTCACTAGTCATGTCTTGACTATTTAAGACACTGAAGTCGGTAATTTTGTCAATTAATGAAGATGAAACTTAAAAAAAAGTCAAGAATTTCAAAGTAATTCTTATTAAAAATATTGAAAGTAGGATGCTTATCATTGATTACTGAAAAGTCTAACTCGTTGATTATAGATCAAACTTCATAAAAAAATGATTTGCAGTATCTTTATCGGAATCTATTGTTCTTTCTTAAATAATGAAACAAAAGTCAATTTTAAAATAAGGAATTTAATGTCTTCTCTCTAAATAAAGAAATTATAGCCGAATAAAAATTAAAGAAACTAATGCTAATAAAAGCAATGACAAAATTTCTGATGGAGCAATTGATCATGATGAAGACAAAGTAAATGTGGTTTCAATATTTAGAGTAATTTAAAATTTCCTGTTTTCAATTTTAATGGTTATGAATAGTAGGATTTTCGATTTCGATGCAAAATTATAAGACAAATTATGAACAAAAAATTCGTTTTTTTAAATTCTATATTTATTTAACATTTTATTCTTGTGATTTTTTTTTTAAAGGATCTTTCAAAACAGAATTAAAAATTATAATCTTTCGAAAATCGCTCAATCTGAACGAAAAATCCAGCAGTACCTTTGAACGATCTGATCGTCGATCGAGATCGTCCCTCGGCGATCCGATCCTCGAGCGAAAAACCTAGAAGATCGCGATCGCTCGAGCGACTGATCGTGAGAAATGGCCTTCGATCCACAGCACTAAATTAAATATTAATATGCCAATTTAATAAAATCGTCAATTTTTTACTATGAAGAAAAAGCAAATTTTTTCTTGGTTTTGAATTGAATTAATTAATTAATTGATTTAATTACACAATAAATAATTCTATTTTTTTTGAACAAAAAAATATGAAAATGTAAAAATGTAAAATTATTTACATTTTTCCACAAAAGGTATCTATGAGGAAAATAAATAAAAAGTGAACTAGAAGCAAGGACCAAGCAATGATCCTTAAAGAACACCGCTCGTGATCGCCATCCAAATTGAAACCAGCTCACAGCTTACTACCCGCTGCTTTCGATTACTCAGGAAAGAGTGAATCCATTAACAAGTAAATCTGGATGGTCATATAGTTTAACTAGTTTAACTAGTAGCAGTTCATGAAAGTCCAAGTAGATGAAATCCGCGGATTGCCTATGACACATGCAATACTTCCAGAAGTCCATTGTTTCTAAATGATTGCTAACACACGCCTTTTTAGCAATGAACCTACACTGTTTGTTCATGATGAACTTGCTCATCTCAAGAAACTTGACCATATAGTCCTTAATTAGCAACTCCAACACTTTGCAAGGAACGGTGGTGAGAGAGACCAGACGATAGTTGCTTACCATCTTTCTACTACCCTTTCTATGAATAATCTCTTTATTTAAAAAAAAAATTAAACACATTTATACAATGTTCGTGAAATTTTCTCCAAGAATAATGGTGGTTAGTTGGGGTGTCAAGTTTCTATAAGACTAAATTTTTGTTTTTTCGCTAAAAATAATATTGAAATTAACAAAACTAAAATCATATTAAAAAAAATTTAGAATATTCTAAATCGACTGGTACGTCGTATTTGAATTATTAAAAAAGCTTAGGTATTTTATTTTAATCTAAACACATTATTAGAAAGCTCGTAATAAAATTGGGTTTTAAAAACTTTAAAACTTTTGGAAAATAAATATTTAATTTTCAAAAATTACATAAAAATTCAAACTAAAATGACACGTTTAAAAAGGACTGACACTTTTTATCAAAATGTTATTCATTTAATATGCCTGTTGAGGTCTTGTCGGCTCAAGCCTCGTAGATAAATGAATAAAAGATATTTTATAAGTTTACAACTAGTTTTTTATTTAAAAAACTTTTTTTACAACAATGTTTTTTATAAATAAATTTTAAATGAAAAAATGGTTTTTAAATAGTCATTCACCTTTCGGTGGGACTAGTAAATAAATTTTGATTAAATGTTGGGTTTAGACCGCAACATATCTCCCCCCTAGGCGAAAAATTAACAAAAATTGACTAAATTTTTAGAATTTAAATTTAACAAAAGTTTGAACAAAGATTTAACAAATTGTGGTAAAGTTTTAACAAATGTTTTAACAAAATTTTAACGAGTCTTAAAAAGTTATACAAAGTTTTACAAAAGTTTTAATCAAATAGAAATTTATACGAAAAACAAAAACAAATTTTAACAAAATATCTTAATTATTGACAGAGTCCAAATAAAAAAATTTAAATTACTTTTTAGAAAGCCGAAGGGACTTTAGCCGCCTCCTCCCTCTGTTTAAATTCTTCATTTTCGTTTTCCAATTGTTTGATTTTGTTTTTGATTGTCTTAATTTCGTTTTTAAGTTTTTGAATATCGTCGCTTTCAGTTTGAGTCGATTTGTCTTCTGTTTTAGTAGTTAGTTTTTCGTCTACTTTATTTTTTTTTGGTTTGATCTCATCTTCATCTTCACATTTTCGTTTTTTCGAACATAATTCACTTAAATAACGACTGTTGTCTGATAAAATTTTTTCACGATTATTGATATTTTTTCTAAAGTTTAAACGGTTTTTAAATTTCTGGTCTGTCGTTGTATGAAATGTATTTTCGACGACTTTGATACTTTTGTCTAAAAATTCCATACCATCCAAATTTTTGACCACTTCTGCATGCGCTAATGTGTTTTTAAAACCTAAAAAACCAACGAATGTATTTGGATCGTTTTGAGTTCTACATACTATTAAATAATCGATTGCGCCCCATCTTTCGGAACATCCAAGTTGCTTGATTTTCTCACAAATCTTGTCATAAAGAACGATTGATGTGGCAATGGCAGAAATTAGAGTACTGCTAATTAAAGTAATATAAATATCGTTGGTTGTCTTTGCTGTCATTTCGAATTTTTTTTTTTTTTTTTTTTTTTTTTTTTGACTTGTATTTATTATTTTAATCAAATTTGCGTCATCATTCAAATTTGCAATTTTATTTCACGTGAAAAAAAACTTGAAATTTTACTCGTTTTAATTTTGTCTTACTTTTTGTTTTAATTATTACCAAAGGGAAATATTTGTTTAAAATATTTTTTTAAATTTTACTAAAATTTTTTTTTTTTTTTTTTTTTTTTTTTTTTTTTACTTGAAAAAGACTACAAAAAATAAAAAATAATATTTACTAAATTTTTAACATTAAATGTTATGAGTTTAAAATTTGAGTTTTTGTTTTATTTGAGCTAATGTTTCCTCGTCACTAGAAGAAAAATCCAACGTTTTAACCATAGTTTTGTTTGACGTTTTCGAATCGTTTATTAGTCTTTTTCGTCTTAGATTATATCTTGGTTTGTCACTTGATTCATCGTCAGTTGAAGTATTAATAATTTTAGCTCGTTTTACTTTTGTTTTTTTATGTCTTTTAGTCTTATTTTTTGAAGTTTTGTTGTTTGAAATTTTATTAGTTTGATTGTTTTCGTCTTCGTTCGATTCAATCTCTTGTTTTATTTTGGCATTTGTCTCAGGAATCGAGTAATAAAAAATTTTGAGTCTTAATTGATGAATCTGTTTAATTTTTGCTTTTTTTGCGCCTACACGTTTGATAAAATAGTCAACTCCATTTGGATTGATTCCTACAATTTCGAACGGGCCATAATACTTTCTGGCTATCCCTTGGGATAATCCTTTTTTTAACTTTGGATGATTAGCCAATACCCAGTCGCCAATTTTGTAACTTGCTTTTTTTATTTTTCTCTCAGTGTATAACTTTGTTTTATCAAATTTAATATCTGTATTTGTTTGAGCCCATTTAAACGATTGTTTTAAATGATGTTTTAAATTTTCTAGATACTTTTTAGCTTCTTCTTGTATTTTTGTTTCGTCTGGTTCGTAATCAGCCAATACATCAACATCACCCAATTCATTTGGAATTTTTAATTGCTCTCGAATAGGCTCTCTATTTAAATCATTTAAATTTGGAAATAAAATGTCAATTGGTATTCTGTCTTACGCCCAAACATCATTTCAAATGGTGTTTGCTGTGTAATTGCATGTACTGAAGAATTGTAAGCGAATGTATATTTTTGAAAATTAAGGTCCCAACTTAGTTGATTGTCATCAACATAACATTTAATCATCTCTTTAATTGTTTGAACTGATTTTTCGCTTTGTCCGTCGCATTATGGATGGTATGGTGTTGTTTTCAGTTGTTTTATGTTTAAGTGATCATAAACTAAATCCATCAATTTTGATTGATAACTTGTACCTTGATCTGACAACACTCCATATGGTATGCCATATCTACAACACCAAATATCAACTACATTGCTTGCCGCCGTATTAGTTTTTGCGTTTTTTGTAGGAGTTAGTTCCATTAATTTTGAACCATGATCGATCATTATTTGAAAATATTTATTACCACGAATTGTGCATCTAAATGGTCCAGCGAAATCAGTCGTAATTAGCTCATTTGGTTTTATTGTTCTAATTTTTAATATTTCGGTTTGCTTGTTGTGATTAGTATTTTTGACTTTTTGACAAACTTCACAATATTTAATCACTCGTTTTACCGTTTTTCTAATATATGGTCTGTAAAATCTTGATGTAACTTTTTCCATTGTTTTGTTTCGACCTAAATGTCCGTTAAAAATTGATTCATGAATATGTTTTATAATTTTTTCTTCGATTTGTTTTGGCATAACAAATTGGTTGATCAATTATCCGTTTTTGTCTTCGTACATTCTATACAAAACATTCTCAACCAGTATAAGCTTATCGTATTCTTTGTAAAAAAGTCTTTGTTCAACATTTTCAATCTGTTCGATCTCCGGTTTTTCTTCTCCAAATTTTTCAATCAAGCTGCTAATCCACACTATGTCTGAGTCTTTTTTTTGTTCTTGTAAATAAGAAGTGTATTCGTTTCCGTTTTCTGAACTAGGATTTTTAACAATTGTCTCAATATTGTCGTCTGAATTGCTACTTGAAATTTCTTGCGTATGTTTTAACGATTGTTGAGAATTATTTACAAAATCTTCTTCGTTCGATTCACTGTCTGTTGCTGATTCAATTACTGCAACTAAAATGTCAAAAAAATCATCTTGACTGTTTTCATTTATTGCATTTTCGTCCGGTAATCTTGAAAGCCAGTCTGCTACGACGTTTTCTTTTCCCGGTTTATATCGTATTTCAAAATCGTAAATCGAAAGTCTAATTAGCCAACGTTCCAGTCTTGGATGTGGTTTTGTTTTATTTAAGAGCCAAGTTAAAGGGAGATGGTCTGTAAATATAATAAAATGTTTGCCACAAAGATAAATATGAAAATATTCTACGGACATAACAACAGCTAATAATTCTTTTTCAGGAGTAGAGTACTTTTTTTAATGTTTGAGTATAACTTTTTCAAAAGAAAGCTAATGGTTTGTACTCACCTTCTATTAATTGTTCTAGGACAGATCCATAGCCATAGTCACACGCGTCTGTTGTCAAAAACATAATTTCGTCGAAATTAGGCAAAGCTAATAATAAATAAGTACATAAAACTTCGTTTAATCTCTCAAAATGTTCATTTGTTTCTTTGTTCCATTCGATGTTTACTTTTGAACCGTCTACTGCGCCGTTTCTTTTTCTAAATTATTTAGCTACATTTTTTAAACCCATCATGTCGTACAATGGCTTAGTAATCTCAGCATAATGTGGAATAAATTTCCTGAATTGATTTGCGACTCCTAACCAACTTTGCAATTCTTTTACGTTTTTTGGCTTATTTACTTTCATTTCAGCTCGTTCTGGATTTGGTTTTATAGTGTTTTTACTGATTGTATTACCCAACAATTGTATTTCTTGTACTACCGGTATACTTTTGTCAAATGAAGCTTTTAACGATCGATTTCTCAATGTATCAATGACATCCAGTACTACTTGTTCATGGTATTCAATGCCGAATTTTTCACTGTTTGTAAAAATTATATTATCGTCTAAATAAACTCTTAATAGGTTTTCTTTAATTAATTTGACTAAAACATGTTCAATAAATCTCTGAAACCAACTTGGTGCCGTTTTAATGCCCATTGGCATAGACAGGTATTCGTATAATCCAAATTCGCATATGAAAGCTGTATATTTGACCGAGTCTTTATCCATCGGAATTTGATGGTATGCTGCCTTCATGTCTAACTTTGTGAAAGTGTCAGCTTCGGAAAGTTTGTTGTACAAATTTTCTATTGATGGCAGAGGGTAGCTATCACCTTTGATTACTTTGTTCAATTGTTTATAATCGACAGTTAGTCTAATAGGCCCGTCCGGCTTATCCACCACTCTTAACGCAGAACTCCATTCGCTTCGACTCTTACGAATTATTCCGGCCTTTTCTTGTTTCACAATTTCTTGTCTTACTTTTTCTTTGATCTGGTATGGTAATGGTCTACATCTTGTTACCAAAGGTTCTTGATCATTTTTGTTATGTTCAATTTTAAATGCAAAGTCTAAATTTTTTGCAGGCACAAGATCATAAATTGACTCAGCTGAAATTGATTTGATTTCGTTTGAAAGTTTCTCACGAATTTTGTCTACTTTATGTTTGATCTCATTTGTTTTATTTGAATTCGGTACACCAGCTGTAATACATTGATTAACTTCTAAAATCGGTTTGTCTAATGAACATTTATTATTTTGAACGTTTGCCGTCTTGTCTTGGCTTTGTTTATTTTTATTTTTTGACAAATTGAATTGTTTTTTTATTTCTTTCGAGTTTGTTTTGATTCTTTGTCTTAAATCACAAATTTTTGTTTTTAAGCTTGGGACTTTACCAATTAAATCTCGACCTAGTAAACAGTCAAATTTGGAATTATGCTCAGCAACTATTATTGATACATTTTTGAGTGATTGATTTTGATCATTTGTGAGATGACAATTGTCTAAAACTATCTCACCTACAATTTTTAGTTTTGAAGTTAACGATTTTATCGCTGAGCCAGTATAGTTTTTTAGTTCAGTTTTCGGCTCGCTTTGTTTTATTTCGTCGAATAACTTTTTATTGATTATTGTCTTATCAGCACCAGTATCAAATAAATATGTGACCAATGTTTTGTTAAAGACCGCGTATCCAACCATTCGGTCTGTTGTACTACTTAAAGCACAGTTTGACTCCAATGAATGATTCTTGTTTTCACTTGATGTGTTTCCATTGTTGTTTTTGTTATGGTCAACGTATCGATGTTCTTGAGTTTGATTGTACGGTTTTTTGTTATTGTACTTTGGTTTACTATTGAAATTTTGGTAATTATTTTTGTAATTGTATTCCATTGAATTATAATTTTGATTTTGGTTTTGATTAAAAACAGTATCCATTTCATTTTTGTAAAAGTTTTGTTTGAAAGTTACTTGTTTTACTCTGGTTTCTTGTTGAAAATCAGATTCTGTTTCAGTTGTTTTATCAAAACTATTGAATTTATCCAATGCATAATCAAGTAATTATTTAAATTATAATGTTTGATTGTTTCGTTCTGCTCTTACTAGTTTTTCTCTTGTCTTTTCTCTAAGTCGACTATTGTGAATACCTTCGACAAATTGTTTTTTCAAGTTTGACTCCAAATGTCTTTTTTCCACGTTTGGAAATAATTCATACAAAATTTCTTTCAAGTCGTTTGAAAAGTCTACTAAGCTTTCATTTGGTCGTTGTTTTCGTTCAAAAAATGTTTTATAACTTGTTGATTTGTATTGATTGTCTTTTGATGGTTGTTTATTTTTTCGTTTGAAAATATCAATCAATTCCGCTTTGAATTTATTGTAACCATCTTCATCATTAATCCACTTGTCAAAATGTTTAAACTCCAAAATGATTTTTTGATCAATGTATGCTGCTGCAATACCAACCCATTTTGTTTTATTGAAATTTTGTAAGCAAAATTCTAACATTGCTAGCCAAGTTGTCAAATTTGAATTCTCATCAAGTCTTGGTATTTTTTCCATTAAGTTTAAGGATGTATTACAATTTCTAATGTAGTCGGTTTCATATGATTGTTTACCGTTACATGACATGGAATTGAATAAGTTAAAGTTGGCCGTTGCGACTGTGTTTTGATTTGTTGCGATGTTTGTTTTGGGATGCCTCCCTTTTCTCCATATTATCAATATCAAAATTGTAATGATCAAAACTAGTACGACTGTTATTAATTCCAACGTTTTTTTGTATACTATCCATTCAAAAGTTTCATACACTATGTCCCAACATATTCTAATCATTTTTAAAAAGTATGTTTTCAACAACTCGATGTTTGATTGTTTGGACTCATGTTTAACATTGTTTGAAAACCATATATCAATAAACCCATTTGTAACTAATGGTATTCCCATAAAGAGAAAATACAAAAGAAATTTCGAGCACATTTTTGAATTTGTTTTAAATTTTTAAGCGCAATTGTTTTACACAATTTTTGTTCTCTTCTATTTATTTATAGATTTTGAAAACCACGCTTTTTTTAAATGTTTCAAATTTTTTGTCTTATAATTCTATTGTTTGGTTCAAACTAGGGACGCCACTGTTGAGGTCTTGTCGGCTCAAGCCTCGTAGATAAATGAATAAAAGATATTTTATAAGTTTACAACTAGTTTTTTATTTAAAAAACTTTTTTTACAACAATGTTTTTTATAAATAAATTTTAAATGAAAAAATTGTTTTTAAATAGTCCTTCACCTTTCGGTGGGACTAGTAAATAAATTTTGATTAAATGTTGGGTTTAGACCGCAACATGCCAACAGAAAAATAAATTTTTAAGATCAGAAATCTTTTTATAGAAAATTATTCATCGAAATCAATTTTCAAACATTAATATAGTAAAATTACAATAAATTGATTAATTTAAAAAAAATCAATTAAAAACATGTAATAAAAATTATTATGTAAAATTGAAACCATTCTTTCAAAAAAAGAATCTAGACTTAGGGTTGGTCGACCGGTTATAAATCTAACCGGTTTTTAAAAACCAGTTAGAATGTAAAACCGGTTATAAAAACCGGTTTAAGTGTATAACCGGTTATAAAAACCGGTTAAAGTGTATAACCGGTTATAAAAACCGGTTAAAGTGTATAACCGGTTATAAAAACCGGTTAAAGTGTATAACCGGTTATAAAAACCGGTTTAAGTGTTTAACCGGTTATAAAAACCGGTTTAAGTGTTTAACCGGTTATAAAAACCGGTTTAAGTGTTTAACCGGTTATAAAAACCAGTTAAAAGGTAAAACCCGTTACCGAAGCTGGTTATAATGTATAACCGGTGTTTGAAACCGGTTATTAAGTAAAACCGGTTAATATAATTTTTGAATAAAATCCACTTTATTTTTTTACATTTTAAAGATTAAAATTTTTTTTTCAAGTCAAAATAATTTTTTTTAAAAAATTTTACTAATATATATAAAAAAAAATTCTCTTTTAATTAAAAAAAAGGCTTTAATCTTTGAAATTTAAATAAATCAAATCGATTTTAAACAAAAATTATGCTAACCGGTTTTACTTAATAACCGGTTTCAAAAACCGGTTATACATTAGAAACCAGTTTCGGTAACTGATTTTACATTTTAACTGGTTTTTATAACCGGTTATACACTTTAACTGGTTTTTATAACCGGTTATACATTTCAACCGGTTTTTATAACCGGTTATACATTTCAACCGGTTTATATTCTAACCGGTTCAAAACCGGTCACTCATAACTGGTCGACCAACCCTATCTAGACTAATTTGTAATATATTGAAAATAATTTAATTTTTCTAAGTAGCCATAGGGTTTCCCTCAAACTAATTAAATAATAATTATACTAATAATATAAAAGCCGATAAAATACTTACTAACACTTAAAAATAAAAATAAATAATAATACTAGGGATAAATCAGAAACTAAAAAAGACCTGTCATTACTTTTTTAATTTGAGTGTTTTAATTTTATATTATATTTAAATTTATTTTACTTTAAATTTTAATTTTTTCTTAATTTTTGGATTATTATTTTTAATCTGAAGGAGTATACCCATGTTACTTTTCTAAAATCAGTATTTTCGATCTCTAAAAGAATATTCAAAATTCACCATTGAAAAGAAAAAAAAATTCTATTTTATTTTTCTATGAATACAATTTCTTTATTAATTTTTCTGCGAAAAATATTCGATATATTTATTCTATAAGCTATTTCGAAAATATTTTTTTTTTTTTAAATAAAAAAAGTTTTCGATGAAGCGTGGTAGTGTGGTTAAAACTTTAAAAATATCTTTGCTTTGTAAAAAAGTGAGGGTCTTCTTCGACATTCACTTGAAAAATTATTTGCAAAACTTAATTCAAGCTTATTTAACATTTTCGAAAATAAAATTTTTTTTTAAGGTTTCAAAATTTAATCATGTAGCTGAAAGGAAGGACTAAGTCTCCATTCCATCCGGCCAAAGCTCCGCTTAAATTAAATTAAAAAAAATAAATGAATATTTTTAATCTTGTGGGTCATTTTTTTTAGTAAGACCCAAAATAAAAACCGGCAAAATATTTAAAATAAACAAAAAAAATCTGGGATAATTAGTTTTATTATTATTATTTCTTTAATTTTTTCTAATTACTTTATGGATGACAAAAAGTTGAGTATTAATTTTTGTTTATTAATTTTTTAGAGAAGGTAAAATCGACCACGAAAAAATAGTTAAAAGCATAAGAAAATTTTTGATTATTTTTTTTTTAAATTAATAAATATAGTGCAATGTAATTGCTCGTTCGATGGATTTATTAAAAAAATGAAACTAAAATTTAGCCCTTGAGAGATGACAAACCAGCTCGCATGATCTCATCAACCAGCAACAAATTGCTGGCAATAATGGTAGCCGAGTGAATAATTTGCCTCTTGACTCTATAGTTGTCCAAAATACCATGCTCAATTGGACACAAGGCACCACCTAATAAAATAATTATTCATCCAAATAAAATCTTAAACAATTAAAAAATTACCAGTTTTCAGGTCAACGCCAACCAACTTTTTAGTAGCCACATGAGCATCATGTAGCTCGACCAGCACTGACTGCTGATCATGTCCAGCATTTTGCGCCAATGTCTTTGGTATAACCAGCATTGCTTCGGCAAAAGCAGCCACACCTAATCTCGCTTTGCCTTTCACACTATCTTTAAATGCTGTCAATTCATCACTGATGGCAATTTCAAAGGCTCCAGCGCCCGGAACAATAAATCTATCCTCAATAGCATTGACCACAGCCTTGAGTCCATCTTTGATAGCATCTTTTATCTGAATCATTGAGTGTTTGTTTGGCGCTTTGACCAAAACAGTCACTGACTTTGGATTTTTGCACCCTTCAATGTAAGTGAATTTGTCTTCGCCAAGAACGTGCTCGTAAACGTCATCAGCATGGCCCAAGTTCTCTGGCAACAAGTCATCCACTGAATTGACAGCAACACCGCCACATGCAAGGGTCAATCGCTCCATGTTTCTTCTCTTGGCTCGTCGCAGAGCCATTATTCCCTCTGCAGCCAGCAAATCCAATGAAACAGGATCAATGCCCTTTTGGTTGATGAGCACAAAACTCTTCTTGTTTCCTTCGCATACTTTTTTCTTTAATTCAATGATCTTTTTGACTTTTTCATCAGTGAACGCTCGTTCAGCTGCCACCAATTTGTCTCTTTCCTCTGCGCTTTTGTAAAAAAAGCCCGAGTTAACCTCAGTTTTTTCATATTCAAGAGAAATATTAGCAGTCAAAATGAACGCATCTCTAGCTGCTTTGGGCATGTCTGGATGTCTTGATCCATGATCTAAAACCAAGCCTCGGACAAGTTTTGTGTCCGACTCGGTCTTGTGCATCATTTCCATCATCTCAACCATAAACAAATCAACTGGCTTTCCTTCCTCGTGAATGTCCAGGACAGCATCAACGACAACACTGGTCAAGTGTTCAGCAAGTTCTGGAGTAACCTTGGTCTGTAGAGAGCTTCGCGCCACTTGGGTCAGCACATCCCGGTCCACTTTGCAAGGCACTTTGACTCGCTCCAAAACTTCCAAAGCCTTTTGTCTGGCCATGTCAAAGCCTTCGACAATGATCCTTGGATGCAGACCCTCGGATATGTAGTTGTCCGCTTGTTTGAGCAATTCGGCAATGATCAACACTGAAGAAGTGGTACCGTCACCGGTGACATCATCCTGAGCGGTGGCAGTTCTGGCGATCAAGGAAGCGGTTGGGTGCTGTATTTGCATTTCATGCAGCAGAACATTTCCATCCTTGGTAATCTTGATGTCGCCCGAACCACTCACCAACATTTTCATGGTTCCCTTGGGGCCAAGATTGCTCTTTAGAATTTCTTGTAGGCCTCTTGCGGCGGACATGTTTATGGCCAGAGAGTGCGATGCTCGGGCTATTTCGGCTTTGGGGTTTAGCACAGAAATGGCAGACATTTTTAATTGTAAATTTAAATTTTAGTATCTATTAAATAGAAAAACACATGTAAAATCAAAAAATAAAATTTCAAATTCCTGAAAATAAATTTCAAATAAAATCGTGATACAGTAACATTGGATACAGAGTTAGTTTAACATGCATATTTCTAGAAACTTAACAACTAATGAATGAATTTAAACTAACCTTTTTGGAACTTAGTTATTCTTGTTGATTTAAAAATTTGAAAATTATAATACGTTTTTAAGTATTGTTGGATTTTTTGCCTTAAATACAGTTTTGAACAGTTCTAATACTTTTTTTTTGTTTAATTTTTAGAAATTATAATTTGATTCAAATTTTTTTAGGATTAAAATTTTAGAATAAAAATTTAATCAATTTGTTTTAAGGACCATGCCTTCGAAATTAACACTCAAAGGTCCGATGTAATTTCAACAAATTTTTTAAAAGCAAACAAAGATTAATTTTTGAAAAAATTATATCATTTTAAATATATCATTTAAAGAAACTTAATATTAATAGTTGATTTATTGAAGTATTGTTGAGATAAAAAAATTAAAAAAATTACAAATACTATTGAGCGTTAAAGAAAAAATATTTTTTAAATTATTGAAAAATTATTATAATTTTTTAAAATTCGAATACTAATTTCAACTTCTTTTAAATTCGATTAATAAATTTGAATTCCTATAGATTCGAATAATGCATTTGAATTATTTACAATTCAAATAATTAATTCGAATTTTTCAGAAATCAAATTTCAAAAATTTTAATAAATTATTTGATTTCAATAATTAAAAATTGTGATTTTCAAATTTAAAAATCAGAAATCTTGATTTTTAAATTCGAACTTTGGACTTAGCTTTTTTTCGAGTTTCGATTTACATAAAAAAAGTTAATTCGATTTCATCCCTATTCGAGTCTAATTAATTGCGTCATTTTCTTTCAATCTTAATGATTTTGAGTTCAAATTAAAGCTGGTAGATTCTTTGCAATTCGTGGTAAAAATTTTTTCTTATAAATTTATGTTATCTGAGTTTAAATTTCAAAAATATTAAAAATTAGAATGTCTGCGAATAGGATTAATGATTTGGGACATTTTAAATTAAAATAAAATGAAGCAAAATTTTAAATTTTATTTCATTTTAAAACATTTAATATTTTTTAACATTTTATTATAAAATGAGACTAAAAAGCAAGTCTCAGTATTTGGTAAAGCATATTTTGCATGCAAAAAAAAATTGCAATTTTTTTAAAATTTAAATTTATTTTGCACTAATTTAAAAAAAAATGTCTCGTTTAAATGAACGAGTAATATGTTTGATTGATATGGACTGTTTCTATGTCCAAGTAGAAGAGATCGAACAACCCGAATACCGAGGAAAGCCTTGCGGCGTGTCTCAGTATAACCCTTATAAAGGCGGTGGGTAATTAAATTGACTGAACTTGAGAAATAAAAAGTAATTTCAAAACTTTTTTTAAAAGATTAATCGCGGTCAATTATGAAGCAAGGAAGTTTGGTGTTAAAAGAGGAATGAGGGGTGAAGAGGCAAAAAAACTATGTCCGGATTTTAACATTTTTTATGTCAAAGAAAAACGTGGTAAAGCTGATTTGACAAAGTACCGCGAGGCTAGTCAAAAAATATTCGAAATTATTTTGAAACATTGTGATCAAGTAGAAAAAGCTAGCATTGATGAAGCCTACTTGGATCTGACTGATTTAGTCATGGACCGGATAAAAAACCAATCAATCAAAAATGTCAAATTTACTGATTCTTTTGTTTATGGCTCTTATTCACTTGAAAACCAAAATGGTATTTAAAAAATAAAGCAAAAAAATTGTTTAATTAATTTTGTTAAGATGCTGAAAAAAATTTGGAAGCATGGTTGACCATCAATTCAGATTTGACCAGAGAATGCTCAGATGTTTTTCTGATAATTGGAGCTTGCATTGTTCAAGAAATAAGACATGATATAAGAAATACTCTTGGTTATCATTGTTCAGCTGGAATCGCTCAAAATAAGGTGAGATGACTAATTTTTATTTTTCTCACACCGATTTTATTTTTTTAGACGTTGGCTAAACTATGCGCTGGCTTAAATAAGCCTAACAAACAAACTATTTTGCCATCTAATAGTGTTGAGCCTTTATTGGCAACAATACCTATAAATAAAATGTAACTATTGATAAAAAATTAAAATATTAGAGATTGAATATTATGTTTAGAAAAAATTTAGGTGGAAAATTGGGTGCTGTGCTTCATGAACAAATGGGACTTAATACTGTTGGTGATCTGGCGAGACAAAATGTAAACAATTTAATCAAATGCTTTGGAGAAAAGACTGGGTACGGGAAATTTATTATTAAACTAATAGTAAAATTATCAAAAAATTAATTGTAAATTTTAAAATTTTTCCTAACATAAAAAAATTTAAATTTTCACCTGATTTATTATAAATCTTCCCATTATAAGCATGTTTTTTTATTGGAAAAGTTTTATTCATAATTGATTTAAGCATTTGCCAATTTTTATTTAAAAAAATTTAGTATTTGTTTTATATGGGCCTATATTTAAAACTTTAAATAGCATTTTACAAGTCATTTGAGCACAGATTGGAAAAAACTTAAAATAAAAAAAAATATTTTATAATTATGTCATTTTATGAATTTTTTTAACTAAACAAGCATGATTTAGTTCTTTGAGTTGGAATTTTGTCAGATAAATTTTTTTACCGTAAATACTCTATTGTTGAACCATTAAAAAATTTTAAAATTTTTAACTTAACTCATCGTACAATTTTATTGTTTCACTAATTTAAGGGAGGAAAATTAGGATATACCTATAAGACAGATTATTTTTGCTAAGATTACAGTGCTAAAAGACGGATCGGGATTGAAATAAAATTTCTTAGAGAAAATTTATTAATACAAAGTTTGGAAAATACAAAAGAGATATTGCGTATTAGTGTGATTAAGTGTATTGTTATTTAAAAAAAAAATTCTTTTTTATTTCATTTAAATTAAATTAAGCAAAAGGGAATAAGCAACCTTAATTTTTATGATCCCAGCTAAATTATTTTTATAATAAGAATTATTCTTAATTTCTTGTACATTTATCGGCTCAGCATTTTTAATTATTTAGTTTTTCACAACAAAAACCCATTTTTATCAAGGAAGTGCTTAAAATTAAAAAAAATCGTTAACTTAAGTATATTTTCAGAAAAAAATATGAAGATATTTGATTTTAGCTAAAATTATCTCACTTTTCTTGTTAATTTTACGTAAAAATACGCATTCTAACCCTTAGATGCTTAAATTTACGATACGTTACGATTTACTGCTAGATTTGTCTCAGTAATTTCTAAGTATAACAATAAATTATAATGGTTTAATTTTAAATTATTAATAAAATATAAATATATAAAATTAATTTGAAAACGAAAAATTTTAATTATTAAGTAGTAAAATAAATAAATAAAATATATTAGTTTCATAAACAATCGTTTTTATTTGGCCTCTTATAATTTTTATTATTTTGTTTGATACTTTGCTTATTAAGATAGACAAAGAAAAAAATATGTTTTTTGATTTATTTTTATTTTTATAAATTTAATAGGAGTCCATAATTTGTTCCTTAAAAATTTACTGCGTTTGATTTTGCTGTAAAGTTTATTTTAATTTCCATATTAGAATTTTAAAGATGTAAAACTTTTAACTATTTGTGATTTGCTTATTAAAAAAATTTTATTCACTGACAAAATGAAAAATATTTACAATTTTATAATTTCATTTTTTCAATTTAAATTCAAAATATCTACAGATTTTTAAAATTTACTCAAAATCTGAATTTAAAAATTTTGATTCAAAAGGCAATTTTACAAATTATCTAAAAAATATTTAATAAAAGAATAAAAATTTATTTTAAAAAATTGTGATTTTTATTTAAGAAATTGGTTATATCAAGTAAGTCATGGCATTGATGTTGAACCAGTGTTGTCGCGGCAAGCAGCTAAATCAATCGGGTGCAGTAAGAATTTTCGCGGAAAGCTAATACTGAACAGTCGTGTTAAAGTCGAGCATTGGGTCCGGCAACTGTGTGAAGAATTAGAAGAACGATTAGAATTGGACAGAAAAAATAATAACCGAGACCCAACTCTGCTAGTTCTGCACATCACCAACGAAGCAGGAACCTTTTCCAAGTCTTCGCAAATAAATACAAGTCGATTTACAGCTAGTTACTTTGTATCATTGGCTCTCGAATCATTAAGCGGCTACAATAAGTCTAAGGGTAAAGATGACTGGCATCCTGCAATCTACACACTTGGAATATCGGCGGGAAAATTTGTCGAATGCGGAAAAAACAAAACTTTAAATTCCATAGAAAGATTTTTT
The DNA here is from genome assembly GCA_025491095.1 of Brachionus asplanchnoidis. Lineage (NCBI taxonomy): Eukaryota > Metazoa > Rotifera > Eurotatoria > Ploima > Brachionidae > Brachionus > Brachionus asplanchnoidis. The sequence goes on along the minus strand of JAILYF010000027.1, from coordinate 1,519,528 downwards.
AGCTCAAAAACAGAAACAGAACAGCCATGCTCATCTGTCAATGTGGACAAAGATGACTCAGAAAAATTAAATGAAAATTCACTTTTAAATGATGAATCTGAATCGAATAATGGAGCTAATTCAAATGAAACATCTAGCAAGTCGAGTAAGCTTGACATCCGTGATTTGTTGGTGAACCAGAAAGAAAAAATTAAACATGGTGATGAAAGCGATCTGGATACTCAAGATTTAGATGATGATTTTGATGATGGTGTTATTGAAATTGACAATGAGGATAATAAAGAAAAACAAAAAGATAAAATTGATGTTTTTTTTAAAAAAAGCTCCCACATCGATTCTATTGTTCACTATGATGATATTGATTATGTTCATTGCGGAAAATGTAATAAAAAGATTTTGTGTTGGGAAATGCCGGAACATGAAGATTTTCATTTTGCTCAAATGATATCCAAAGAAGAGAATCAGATGAGTGGTGTAAATAATAAAAAAAGAATTGCTGACAGCACTCCAGTCAAAGAATCAGCACCGAATAAGGCAGGAAAAAATGGAAAAAAATTGAAAACCGAGCTCGGAGAAGCGGTCAAGTCGAGCGCTAATTCCATAGATAGTTATTTTAAAAAAAAATAAAATAAAAAAATACATCTATCCTTTCATTTTAAAAATTGTAATTTTAAAAAATATTTTTTATTTATTTTCATATTAGTCAATTAATAATAATGATTTTTTATTTATTCAAATTTTTCATATTTAAACTGCTCTTTAAAAAGCATTGAAAATTTTGTTAACAGGCTTTTTTTATTATTTTATTTAAACAGATAAAAATGACCGGAAAAAGTAAAAAAAGTCAAGAGGAAATAATTCATGAATTGAGGACAAGAATTAAATTGCAAGATTACGGAGTAGAAAATGTAAATTATAATTTTAGAATTTAAAAATTTTTAAATTTAACTTAATTTTCTGCCAAGACCCAGAGTACAGATTACCCAGGCACATATGAAAATTATGATGATGCATGGGATTTGGAGAAATTCAAAAAAAACTTCAAAATTGAAATTAAAAATTATTCTTCGGACAAAATGGAGTTGGGTTTCGATATGGTCGGAATAGACGCTTCCATTGCAAACTCATTCCGGCGTATACTTTTAGCCGAAGTTCCGACAATGGCCATTGAAAAAGTTCTCATATACAACAATACATCTGTAATTCAGGATGAGGTTCTGGCTCATAGACTCGGCTTGATTCCATTAAAAGCAAATCCAAGTCAATTTAAATTTAAATTAAACTGTAATTAAATTTTAGTTTATTTGGTTTTTATTTTATATTTATACTAACAAGCTGATGGAGATAACAATGAAGATGACACTTTGGAGTATGAGCTCAAGATTAGATGTAAAATGCTCAAAAATGCTGACAAAGAAGACAAAAAGTCTTATATTGACTCCAAAGGTAAATCAAGAAAATTTTTTCTATTTCTCATTATTTTTGGTTTTTAAAAAAATCCTAAAATATTCTTAGAAGTTTAACTAAATATTTAAGTTTGCTGAACTTTTGATTATTAAGGATTCATTAACTTTTTTTGTAAGAAAAATAATTTTTCTATCGATTTAATTATTTTTCTCTTAAAATAATGATAATGAAGGGATTTTTTTTAGTTTTAATACTCGATGGATATTTGCATTAGCACAAAAAAATTTAATATGATGGAATTTTTAGAAGAAAATAATAAAATGAAAAAATTTAATCTAATAGATGTTCTTTTTTTGAAGCTAATTGATTTTAAGTTTATTAAAAATTAACAGAAAAAGTTTCGAATTGTCTTAAATATCATCAAAAATTCATCAATAAACAAATCTGAATTTTCTCGGTAATTAACTCAGTCTCTCACTGAAAAATCAGCAAATTATTTGTTAAAAGGCTACGACATCGCCGAATCTGGCGTAATTTTTATTAAAAAATATTAATATAAAAAAAGATTAATACTCAAAAGCCTGTCTGTGTCGATTTAACACTTTTCAAAATTCAAATTCCGTTTATTAATGGAATTATAATAATATTCAGATATTTTAATAATAATTTTTTTAGACCTAGTCATAGACTTTTGAATTAAGTGATTGTTTATTTTTAGCCTTTGCTTTATTTAATTGAATTCATGAATATCAATGATAAAATTTTAAAAATTTTAATTTAATCTTAAAAAATATTTATTAAAAAGTATCGCTTTATTTCATTTAATTTTATAAAAAATCAAAAGTTGTTCCTGTAAAATAATATTGAAATTAAACAATATTATTTTCATTAATTGCTTAATTTTTCCTAAAAAATGCGTAGTTATTTTCGAAAATTTAATATAATTCTAAAATTGATTTTTTTTAAAGTTCTCTCAAGTCAAATTAAATGGGTCCCAATAGGAAATCAAGCCGAAAAAGTAAAACAAATTTCAAATTAATTGAGGATTAAATTTTTAAGATGAATTTTAAGTTTAAATCAGAGGATGTTTGTCCTGTTGAAGGAGATATTTTAATAGCCAAAATGAATCCGGGTCAAGTAATCAGATATTTTTAGAGCTTTATAATTTTTAGTTTTTAATTTTTTTTATTAAGGAATTAGATCTAAAATTGTTAGCTGTCAAAGGCATCGGAAAAGATCATGCAAAATTTTCTCCAGTTGGTAAGAATTTAAAATTATTTTGTTTCATAAATTAAAAAAAAAATCATCAATTTATCAAGCGACAGCTTATTATAGATTATTGACCGAGATAGTTTTAAAACAAGAATTCTACGATGAACAAGCTGAAAGGCTAAAATCCTGTTTTTCACCAGGAGTTATAAAAATTGTTGATGATGACAAAAAAGAAGGTAATTTAAGCAGATGAAAAAAAATTTTAAATTAATATTTTATTTAAAGGAAGGACAAAAGCAATTGTTGACAACCCTCGTATAGATACATGCAGCAGACAAGTTTATATGCATGAAGAATTTAAAAATTTGGTTGAAGTAAATAAAATAAGAGATCATTTTATCTGTGAGCTTAAATAAATTTTTTTTTGTATATCTTGTTTAAACATTCGTTCAAGTTTCAATTGAGTCAACAGGTGCAGTAAGCTGCGAAAACTTGATGAGAGAATCGATAAATATTCTGATGACAAAAGCTCAAAATTTATTAAATGAAATAAACTTGAAAAAAAATTAAAATAAATTTTTGTTGTTCAATTTGTTTAATTTGTTCTAAAACCATCAACTTTTTTCGGAGTGTTATGAATTTTTTTCAAAAAAACAATTCCAAAAATGGAGTAGCATTTTTTTAAATGACAATATTTGATTATGTGAAAGAAAAATATTAATCAAAAAATAAATTCTGCACTTTTATTTAATATCATAGATTAAGGGATTTTATTTTCTTTTAAATTTTTGAATCCAAAAATAATGCATTAAGGTTGTTTCCGTTGTTTCTTATAGTAATTAAAAAATATAATCACAATTTTATAAATTATTTTCCTTAAATGTTGAAAAAAATCTTCAAAACAGTTTTTGGGGTTATAATAAATTTACAGATTTCTTCAAGCCATTTTGACTTATTTAGTGCTATGAAAAAGAAACGAATGATACAATCACAAGGAATTATTTTTAATTATTTTAAAATTGTAGAACAAAGTTAAAAATCATAGTTCCTTGACAAATATTTTTGTCACATGAATAGCTTATAATTAAATGGAAGTTGTGTCAAAGCAAATTAAGACAGATGAAATTTCGGAAGCCAAATTCAAAAATTTTGTTTTACTAAAAGTTGGTTTTTATTTTCAAAAATTTTCTGACCCATTCTTTTTTCTTGTTCAACCTCTTTCTCCTCCTAATAAACATAAAACTAAGAACTGATTTAATATAAATAGTTAAATTAAAAAATATTTGGCACACTTAATGCCGATCAGCTCTATATGCTGACAAATTTAGATATTTAATTTGACATGTTTAATCATAATGCTAGTATCCAGAACAAGATGGAATCATACGATTTTGTTTATAATTAGCATTTCGATTTCTAATTCTGTAGCAAAAAAATCGATTCACGCAAGCAATAATGTAGATCGATTTAGTTTGCTAAAACTCGACAAGTTGGCCGAAAATTGCGAATGATCAAAATTCTATTTAGACAAAGAAAAAAAAATAATTTTTTATTTTATTTTAATTTTTTCTTATCTGAATTTAATAGGAATAGTAATTACCTGCATAATTTATCCCATTCACCAAATTGTCATTTTTATATCCACTAATAATGTTGAACATCCGGATTCGGTCTCCTCTCAGCCTTCTAAGATTATCATGTCAAAAATTCTTAGTCTTTTTTGATTATTTTGTTCCTTGTAAAAAATCTCAGACTTATGTTTAACTTTACCATTTTATTGCCAAATGATATCATGGCAATAAAATTCCATGTAGAATTTATTAATTTATTCTGAGTTTAAAATTAACAATTCCACCTTTTCTTTTATTTAAACTTCAATTTGCATTTCGTAGAACTCAGACTTGATCTTTTAACATCAGATCTTCAGCGCATCATAATTATGTATTTTTTATTAAGTAAATAATCTTAATATTCTTTTTTAAAATAACCTTCAAAAAGATCTTAATTATTTTCAAAAATATTTTGTTTAAATATTATTAATAAAATTATGTTTTTAGTGATTATTAACATGAATAAAAGATACTGGGATTTTTAGCATTTTTTTGTTGATAAATAAGTTGATGGAATCAGTTGGTTCATTTTTTAGTTTAAATTGTAAAATGTTGGTTCTTTCTTCAGGTCTCCAGTTCATTTTTTTATGTCAATTAAGTTCAATGTAAAGAATTGTTTGCCTTGTTCAAACATATTTAATCTAGATCCATTAATTTTAGAACTAAGAGCTTTTTGTTTCATTTTAAGCAGAACATATTTTTTAAATAATAAAGCTATGGTCCTTACACAGTGGCTTGCTGAACGTGTATTCCCTAGCTTTGTTAATTCCATTTAAAAAAACAGGACAGTAAAATAATAAAATAAATTATTTTTTAAAATTTATTCTCAATTTGTATCTTTTTATGAGGATAGATGGTAACTTAATTTCTTACAATCGATTAATTTTCAAAAATATTTTTTTTAAAAAGGCATCTTCAAAAAAAATTAATTTTAATCAATTAGACAAATTTAATAATTTTTTTAATTAATTGTAGCAAAGTTAGCTACATTATGCTACATTCATAAACTAAATAAAAAGATAAAAATTTAAGTGTTCAATAGATCTTGTCGCAATTTTTTAATTACAAAAAAGTGTGACCGAATTTAGCTAGATCATGGGTTTGGAACTCGAGGAATAAAAAAAGCTTAAAAAATTTAATTTTTATTTGTAAAATTAAAATTTTTTAAAGCTAAAAATTCAATAATTTTTATCACAACATTTGATAGAATGTTGGATCGGATAACCTGTTTGTTATTAAGTAAACCTTTCTGAGGAAAAATTAATCTTCGAGTAATAATTTAGTTTTCAATTAGAAGGTTTTTATAAAAAAATTTATATTTAGATAATTCTCAAAGAATAAATAATGGAATTTGTAGTAAGTTTTTCTTTAGAAGAAGCATCTCAGCATCACGATCTATTTCTTATTTTAATTATCATCACATTGTCTGCTAAAAAAAAAAAGAAACATTTAGTCAACAAATACTACCCGAATAAATTAATTCAATCAAGATTTTTTCTTTCAAAAATATTTTTAGTGTTCTAAGAATTTTTTATTAAAAAAAAAAATTTATGCAAATATAAATTAGATTTTAATTTTTTCTACTCTTTTTATCTTTATTTAATTTAAAAGTAAAAATTAAATCAATCTAAGCAGGACTAATATCCATCCTAATGAGTCTGGAAGATTTTCACAAATTATTTTTAAAAAAAATTTAAAAAAAAATTGTTTTTTATAATAATTTTAGTGATTAGGCTCATTATAATGTACAAAATTTCAACATTGAATACTCATTATTTATTTTAACTTTGAACACTTTCCTGAATTGACTAACAAAATTCACTGTCTCGTGTCTTTTCCAAAAGATTTGACACATTCAATTCATTCTTCAGGCATGTCACAAGATTTTAGCTTTTAAAAAGCTTTTAACAATCAACTAGGTATTTGTTCTAAATTTATTGCACAAAATTTGCTCAAAACCTTCTTTTGATCAAAATTAATTCCAACCACTATTTCTCAAATTACAATTTTTCTCCTAGGTCTTTGTCAAATAGAGAAAGAAAATTATGATTTTAATCCCGGAAATGAGCAAGAAAATTCTCTTATCTTATTTAATTTTTAATATGTCGAATTATTTTGTTCGTATCTCATTAAAAGCTTGTGTGCATGATTTAGCTTTATTTTCTTTTTTTTTTTTTCTTTTTTCAAAAATTTAGTTACAAGATTATCTTTAATTAAATGTTAAATATTTTGATGATAGAATCAGCAGATTAGCTAAGCGTAATTTATTATGAGAGTATATCGATTTCAGGAACAGAATTAATCGAACTTCTACAACACTTATTTTTGAAAAATAAATTAAAATTTATTCAGTTCATTTTTTTTTGAATTCATTTCTATTTTGATCAACTTCTGTGAAATTTATTATCGACAATCAAGATTTAAATTATTTATCTATCAATTAAAGTTCAATATTTATCAAAATGCTTAGAATCAAGCCGGTATGGCAATGCGAACTGAAACTAACTTTGTTCAATAACCTAAATAAATTTAAACTAAACAAAAAAAATCTAGAATAACTTAAAGGATTAATTATTATCAAAAAGTTTGGCCTTATATATTTAAAAACGCATACCAACACGATATGTTTATTTGTTAAGCAAAAACTAGACTATAACTAAAATCTCGACCCATTGATTATTAGTAACTAAAATAAATTAGCGAGCATGGAGAGTTGTTGCGAAAGAGTGTTTCTTATTTTCTTGGGAGGCGACCAAAGCTCGGCACGGGCTCGCCCTAATCCCATCCAATGTACACATTAATCATTTATTTTTGCTAATGTATTTTTTATGCTTGTCGACTCAATCTAACTCCAATTTTATAAAAATTATCTTAAATTTTTTGTTGCATTTTTCCCTAGGTTAAATTTTTATTTGAGAAAAGGAAAAAAATTAAATAAAATTTTATTAAAATTAAAGAAATTGTTTTTTCTTGTGTAATTTTCTTCTTTTTATTTTCTAAGTTGGCGTTGAATTTTATTTTGTCGAAAGGAATTTTCTTTTTAAACTATTTGCCAAGTTTTGCATATTATTTTTATTAGTAAATTTTGGGTTATAGTAGAAACAAAGTAAGTGCATGCTATGCGGCACATTGTTTTTGTATTCACAAGGCCCAGAAATAAACACTCTACACAATGGCCAAGGGAATACATGGTTAAGGTCCAAAACCAGCCAGAGCCGTAGAATATTCAATTTTAGATAACATAAACTGCTTATCTTAATTTAAAACACTCACAACTTTAAGGTGTGAAGCGCGATTCTCTTTCAAAAGTTTGAGATTGATGAAAACCAAATAGAACATATATTAGGCAATATTTTATTCTACTAGTGGGGAAATATTATTTTTTTGGAATTTTTTTTTCGGAAGACTAATTTATCTTTTTTTTGGAAGAAAAATTTTTGATTTTTTTAAAGAAAAATTTTAGATTTTTTTTTGGAAACTTGAAAGAAATTTTTAGATTTTTATTTGGAAGAAAACTTGAAAGAAATTTTTATATTTTTTTTGGAAAAAAATTTTAGATTTTTTTTGGAAGAAAAATTTTAGATTTTTTTTTGGCTGAAAATTTTTTTTGAGATTGAAGACTTGGGATTTGGCGGTCCGATGCTGCACATTTGTGCATCGAATGTGACAGGATGAAATGAGTAATGTGAGTGCGCGAATGAAATATGCTAATTTAATTCAATCGATAAGATTTTTATATGGAAAGATACAGTCAATTTGAATTAAAACCTAGTTTTTGATTAATTCTGCTCAGAAAATGCCTTTTGACTTGAGTATTTCGTCTAGTTTAAGCGCGATTCAGAATCTAAATACATGTTTTATTTGTTATTTTTGCTTTATTGTTTTCTTTTGGCTTATAAGAATACACAATTTGGTAAAAAGTTGTTATTTCTTTTTCGACACTAAAAGCTTATGCTTATGAGTTTGTTGAAAATTTCTCCCAAAGTTTGATTTCAAGACTAAGCCCATTGCTCATGTTGGCAATGAATCACCTGGTCAGTGAGTCATTCATAAATCGACCTCAATTTGCCAACAAAACAACTAAAAGCTCATCAATTAAAATTATAAATTTTAAATTATGAACAAGCATTTGCCAAGTAGATTCAGACATTGTTCAGCAGAGAGTTCGCGCTGCATCTGTGATGGCTCTAAGAATGGACAAGTTTGATTTTTTTTCTTTTTTTTGTTGATTTCTCATTTAGGAATTCTAGACACATTTTTATTGTAGATTGTTATTTCGAAATATTATGTAAATTTTATAACTATTTTTATAAAGCAACAAAATTTGATTAATTACTTGATATAGGCACTAAATTTTTTTCTAGTTTTTCTTTTCTCTTTTCGTTTACGAAACAGTTTGGTTACTAGTCAATTTGGGGTTCATAATGGCGGGCTCACCAACGACGCCCTAGTTAAAAAGATCAAAAGCAAATATGTAATTTATTTACGACCAGTTTAAATAGGCAGTTGTTTTAATACAAAAGTAATTAGTAATTTAAGCCTGAGCTTAGCTACTTTAGATCCGTTCTAGAGCAACTTGGAAATAGTTATGTATCCAAGTATCAAACAAATTATGTACCAAAGGTGAAAATCATTCTGAAGGCATGTGATATTAGGTGATAAAAATAAATTAAGAATTTTAAATTAACAAATATTTACTTTGATTATTAAGCAATGGACTTTATGTCATTAGGGTTTAATGTTTGTCTAGGCTGTCAATCGATCATAATCTAATCATTTGTTACTCGACTCAGAGCAATTTATCTTTTTGACTAATTAAATAAATTTTTTTTATCTCGTTATGTGAATTTATTTGTTCAATAAAAATTTCTGAACAAAAAAACCAAGATAACTTAAAAAATAATAATTTAACATTTTATTCTCTTTTAAGCTCAGCTCTAAAAGAAATTACAATTTCTTAAATGAATTTCAGTTTATAGTAGGATTATGTTGCACTTAAACAAGATCTAATTTAAGATAATGTTATTTGTTATAAAATAAAATTGTTTTTTTTTATTATTTTAGAATAGTAAACCATTTAATTAGAGGAATTTTTCAACTTTTTATCATTTTTTAATTAATTACAAAAGATATTCTTGTTAATAATTCAAGTTCGTAAATTTTAGAAAAATCTCTCCAACTTAAGTGAGTAGAAAAATATTGAAGAAGATTAAAAAAGATGGCATTAATTGAGGATAATAAAAAAATTTAGAAAAGATAAGCAAGTTTAGAATTTGATTGATATTAACCAAGAAAATTGGTCATATATTTAAAAATAAACAACATATTCATGTCAACAGTTTTTCTCTTTTTTTTTCGTTTTGTTTGTCGGAATTTATTTATTTGTTTGAGACAAGTGCTTCAAGCAATTGTTTAAAACGATAATGTTGACGAATTTATAATTCGAACTTCTACTAGTTTATTTAATTATTTAAAATGAATTTGGGTTTTTGTTTAATTTTAAAAAAGAGTTTTGAAGTTTTATTTTTTTTAATTGAAAATTTCACTTAATCTTAAAAGTTCAATTTTTGTCAGAAAATTTGAATATTACAACAGGCAATATTGAGAAATAACCCAAGAAAATTTAGAAAAAAAGGCTTTAAAAATTTAAATAAAAATTAACAAAATTTTTTTTTGATATGAAATTAATTTTTCTTAGCTATGACCTTTAGTAAAAGAAAAGTGAAAATTTTAAGATTTGATATTTTTGAAGCAAAATTTTCTTATCATTTAATTATAAGATTTCAAATAATTGAAGTCAAATGCCTATGCTGGCAAAAAATTAATTTTTTAACAAAAATTTTTCAACCCAATTTTCAACTCAGTCGAGAAAATTTAAAAAATTTTGTAAATCTAATTTTATTTTTTTTATTTGACGATTTAATATAATTGGTATTATCTAGAAACGGAAGTTAAATCTTCGAAAAAATCCAACATGATTAAAAAAATTCTCTAGAGGTAAAATTAAGCTAGTGATTGCTGGCATATAGTAAGCAAAAGTTTTCTTATCTTGCGACGATTATTAGTCTTTTTATTATTCATAATATTATTTCAGCTTCAGAGACATTAAATTTAAGAACAATAAAAATAAAATATCGAAAATAGGCTAGATCATATAAAAAGAGGTAAAAAATTTTAAATAATCAAGAAATTGAGGAAATAAGTAATTATAATATAAGAAGCAAGCTAAATTTTCATGGAATGAAATTTTGATTATTATAAATAAAATCTAACTGAAGCTTTTATTTTGGCATACGAGCAGTTCATTAATTGATTCGATTAAGATAAAAAAAGTTTAAAAGTCAATGTTGTTCTCGAAAAATTTTTAAGTCAATAAATTTTTTTGTTTTTTATGGAGGTATATAATAGGAAATTATTGTTTAAAATTTACATTTTTGAAATTTTAATTTATTTAATCTTAGGTTCTTGCACAATATATGATCATTTTACTTCAAAAGACAAATAGTAAAAATATTAATTTATTAAATTTTCAAAATTTAATTTTAATGATTATCAGTCAAATTTTGCTTTTTTTTAGTATTTAAGAGCCAAAATAAAATTTTTTTTTATTCTTTTGCATTTCTTTTGGTGATCATTTATTGGAGTATTTTGTTTAAATTTACATTTTTAAAATTTTAATTTTTAAATCTTAGCGTTTTGTCCAAAATGTGGTTTCTTAAATACAATTTAAAGAAATATAATTTTGCTAGTAAAAATTCAAATTTTTCATGTTATTCAAAAAATAAAAACCCTTTAATTTAATAAATTTTTCATAAAGAGATTATTGTTTTATAATTAACTAAGAAATTTTAATCTGTATGTCAAATTTTAACTCTAAAATTTAGGAGGGATTTAACATGAAAAAAAAAGAATCAATTTATCCCTAATCTCTCTGTAAATTGGCCTAATAAATTCAATATTTTTAGGAATAAAAAAAAATTTAAAATTTAAATTTAAAATTTTATCCTGATAAAAATGATTGTGATCAAATTTTTCATAATTATATTTTTCAATTGAAATTTGCAACAAGTCAATTCATTTCTCGACAAATTTTCAATTCGAAAAAAAGAGAGAAAACAAAAAACGAAGACGCCACAAGAACAACATTGATCGACAGGGTTTTAATTTCAAAACATTCGACAAAACAGGGCCAGGTTCATTTAAAACTAGGCTAAATCTTAACCCAAAATCATGCATTCTATTTTCTTTATATTTATTTCAAAAAATGTGCATATCTTACAAGATCTTACACCAAATAATTTCAACTTTCAAGCAAGCACATTTAATTTAAAAAAAAAAATTTCAACAAAAAAAAATCCAAGTGTAACAGTGGTCGTGGTTGCTTTAATTTGCAGCAGAACAAAAAAAAATGGGAAAGATAAGACTTAATTTGATTAATTTTCAAGTGTGTGTGTTCAAGTTTTGAAAAAATATTTATTTCTAGATTTTTAGAAGCCTCTCTCGAAGCATTGGCAAAAATTAACAAAAAAAAAATTATCATAATTTGCTTTCGTTTGGCTTTGGAGGCAAAAATTACCCAAAAAAAAATAAAAAAAAAATATTTAAAATCTCAAAAATTATTTAGAAATGAACTAAAGTTGACCAGGCTCAACTTGGCACAAACAGACAAGGCACAATTCGCAAGCAACTAACAGAAGCAATGAGCAGCAGGCCGTCGCCATCGTCGAGCGAGCCGGCGCAGACCAACATTCAGCTGGGAGTGGGAGTGGGCGTCGCGTCGTACTCGTCGTCGCCGACGCCGTTCAACGCACGGCCCGCCTCGAGCGCACTGAGCGTGCCGGCGTGCCCCAACCGGCCGTACTACGCGCCGGACCTCTTCGACTCGTCGTCGTCCTCGTCGCCGCCCTCCTCCTCGTCCACCAACTGCCACTCGTGCCCCAACTTCCACCTGAACACCAACTCCAACCTGACCCTCACACTGATCACCACCACGCCGCTCATTCCCATAGTCCAGCAGCTGAACACGCTCGCACCGAGCTCGGCGGCGTCGAGCGCGTCCAGCTACCAGCTGCCGTGCAGCTCGTCGGTGGGCTCGTCGTCGGCGCCGGCCGCCCGCGACTGGTTCACCTACGAGTACCAGCTGGACGAGATCGAGGCGCTGATCCGGTCGCACGACGCCCACCAGGGCTTTGTGCAGAGTCCGGCGTTCTCGTTCGGCGAGGCGGACAAGCAGACGTGCAATTGGCGCCTCGTCTTCTATCCGAATGGCGCCGGCTCCGACTGCAAAAATTTTCTCAGCATTTTTCTCAAGTACTTGTCGGACGAGCCGCTCAAAATCCAAATGATGTTCTCCATCGTGGACAACAACAACGACGACGTCTACGTCAAGTACACTGTAAATAGATTTCAAAAGTCCAACGACTGGGGCTTCAAGCAGTTGATTCACAAAAACGCCATACTGCACCAGAAGCAAAAGTTTCTGAAGCAGAACCGGGGTCTGCTGGTCCGCGTGAAGATGCGTCTCGACGAGCACAAGAACGACTACATAAAAAAGCTCAACGAGAATCTGCACTACTGCAAGCTGCTCTCGGACAACTTTAGTCAGTTTTACGGTAACAGCGGGCGCTGCGAGTCGCCGGAGCCGGGCACGTCCAGCCAGGCGTCCTGTTCGTCGTCGGCGGCGGCGGCGTGCCACGCGGCGCTCCACGAGTCCAACTACCACGACATAGTGCTGCTGGTGAGGACGCAGGAGCAGAGGACGGGCGGCGAGAGCGCCAAGCGGGCCCGTCTCGACCACTTTGTCGAGTTCAAGGCGCACAAGTGCGTGCTGGCGGCCCGCTCGCCCGTCTTCAAGGCCATGTTCAACTACAAGCTCAAGGAGAACTTGACCAACCAGGTGGTGATCGAGGACTGCCGGCCCGAGGTGGTGCGCGCCATGCTCAACTATATTTACACGGCGTACTTGCCCGACCAGGCCAGACTGGTCGCCTTCGACCTGTACATAGCTGCTGAGAAGTATTTCATCGAGTCGCTCAAGATCAAGTGTCGCGAGTACCTGGTCGAGAGTTTGAGCATGGAGAACTGCATTCAGATGTACATACTGGCCGAAATGTACAACGATTCTATGCTGCGCAAGCAATCGCTCAAGTTTATTAACGAAAATATTGACCAAGTGACGAGGAATTGCGAGTGGAACGACTTTATGACCAATTATCCGCACTTTTTTACCAACGCATTTATTCGGATTTGTAAAAAAGACTTTTGAGATAAACAGCAATGAGAAAATGTGAATGTGAGCGAGCGAGAGAGTGAGTGAATGAGTGAGTGTGTGGTACAAAAAAATATGGGAATTTTTTTTTTATTTTATTTAAAGAGAAAAAATGCGGAAGAGAAAGTTTTTTTTTTTCCAAAAAAAATTTCTGAAAATAGTATTTGTTAATAGATGAAATGATATTTATTTTATGTGATGATTATTACTTTGCCAATCAGTGTGTACTTTAAATGGTGTAAGTTTATTTTTGTTTTTGATTTTTATTTTTGTTTTTTTTTTGTTGTTGACCAAACTAAGCCATTATATAAATTTAACTATTTTACCAAGTCTTTTTTTTTCTTTGTTTTTTTTTTAAATATTTTTCTCTTTTTTTTGTTGCTTAAAAATATAAATGTTTATTTTTTCTATTTTTAGTTGGTCATAATTTAACATTTTAAGGAAATAAATAAAATATATAAAAAAAAAAAAAAAATTTCATTAATTTTTTGCTAAAATTTGGCGGATTTCGATTGTCAAACCATTGTGAATTTTCATAAAAACCTTCTATTCTTAAAAAATTTTAATAGTTTATATTCTTTAAAGAAAGTATTGACCAAGTGACGCGCAATTGCGAATGGAACGACTTTTTGACCAATTATCTATTGGATTCAACTCACAATGGTACTTTGGAAGGAAACTTACTATGATGCCGTATTTTGTTCCAAGAATTGCGAATTTATTTGTTGGTTTTAATGCTGGATGATCGACCTACATTTTTTTAAATATCATCTAACTTTTTTTTACCTTCAAGATCATATCCCAATTCTTTTGCTATTTCTCTATGATCTTTACTCCTTTTTTGGCTAAACCTCCCAAAATTTTGATCCAATTAGCTTTATTAGTTGAATGTTTTGGCATTTTTAATGCGTTTGATAAATTTTAAACTAACGTAATTACTCGAGTTTTATGACATGTCATTATTGTAGGATATCCTACAATAGTGACATGTCTTTATATATCGAACAGTGGTTGAAAATTTCGATTTATGACATGTCATAAAACTCGAAAATACCCCTAAAAATAAATTTTTACTTAAAAATAGTAACCGTAATAGTGACATGTCACAAATCAAGAAAATATAAGGTTTTTACTTTATGTAAATTCTTGTAAGACCAATAATAAAAGAAATTATTAAAATTAGATTAGTTTTATATTTAATATTATTACTATTATTGTCTAAAAAACCTTTGCCCGGGTAAAAAAAATATTTGAACGATTCGTTAAGACTAAACTATTTACAAATTATACAATAGAAATATTGATTAGGTCTCAAACCCCTTGGCCAACAATTATCACAGACCCAATTGTCACAACTTTGGCATGATATACATGAGTCTTGATATTTACTTGATCTCAAAGAAGATTTACATCTAAGACTTCTTTGAATCCAAACTAATGACTTCATATGAATATTCGACTGGTTTCGGACTTGTTTCATTTTTTTAGAATGTTAGAATGAATAATCACCCTAATCATCGGATCCAATAAAAAGTTTTTTTATCATAAAATGAGATCTTTAAAATGATCATATGAATAAGCTTTCTTTTGTTCTATTCTTAATTGAATAATTAAAACAGATAAAGAAAATAAATATTTATGAATAGTTTGCTATGGTTAAGTTTCACGCCAAACATTCAAGAAAGTTCAAAGTCGGGTGGACTATCCCCCTGATCCCTTTTTGGGATCAAGCATTACAAAAATGGATTTGGAATCAATACACATATTACACATATACACGTCTTTCACACAAATTCGAAACCCGCCTAATTTCTTCTCGATTAGTCAATAGGATAATTATTATTAGAAAAAAAAACTTCTGAACCTCATAGGCTCATGTTTATAAAAATTTTTTTAAATAAAATACAAAAAGAAGTATTGTAAAAGTTAATTTATAAAATTTAAAAGATAAAAACACTATCTAAATCCGTTGCTTAACAATCCGGATAAAATTTTAATTTTAAGTTTAAAGTCCCACATTCCATTACAAAAAGTAAACTTGATTGAGTCAATTAAACCAAGATTGTCACAATTATCTATTAATCCAAGCGATTTTATCGTTTTTTCCACATCCTGAGTGCAGTCAGTTATTTGTAACTTTTTATTGACTGTTTTTAGTTGTTCAATTAGTGTTGTTTTGCTACTCTAAAGGACTTTGTTCTCATACAGAAATCGAAGCTCTTTGAATAAATCTCTTGTCAGGCTATTTAACTTAATTTGTTTGTAAAGAAAAATCTTATGCTTTAGATATTGTTGATTAATGCTCTCAATTTTTAAGCATTTAAAAAGTGGTTTAGTTTTGACAAATTTACTTAGGCCAATAGCTCGTTTAATTAGGATATTTTGTCGAATATTGTATGAATAGGATAATATAATTGTTGGTCCTAGAATTTTTATTTTGAATTTTGGAGGTACAGTTTAAAGTTGATTAAAGCTCTCTGAAGAGACCAGCTTTGATAACCCGTATCATATGCAATTATAACACTTCAATTAAAGACTATTCTTGTTTTGTGACATATCACTATTACGGTTCACTGTTATCAAATCACCACTGTAATTGATAAAAGTAATAAAAAAAATTATTTTTTCTTAGATTCTACTAATAGAGACTGCATTGATATGATCGAGAGGTGCATTTTTATAGTATGCCTGGATAAAAAAGTCAATCACAATTCAAATAAAGAAAATATTATATCAAATGATGCAAGTGAACTTAGCACTCTTCAAATGAGAGACTATGCTTTTCAGATGCTGCATGGATGTTCAAGTGAGGACAATAGCGGAAATCGATGGTTTGATAAGACTATGCAGTTTGTTATATCTGAAGATGGTGTGTGTGGCCTTAATTATGAACATTCAACTGCTGAGGGAATTGTAGTTATTCAATTGAGTGAACATTTATTCAGATATATGTAATTGTTTTTAAATTTTAATGATATTATACAACGATAGGAGTAAGAGAGAGGGTGATAATTTAACAATCTGTTAAAAAACGAAAATAGTGAATTTTACAAATAAAAATAAAGATAATTACTCTGGATTTTAAGTTAATAAATATTGATTGATAAAAAAAGTAATTGAATATTCTCTTTTACCTAAAATTCAATATCTTTGGTACATGCTTTGATATTTTATAGAAATAGATTTTTCTATTTTTTTCAAGTGAAGCTATTCAAACCATTTATTTTTATTTGATCGTTTCAGTTCAGTTGATTAAATTTTAATTACATTTTTATAAAAGAAAAGCGATATTTTTACATTTGATTTTAATAGATTAAAACAAAGATAGGATATGTAGTTTTTATTGTTTTTAAACAAAAATCTAAATTCTATTTATTTTTTGATTCAAATAAGAAAATAACGAAAATAAAGAGTTTTTTTTCATATGAAATAGGATGTTAAATAAATAACAAATGGCATAAGATGAATGATACAAAAACAAATTCTGTCTTTTTTGATAAATTTGGTGCTTCACAACAGGATTTGTTTTTTAACCTCTTTGATACGTATTTTTTAAAAGGATCCCATTTAAAATACAAAACTAAATAATATTTTAATGAATATTAATTAAAAAAAAACAAAAATTTCATTTAAAAATTTTTACTAACTTGTAAAGATGTTTATCTTTTTTAAAGAAATTATTTTCTTGCTTTAATCAAAAATTAAATAATTTTTAAAGATTTTTGTTTCAAAACTTCAACATTAATTGTTTAGTCACATATCAATTTACTAGTCTTGAATTTAAATATTCAAAAGTTTGTTTACCATTTTTCGATTTTTTGAATCAATTAGATTGCTGATGCTTTTTAAATAATTAATTATTTTGTTTATATATTTCATACGGTTAAGTCATATTGGGTGATTTAAAAAAAAACGGTTATTCAATTTTTTAAAGCTTGTATTTCAAATTTCTTGAGTCATTTTTATAATTTTTCTATAACCAAGCCAGCCAGAAAAATTAAAATCTTTTTAAGTAATTATTTTTTAGCATAATAGACAAAATTACATATTTATTACATACATCAAAAAATTATATACATATTACTTTAATATACCAGTTTTCTTAGTATAAAAAATAAACTTAATAAATAATTTTGAAAAATTAAAATCTTTATTAAAAATTTAAATTACGATTTGTACAATTTGATATGTCTTATTTGGTCAAGAAAGAAAAAAAAATGCATAGAAAATATCTAAACAATGTCTCTAAAAATTTTGATCTACTGATTCAAAAACTCCGAGCATAAATCATAAATTTCCACAAGACATTTTTCTAACGACTCAGCAAAAAGTGTGCTACTAGTCATGGAACATGAATTAAATGAAGATATGGCAAACAAAATATAATTAGGTTTGGGATTATAAGCGCATCCATAGCCGTCATGCACAACAGGTCCGTAACACATGAATGATCCATCCATTGTAGTGGGAATCTTTCAAATTTAATATAAACTTAATTTAGAAATAAAATAAATTTTTACTTGACTTGTTGATAGTGAAAAATGATTGCTTATCTCAAACGACTTGTCAGTAAAGAGATTCGGGGTGCCATAGCCGTTCTCAATCGCAATCTGTTTCAAAGCCAACAAGTGACAATCCATGCCATTACCAAGAATATTCTAATAATTTTGAAATTTATAAATTTGATATTTTCAATTTTTAAAAAAGTTATACATCAATCATTAAGTCTGTCTGATACTGCACAGCTTTTCGAAATAATTCATATTTTTGTTTATTCTTGAAAAAAAAAATATTAAAATTAAAAAAAAAAATTCTTATTTAACACTACATTTAAAGCTGAATCTGGTTGCATTGATTTAATCCAAGCAAGTGCCTCACAAGAGTTTGCCCTTATGTTGTCCACTCGGCCATGACGAAATCTTCTAGTCGAAGCACTTTCATAAGTAGATACTAATCGACAGTACATTCTTTGATTGTTAATTAGTTTTTTTTTTTAATTATCAAGATAATAAATACCTGTAGTAGGCTAACTGAAGCGATACCTGAATAAAGCTATCAGGACTTGTTTTAATCTTTTTGGGAAAATCACGTCCGAATTTTTCAAATTTGATAACATAAAGATCCAAATCATCTATTCGACTTGAAAAAAAAAATTTGAATGATTTAAAATTAAATAATAATTTACCTGTCAAAACTGTATTTAGCTTCTTGTATTTGAACTGAAATTGGCTCTGATATCAACCATCTTAATTTTCGTGGAACAGGCAGCTCACAAATAGATGGCATTCGGTAAAATTTTTGCTTACGTTTTTCTTCACTTTTAATTTTATTTTAGTTAAAATTAAAATGCAGATTTTTTAATTAAATCAAAATTTAAGTAAGAATTATCAAAATGTTAAAACTTATTTTTAAATTTAAATAAATGGTTTTATTATATTATATTTAATCTAAAAAATTTAATATAATTTTGCAAATTTTATTTTAAAATTTCAAGAAGTTATAATAATAAAAAGCTACAGCAAGCGAGCTTGCGGAGGTGGCTTACTCGGAAGCCATCTATGGCAGCTAATCGAGAGATAAATTAAGGAATTACAATGAAAGTTACAGAGATGAAACTTAGGTACAAGACGAATACGAGAGATTATACAGATTGATGTGTTAAGTAGATTAATTGTAATTCTAAAATATAGTCACTAATAAGAAATAAATTAAAAATAAATTAAATAATGGTACAATAGGATAAAAAACTAAGAAGAGATGAGTAATTACAGTGGTGATTTGATAACAGTATTTTATGAAAAAGTACGTAAAATACCGCAAATTAACGTAAAATCCGAAAAGTGAAAAAGAGGTATTTTACGAAAAATTACGTAAATTTTCAGGATTTTGAGATAATTTTGGTAAAATTTGGTAAAATTCAAAACGGCCAATTCAAAATTCAAAATTTTTAAGAAAATGTCTTTTTTTTTCCAAAAATCGAAAATTTAAGAAAGTAATTTTTATAACGATTTAAAAAATAACTATTTTTTTAACAAATTTATGAAAAAAAATACTTTTCTTAAATTTTCGATTTTTGGAAAAAAAAGACATTTTCTCAAAAATTTTGAATTTATCAAAATCAAAATTATTTCAAAATCCTGAAAATTTACGTAATTTTTCACATTTCGGATTTTACGTTTATTTACGTAAAAAAATTTACGTAAAATGTGGTAAAATTTGGTTAATTTACGGTATTTAGGTAATTTTTCGTAAAATACTATTATCAAATCACCACTGTACATATAAAGGTACAATTGATTAAGAAAAAAGAATTTAAAGAGGCATTACAGATATTACATCAGATTATAAAGAATATTACAGGGAAAGAGAAATATAAATAGAAATTTATTACAAAAAATATAAATAGAATTGGTGATTTATTTGATAAATTAAAATAAATTTTCTGCTTATTTAAATCATTATCTTTATTTTAAAAAATTAACTCTTTTGCTATATTAGTTTCAAGTTTTTACGGATTTTTTTTCGAAACAAAGTTTTATTAAAGAAATTAAAGAAAAATTACATTAAAATTACGACTAGTTCTAAATGATAGTTTAAATTTTTAATTGCTTGATCTTATCTTTTTTTAAATAATCTACAGATACGTGACACTTCAAAGAAAAGTATTTAAGCAAAAAATTCAAATAGAAAAATCATTTTTGAAAATATTAAAAACGAGAAATTTGACGAAAAAAACTTCGGCTTGTTTCAATAAATTTTTTTTTAAATGAATTAATTAAATGATTTTTGAAAATTTGAAAAAAATCTTAGAATTTTTAAATTATATTTAGCAAAAAATAAAATTAGAAAAGGATTAAAAATTCCCCAATCGATTTTTGTTACGTATAAATTGTTGAAAATTTTTGATCAATTATTTTTACAAACAAACAAAAAATATTATATGTTAATTTTCAATACTTTTATTACCTATACTTCAACCTTTTTTTAAAGAAAACTTGTTTACCTAAGAACACAAAAACTTTGAGATTCTCTATATTTTAGAAAATAATTAAAAAAGATTTCAAGTTCTTCTATGTAAAGAATATAAGACATGCATTTTTGAATAAAGAAAGAAAACTAAAAATTGTAACTTATTTTATATAATCTTTTCATTTATAAAAATTTAATTAAAATTTAATGAACTGAACTGAAATGATCAAATAAAAATAAATGGTTTAAATAGCTTCACTTGATAAAAATATAAAAATTTATTCCTATAAAATATCAAAGCATGTACCAAAGATATTGAAACTTTAAGTAAAAAAGAATTTTCAATTTATTTTTTTATCAATCATTATTTATTTACTTAAAATCCAAAATAATTATCTTTATTTTTACTTTTTAAAATTCACTATTTTCGTTTTTTAAAAGATTGTTAAATTATCACCCTCTCTCTTACTCCTATCGTTGTATAATATCATTAAAATTTAAAAACAATTACATATATCTGAATAAATGTTCACTCAATTGAATAACTACAATTCCCTCAGCAGTTGAATGTTCATAATTAAGGCCACACACACCATCTTCAGATATAACAAACTGCATTGTCTTATCAAACCATCGATTTCCGCTATTGTCCTCACTGGAACATCCATGCAGCATCTGAAAAGCATAGTCTCTCATTTGAAGAGTGCTAAGTTCACTTGCATCATTTGATATAATATTTTCTTTATTTGAATTGTGATTGACTTTTTTATCCAGGCATACTATAAAAATGCACCTCTCGATCATATCTATACAGTCTCTATTAGTAGAATCTAAGAAAAAAAAAATTTTATTACTTTTACCAATTACAGTGGTGATTTGATAACAGTGTTTTACGAAAAATTACGTAAAATACCGTAAATTAACCAAATTTTACCACATTTTACGTAAATTAACGTAAAATTGGAAAAGTGAAAAAGGGAAAATTTTTTTATGTAATTTTTCGTAAAATACCTCTTTTTCACTTTTCGGATTTTACGTTAATTTACGTAAAATGTGGTAAAATTAGGTTAATTCACGGTATTTTACGTAATTTTTCGTAAAACACTGTTATCAAATCACCACTGTAATAATAATTACCTCTTAAAAGTTCCAATCTTGCTTTTGCCCACTCATCTCTTGGCAATGATGTCAAAAAGCCAACATCTGAAAATGCATTTTCGTCTTCTTCAGAAAGCCTTTTTATTCTTTTTAGTTGATGGTACAACTGATCTTCGCTAAGCCTGGTAAAATTAATTATCACATCCAAAACAAACATCTAATAAAATTTAAATTAATTTTTTTCACTATTAATTAATAACTCAAAGACCTGATTACGACTGATAACAATGACATGTTCGGGTTCAGCCAGCAAATTGTTATTGGAAATGACAAGTTTGTCTTTATCTAATCCTGGAACTCTATACGATGAAAACAAGCGATAATATTGTTCCATACAAAGTGGCTGACCTTTTTCCCGCCACGAACATCTATCAACCGGAATTTTTTTACTTAAACAAAAATTTATCAATAAAAATTTTATTATTAAATATTTTTTACTGATCAATAACAAATTTATAGTCCATGATGCCTGATATTAGTCTAGCAGCAAACTTTAATTGATCATTTTCATCGTTGAAATTTTCTTTGGGAAAAATCATTCCTGGATTGGAATTGATTGGTAATGGTGATTTGTTAAATAAGTACATGTCCTCGAGCCACCAGTCATAGACCCAATTTTCTTTAATTTCCGCTTCTTTGATTAACACTTCTTGTAGCTTTTCTCCAATTCCTTCCTCAGCAATAAACTCTCTCACTATTTTTTGGGTGCGATCATAGGCTTCTTCGCTAAGAATTGGCATCAAACAACGAAGATATTTTTCAAGAGAGTGCTTCAGACCAGGAACAGGTAGTTTTGGCAATGGCTTCTTAAAAAAATAAAATGATAATTGAAAAAAATGGGAAAATAAATTTTTTATACAGTGACATCCCATTTAGCATAGTCTGGGTCTTCTCGTTGTTTTTTGAGAAGATTTTCGATGTATTTTATGAGACAATGACTCTTGTTAGCCTCCAATATCATTGATCTCCTTGTAACTACACTATTCATTGTTTTGGTGAAAGCAAAATCTAATTTTTGACTAGATTATTAAATCATTCTAAATCTTTAAGAAAGTTTAAATAATTATTTAAATGAATAATAAAAAAGAAGTGAATTAATTGAAAATTGTGAAATTTACTATATTTTCTTTTTTGTAATAGTTTTTTGTGAAATTCAGTTAAAAAAAAGAAAAGTAAAAAATAAGATTAAATATCTTAAAACGTTCATATAATAACTTTTGATTTTTATCATTTTGTGTGTTCTCTTATATTGAATTTCGCGAATATAAAAACAATTTAATTTAATAATTTTTTAAAAAATAACATTTTTTTCCTAAATCTCTAAAAATTTAACATTTCTATTACAAAATTAAATACATCTAAAATGAGACTGTTTTATTTGTGGCCCCAAAAAAATAATAATGAATTATCAACAAAAAAAAACAGGCAAACTTGGGATAAGACTGGTTAAGAAACATAATAATAAACTCAATTTTTTTAAAAGAAAGATTTCTTTTACATCTTGTATATTTTTATAATAAAAGATATTTTATAACATGAAAATATTTTGTATTGTTTTAAGTTTATTTTAGTAAAAAGAGGGTGATTCAATTTATTCAAAAAATTTTCAGTACAAAAAACAAAAAAAATTCGAATATAAATTTTATTGAAAAAATAACATAAGTATTCATTTTAAATTCTTTTATTTGAAATCTTTTGTACCTTAAAATGTAAAGTTTCCACTCCAAATGTAAAGCTATTTTGTGATATAATTTTATTTTGAAATTTTTTCTATTTCCGCTATTGTAAAATTCAAAACGATTAAGAATTTTTAGGGTATTTTTTCAATAAAATTTTGATCAATTACTTTTTCTGAAAAATCCATTTTTCTTCAAATTTTCTATATTTTTTGACGAATTTTTACCATAATTTACAAAAATTTTCGAAAATAAAATTCAGTAAAAATTATTAAAATAAAATTTTATCTTAAAAAAGAAATATGAAAAAATCATTTTTTATTCAATATTAACACAAAATACTTCTTTTGGACTTTTATAAGATATTGTATTTTGCGTATTATTATCAAAGTAAGTTATAATTAATTTACGTAAAAAATAGTCAATTACAATGACCATGTCAACACTGTAGATGTACAATTAAAATATGAAAAACAATGAAGATAAGAAACGACTGATATTTTTATTGTTTATTTGGGTTTAAGTTGTAATAGAATGGGATGGGCTTGATATTTTAAAACCATTTTTTGTCTGCTAAATTCTTTATTCAATTAGATCAAAATAAAAAAAAAGGACTGGAACGACAATCCATTCATTTGTTATTTTAATTAGAAAAAGAAAATCCAAATTACTTAATGTATTAATTGTGAAAAAGTTGAGAAACGGCTAAAATTTTCCTCTTTTTTCTTTGCGATAAACGCAATCTCTCTAAGAAATGTTTTGTTTTGTACTCACTTATAAAAATAATTATAAAATGAACCTCTTGATAGAATTCTGGAACAAATCTAATCGCTTTTGTAACCAAAATGTCAATTCTAACTCCCAAACGTTGTTCAATTATAGAGAGGACATAATAAAGGCTGTTTTTTTCCGCAAAATGGAAAATCATATGCCGAAATAGGCAATGATCTAAATAGGTCAAAATCATGCATTGAGACTTTTATTGATCGATAAAATCAAACAAATTCATACGACGATCATTCAAGATCTGGACAACCTAATATCTCTACTATCAAAAATGATCGCCAATTAGGCCGTTTGGTAAAAAAATAGAATTTCACCATTACATATTTTAGCTCATAACTGGAAACTGTCAAATGGCAGAAAAGCATCAGATTCTCTGTTTAGACGAAGATTATTAGAAAGAAAACTCGAAGAAGGCTGCCATCAGAAAAGTTTGATGAAGATTGCATTATAAAACGAACAAAGCAAAGAAGTTGTTCTATTGGAATTTGGTGCTGTATGAGCTACTTTGGTCTAGGATTTTTTCTTTATTTTACGGAAGTCTTAATTCTCACAGATATGTTGATATTTTAAGAAATAACTAACTTCCATCAATGGATATGTTGAGAGAAGAAGGGGCCTTCGTATTTCAGCAAGACAATGCCTCTTATTATCGTGTCAAAATAGTGAAGGAATGATTCCAAGAGCTAAATAGTGAAGTCTTATCTTGGCCTGCGAACAGCCCAGACCACCATTAAAAATTTATGGAGTTGGTTCGATAAAGAGATTGCAAAACAAAAGCCAAGGTAATTGGATGAGCTGAAGGAAATCGTCCTAAGTATTTTAAATAATATACCAAAATCCATTTTAGAGAACTTAGTTGACTCAATGCCAAAAAGAATTAGTGAGCGTTTGAAAAATAAGGCGGTTTAAAACGTTATTAGAAGCATTATTTAACTATTTTTTTAACTTTTTCAAAATTAAAAAAAAAAGCAAATTGGGTTGTCTTTTTCTAATTAAAATAACAAATGAATGGATTGTGATTTCAGTCCATTTTTTTTTATTTTGATCTAATTGTATAAAGAATTTAGCCGACAAAAAATGGTTTTAAAATATCAATCCTAACCCATTCTATTGCAGAATGATATTATTTAATTCTTTTTACTTTATTTCTTCATAGTTTTTTATTTTATCTTCTTCTAATTTTTTTTATTATAATTGTAAAATTCTTAATTTTATACTTCTCCTTTTGGAGGTTAATTTTCATCAAATAAATAAGTAAATAAATTACAATTTAAACCCAAATAAACAATAAAATATCAGTCGTTTCCTAAGTTTTTCACAATACTGTATTTTAGAGTGCAATTTCATTGAGTAAATTAACTTAATTTGTCTCTGCTCACATGACCAAAAATTATTAAGTTTTTTCATATTTATAAATTGAAAGTTAGCAATGAAAATTTAATTCATTAAAAATTTTTCACGTGATAATTAAAAGTTCTTTAAAAGTTGGTAATCATTGATGTGAAAATATTTAAAGAAACAAAGATGCTTCGAGTTTTTCTCTATATTGAATAATTCAATTTAAAAATTGCACTTTAAATCGAATTATCAGAGGAATACCGAAAGACCAAAAAATATTAACTTAAGGTTCTTTTTGGAAAATTATTTTAAGGCGTAATTTTAGACAAAATTAAAGCAGCTTGTAAACAAATTTAGTGAAATTTTGTAAAAGCTACAGAAAAAAATTCCACCTGTAGGCTGAATAATTATTTAACTTGGACAAAAATAAAAAATTACAAAAAGCTTACTTTATTTATTAATTAAATTTTGATTTGAAATTAAAAAATCTCTTACTCAACTGTAAAAGTATATTCGAGATTGTTTCTAGTTTAAGCCTCGTGATTCAAATTGAATGATTATTTTTAAAACCTTTAAAATCTGAAATCGATTATAGAAAAGGGAAGAAATAATATAAAAAAAATTGTAAGGAAAGATTGTAAGATATTATCTTGAATTTGCCATAAGTTCATATATAAATCTTGAAAAAAAACCACATTGTTTGTGTATTGAAACTATTAATACTAATTCTGTTTTTTTTTTGTGATATTATTTAAAAAAAAATAAATAGTAAGCCTTACTATTTTTGTTTGAAAAAAAATTAAATTATATTTAATTTCTTAGATGAATTTTCGGTTTTCAAAAAGATTCATATACATTTTTTCAATAAAAAAATCAGTCAGAAGACAAAGAAATATAATAGAACATCATTTTTGCGTAAAAAGGATTTAAAACCTTGTATCAAGTGTAGTTAAAGCAATTGTTAATCCAGAAAGAAAAAAATTAATATCTCAAAAATTAACTTATTAATCAACATTTAATAAAAATTCAAAATTCAAATTATTTTTTAAATTTCACAGTGGCTTAAAACAATTCTAAGCGTAAGTTTTTAATTTCCTTTCTGAATAAAAGATGGAAATTGCTAATGATTAATTTTTTTCTTTCCAAAAAATCATAAAAGCTTCTTGAATGAAGTTTTTAAAGAATTTAAAATGGCTTTATTTTTTTACAAAGAAACAAAATAAAAAGAAAAAATTAGTGATTTTTTCCAAATCCTCGACAAAATAAATTGTAACTAACAAAAAAAATTGCTATTTGAACCTAACAGAATATCGTTTCCAACATCCAATTTTCTCCTTAAATTTCAGAGTTATTAATTTTAAGCAAATTTTGACATTGTTAAAAAATTGAACAAACAAAATCTTCAACTAATTAACAAAAAAAACTAAAGTTAAATATTAGATTTTCAAATAATTTCAAATCACAGCACAGCTAGATTATTGTTCTTTACTTAAACAAAACATTTAGCTTTTCAAACAAACTTTAGTCAAGTATTTCACTACTTGCTTTTTTTGCTAAAGATAATAAAAAATTGTGAAAAAAATTATTGTTTTTTTTTTTAAATTAACAAAAAAAAAGGTTTAAAAAAATAAAATCTAAAATACAACTTGACTGATCTAGATTTAGGCAAAAAATCCTCAACTCCAAATTATCGGACTCATCACCGCTTTTTATCGATTTTAAAATATAAATTAAAAAAAAAAAAAATTTATTAACAAAAAACAATAAAATCATACAGATGAAATAAAATTGCGTCACATAAACCCATTTCTAATAATCATCCTCTTCCATATTGTCTATTAAATTGTTAGTATCCTTGAAAGGGTTCTTGGGTGCTTTTTTTGGATATTTGGCCATGTTTTGAAATTTAGCCGATTCCGGCCTATTGATCTGAATAGACTGATTCGGATAAATGTTATGATAACTCATTCCCGTATCTATTGCCGCATACTCATCTGACTGTGAATGTTCTTGATCCTCGTTCTCAAATTTCCTAAAACCAGAGCCTCCACTTTGACCATTGCTTATTGCGCTCAGCTCATTGCTCTCCAAGGGCTTAAATTCATAGAAAGACCTCAAAAAATAAATAACAGGTGCGTACAAAACATTGCTGAGAAAAATGCCCACATTTAATGCTGTAAAGCCGAACAGGTAAATAATATTTCCGGCCAAAATGGGCCCAATGGCAAAGGCCAATGAGTACGATATATCAGCGATGGCATAAATACTTCCGTAGACTGACGTGTGACGCACGTCGACCAGATAAGCAAGAGTGGGCAAGATGGCCGTGTCGACCAGAGCAATGCCGAAGCAGATACCCGAGATAGGGATCATGATGGTGAGAAAATTGGTGCAAAAGGGAATGATGAGACAGGAGGCGCCCTCGAGAGCTAAGCCACCAGCGGCCAGCAACCATTGGTACTGTGGAAAGTGTTTGTTTACCCAGATGGTGAACAACACGCCAAGGACATGTGGAATAAAGCCCGGCAACCACACCGATCCGATCTGGGACTCGGTTGCATTCATGCTGTTTCTCATCCAGACAGCTATGGTCGGCTCCAAGAATGCCAGTGAAATATTTGCCACTACCAATGCGCCAGCGCATACTAAAATGTACGGATCTTGGAAAAGCTTCCATATAGGCGTGCCCTTGGGCTTGTGCTCATTTTGTTCCATGTCCATGGCCATCTTGTGCGGCCTCATCACCAACAAAAGCATGCAGCCGTCTATCAGAGCCAAGAATGCCAACACAATAAATGGAACATTTATGCCAAGATATTCATAGAGCACTCCTCCAAATGGTGGAGCCACCAAACTTCCAAAGCTGATGAACGCCAAGGCTATGCCCAAAGCCCTGGAGCGCTCATTTTCTTCGACAAAGCGGTCGGCGATCATGGCCAGACCGCTCGTGTCCGCAAACGCACTGCCCACCCCTTGCAAACTTCTGGCCAAAAACAACACTGTATAGGAGCCAGCAAACGAAAATGTAACTGTGGAAAAAAAAATGACTGTCAAGCCAATAAACATTGGCAAGTCGTATCCAACTCTGTCTATAAAAGCTCCACTGAATGGATTGACGAGCAATTGTACAATTGCTTTGGAGGCAAATAGAAAGCCGATGGCAATGTCCTCGGTGTCGCCAGTGGCCAGTGGTACAGAGGTAGTTGGAGCCAGCGATTGGTTAGATGGGCCCAGAGTGGTCAGGCTCCGCAGGGTGTCCGTCACGGCCATGTTCATTTTGTGCAAGTACTCGGGTATGATTGGCACTATGACCATGTAGAGCATGTTGTCGAGCAGCAGAGCTATGCACACTATGATCAGAACCAGGTTTCTTTGGCGCTTGGGCTCGCGAATCCGATCATTGAACTCTTTGCCAATCTGGACCAAATCTTTGTTTATGCCGGGAATGACGGGCATTTTTCTCTCTCTTTCTCTGTTTTTTATTTAATCTTAAAAAAAAAAGAGAAAATTTTTTATTTGAAGAGTTTGGATTTTAAGTGTATCAAAAAATCATTTGAGCATGAGTCCTTAGAACTCATACTTGGCGTTGCATGCGAATTGCAATTGAAATTAAATTGAAGAATCAAAGTATTTGCAATTTTATTAATTAGCAAAAAGAGAGACACAGATACTCCATGTATAATCTGTGCCTAATAAGTCTAATTAGAAAATATTCTGCTTAATTAATAATCAAGTTTTTGGTGGATTTAGGAACAAGAAGAAAGAAAAGAGCTCCATAATGCATGCTTAATTTTAAACATCCGCTAATAATTTTGCCTATTCATGCTGCTGAGAACTTGTGTTCATGACGCAAAATCTCGTTTAAATAGCAGGATAAATTATCCTTTAAGGTATTAAGGTATATCATTTTGTCTACTAGGTGAAATACTTAATTGGATTTTGCATGCTGCAGAAATATTAATAAAATCTAATCTTTGATCTTTAAGGCTTTTTGAAAAAATTTACAATTAAGTTTATTTTATTTCATTTTTTGAAATTTTTTTCAACAAAAAAGTTTTCTACTGAAATCATTTAAAATAAAATAAATTCGGTTACTTTTTTAAAACTTTTTTTTTTAATTTTTCAAAATTAATTATTTATCTTTTTTTTATTTAATGAATTAAAATTAATTAAAAAACTGAAAAAAAGCACTAATTACCTAAGATTTTAAAAAAATTTTTTTCTTCTCAATTTTTAAAGATTTAAAACTAATCACGGTTTCATTTTAACTTCAACGTGATTTCTCTTTGATTCTTTTAATAAAAAAAAATATATGAAAATAATGAACATTCAGTGCTAGAGTAACGAAGCATTTGAGTGATAAATCAAAATATGACAAAATGTAAAAAAAAGTGAAAAGGCTTTAATTTGATATTATAAGATAAAAATAATTTTCTAATTCCAACTTTTTTACAACTATTTAGTCAATTCATAAATTTTGATCATATTTGTTTAATTAAAAAATTCGATTTATGCACAAATTTTACGTAAAATTTTTTTAATTTATAGGAAAAAAAATAGTCGAAATCATGGTGATTAACAGTGTATGTAGAAATTTAATCAGGAATGAGACCAAGATTGTGAAAAAATATCGGTTTCATTATTTAATTTTTTAAACCTTAAATATTTTTTACAATTAAAAAAAATTAAATTTAATTAAAATACTTGCATTAAAATAAGTCTTAAAAGCGGTGAATGAATGGTAAAATTAGAATAAAAATATTATAAAGTATCTTTGTAACAAAATTTAGTTAAAAAAATAAATAAAGAAAATAATTTTTGTTTTACCTTAGAGGGTTAAGGAAATGAAATTTAGAACTATCTATTTTATTTATCTATTTTTAAATAGTAATTAAAAAAAAAGAAAATTAACATTTTAATTTTAAAATATTTCTTCCTTTTAATAAAAAAAATGTCATAAAAAAATTCAAAAACGTATTCTTCTTTTTAATTTTTTCCAAAAAATTTTTCCATATATTAATTAATTTTCATTAAATTCAGTTATATAAAAATGCTAAATTTCATTGTTTCAATTCATTCAATATTTTTAAATTTCTCCTACAAGACTTGAAAAATAAATTTCCAAAAAAAAATAGATAACAAAAAGTTTTTTTGCAAATACTGATGAATTCTAAACATAAAAAATAAAAAGTCTTTTTCTAAATTGTACCCAATTCAGGTGTTTGTCTTGTCTAGCTAATGTTCTCTAATTAAATACCATGTCCTGGATTTAAAGTGTAGCCCTAATTTTCAGAAGTGATTAGAGCTTAAGAAGTTGAATATCGATTTTTATTGTACTTGTTGGCTAATTTGTGTTTTTATTAATAGAGCACAATTAATAATTAATAAAAAATGGAAATTGGATTGTTAATTAGCCCAAAATGTAAAATGTAAATTTTGCCTCTCTTGTTCAAACTACAAAAAGTTTCAATAGAGCATTGTTGTCTTCATCGAGTTTCAGGCTCTAAGTCTTTATGGGAATTAAAAAAAGAAAATTAAACTCTTCCATTCAATTAGTTTCTTTTTCGCTTAGTTGCAAAACACTGACTCGAATTTCGTCTATCCGAGCCCAGCTAATATTTCCTTTAAATGGTAAAATAATCAAAATCTTAAAACTGTAGATCAAATTAGAAAAAATACATTAGACAGACAATAAAGCAAAATTTTAATTAAAATTCAACTTTTTTTCCTACTAAATCAACGCACAATTTAATTAGCTCAAAATCGAACAATTAAATCCGAAAGAGTTTATTGAATTACATATTTTGCCAATGGGTTACTTTTCTGGTTAAGCTAATTTCAATAATGGAATTGTGACAATAATCACACTTATTTAATTAATAATTTATCTTTTATTTAAATTTTCCAGAAGCGCTTTGAATGAAAAAATTTTAAATTTAGACTCAAAGTTCTATCTGTCAAAAAACTAAGCTGGCAAAGACGACGCCGCAATAAATATTTAAATTATTCTGGCCTGTGTTCAGGAAAAATGTGCCATTGACAATGAGAAAAAAAATTGAAATCATCAGCTCCCACTAAGCAGCACATTACTCCGGGCGCTTTGTTGATAAAAGGTAAATAATTAAGGCGAAATTTCTCTCTTATTTTTCCTTAAAAAAAATTGTTTGCTGCCAATAAACTGCAAAAAATTCTAACTTGAAAAATAAATTTATAAATTTTTAATTAATAACAAGTTTTTTTAATTTAAAATATTGATTAGCTGAAAAGAAGAAACAGAGAGAGAAAAAAAAATAAAGATAATTTATCGAGTTGCCATTTTATACTGCTAGTTAAGCCAAGTGTTTTTGAAATATTACAATAACATCAAGTTATAGTCAAACAATAACAATTAGGGAAACAATTTCAATAGTTTGAGAAAGCTCTTTTGAAAAACTTGAATGAAAGTCTTGAATTCCGCTCATTTGTTCGCAATAAAATCGAATCCATATCGTCAATAATTTAAAAATTAACTTCAATTGAATACACTTTGCTACATTTCCCACTAAGCTAGAACTAAAAACTAACAAGCCATCCACAAACTGGTTCCTTTTCTTCCCAAGGATCAAGTGTCTCTTAATTCACTTGTTTAAACATTTCATCTAAGCATTCTCTAACTCTGAAAATTTTTATTTAAATATTTGGTCTTCTTGTTACTAGTCAAAATTAATTGAATTTTTAACTAGTTTATTAATAACTTCTAGTCTTGTTAATTTAAAAAATCTTATTAATTTCTTTTCTCCAATTTCGCTCAACAAATAAACTTGTGACGCAAATTTTTTTAGCTTGACTTTTCCCATGAGTCAGCACCTGCGACTCAGCCAAAATTGATCGAAATCCAAAAATGCGAGATCGCGGAAATTTTGTTACATAAATTGTTGGATCAATTTAAAATTTATTAATTCTCTACGCCCAATTGAAAGATATAATTAACATATTATCTTCAGGGACTAGTGAATATTAGACTTTTATTTCACAGATTAATAAAGAAAATTTAATAGTCGCCTTGAGGCGTGTATTTCTTTTTTTTTTAATATAACTCTTTATTTCGATCCATCGGCTTGAAAAAAAAGAAGAATTTTAACTTTTAATCAATTTTGAAAAATTATGAAAAATAATTCTTTGACAAAAAGAAATACTAAATTTCAATTTTATAAACATCTATCAAATTTTAAAGTTCTCCAAAGACCAATTTAATATGTACAAGCTAATTAGTTTTTTTTTTCATACTGATTTCTCAAGTTGGTTCTGACTGTCACTTGACAAAACCGATACACAAATAACTAATACTTAATAAAATCCAAATTAATTTTATCTAAAAAATAAAGGGATTTAAGCTAATACCCGTAATTTATTTTTGCTTGTTAGCCAAATGATATCAAAGATTAGAAAATAAATCGGCTCAATGATTAAGATGACGAGCACATCCACGATTCCCAAGAAAAGATTAAAATAAATACAGTGCGGCCTTTGGGAAAAACGTCATTAAAAAATCTAATTAATAATTTGTCTGGTAAAAATAAAATTTACTTTTTTTATACAATATATTAAATCTGTTCAATGGAAAAAAAATGTTCACTTTTTTGAGAGTTAATAAAAGTTAAAAGGCCCCTATTCAAAAATTTAAATTTATTTAAAATTATTAATCTATTTTTTGATTTTAAAAATGAATTTTTTGTTTATAAATTAATCCAGGAAAAAATTATCCAAAAAGAAATTTAATAATTTTGTGTCATTTAGTCGTAGAGATTTTCGTAATTTTAATTTCTCTCTTTGCACGAAATTCAATTAACCCAATCCCGGAAATTTTCAAGCCTCTTCACTAGCTGAGACTTTTTCATAAAATCAAATGAAATTTTACTATTTTACCAAAAAGTAAATTACTCAAAAAATTTAATAATTACTCATATTTTTTTTAATTTTTGATAATTAAAAGAAAACAAAATAAAAAAAGAATTTTAAATTGTGAAGGATTTTCGCATTTAAAATCGAAGCTTTATTTTTTTTATTATTGCTTTTTTCTCCGAAAAATGTAGTCAAAAATCACTTTTTTTGGCCAATTCCAACAAAATAAATTGAACCAAATTCCATTGTCGTGAATTTAGTTATATTTTTAATTTTAAATCATAAATAGGTTCTAATTTTGAATGAATATTTTTTTACTAAAAATAAATTTATCTTTTTGATTGAAAAATATAATTTTAATCAATATTCAAGAGTAATATAAATTCCACTCTAAAATTGACTCAAATTTAGCTAAATTAAATAATGAGACAATTTTATCTAAATCTTTAAGTAGGCAACTGAATCTTAAAATTTTTGATAGCATGAAAATTAAATTTTTACCTAATCATCTCACTTGAAATTTATATATTTCACTGTAATATTGAAAATTTTTCTCATAAAATTTTTGAGTGCAATTTATTTATGAGAAACATGTTAAAAAATTTATTACGTTTCATTAACTTGCATCTTAGAAAAAAAAGAATTTAATTTAAATTTGAATAAAAGCTTTTGCTCTCACCTAAAAATCTGATTTTAATTTTCTTAAAAAAAATAAAAAATGTTAAATTAAATTGTGTTCTTACTTGCTAAAATTATTGAGATTGATGACAGCATCATAGCCAGTATAATTATTTTCTTCTTGTTCTTATGAATTTATTAAAAAGATTGTTGAAGATAAACAGTTGAACTGAAATTTAGTTGTTATTTAATTTATTTTTTCCGAAATTGCTTCAATTAATTTTAAGTGTTCATCATCATTTTTTTATATTTTAAAATAAATTATTTTAATATTTTAATATATTGTATAAGTTTCATTTAAAAAATTTTCTTAAATTAAAAAATAAAATATTGGCTTGTTTTTTAGA
Organism: Brachionus asplanchnoidis; assembly: GCA_025491095.1. NCBI lineage: Eukaryota > Metazoa > Rotifera > Eurotatoria > Ploima > Brachionidae > Brachionus > Brachionus asplanchnoidis. The sequence goes on along the minus strand of JAILYF010000027.1, from coordinate 1,485,198 downwards.
AAAAAATATATTTTAATTTAATCAACTTATATAAAAATAAAATATAGAGTTAATCAACTTCAAAAATTAATTCAAACAAGAAAGATTATCAACAATTTTAATTAAATATAAAAATTGCTGTTAAATAATAATCTTTTTTTAATAGTGTTATAAATTGCATCATGTTTTTTAATATTAATTATGATAACTAAAAATTTTAAAAAGCTTTTTCTTCAATGATACAAATCAAATAATATTGATAAGATTTCTTTTAAATTTTAATTAATTGATATTAAATTTATTATATTTTATACAGTGCTTTTAAAAAAGGTGCAGAATTACTAAATTTTTCGTAATTTTACATTATTTTTAGTAAGCTTACGTAATCTTACGTGGATAATGTGTACTTAATTTTACGTAAAATTACACAATTTTTGGTAGATTTGGTAAAATTTTGTAATAAAAATATATATCATAATAATTAATAAGAAAAGATCAGTTTTAAATTATATGATCAACCATTATATGATCATATTTTTTTACCACAATATCAAAAACCTTTAAATAAAATTGATAAAAAAAAATTTAAATTGTCGAATTGAATAAGCTTGCTTTTTTTAACCTTTTATTATTTTTGATCTATATATGTCTGTGAAATCTCTTTGCGAAAAAAACCGAAATAAGGTATAAATTTAATTAAGATAAACGCATTTTTAAATTTATGTCTTTATTTATTACTAATGTCCGTAAGCATTTTAGGACGATTTTACTAAAATTTACGTATTTTAATTTAATCTTACGTAATTTTTGGTAAAATTATATATCTTTACCGACTAATATTCACGTAAGATTACGTAAGCTTACTAAAATAATGTAAAATTACGTAATTTAGCCCATTCTGCACCTTTTATAAAAGCACTGTATAACTCAATTACAATTTTAACATGAACAAAAATATGGCATCTTGAAGTTTAGGATCAAAAAAATTTGATCAAATAGTATTTTGTCTATAACTTTTTAATGATATTTGATTTAATCTCTCTGCAAAATGCCAAATAATGCAACAAACATGCTAAAAATTAGATTAGGCTCTGAAAAAAATCTGCAATTAAATTGTGCGGTTGAATTAAATACTATTTAGCATGTTTGTTGCATTTTTTAGCATTTTGCAGAGAGATTTAATCAAATTTAAAAGTTATAAACAAAATACTATTTGATCATATTTTTTTGATCCTTAACTTCACGATTCCAAAAATATAGAGCATTTGAAAAATATTCGTATAATGCAAAAAATTCACAATTTGACATTTCCGCTCATTATGGGTAAGTTTTTTTATTTTTTTTTAATAATTTTTGGTTTCTCCCGGACAACACCGAATAGATTTAAGTTCAATTTTTTGAAGAAATTTTTTTGAAGTTTTTTTACAAAAATAAAATGGGTTCATGAAAAATAAAAAAATAGTATTACTTCGAATTTATTTTTGAGTATTATTTTAAAAAATTAGAACGATACCACTGTCCTTTGAGTGCTTTTAAATTTTTAAAGGAATTGAAGAGGATATATTGGTTACACTTATAAAGATCGTAAAGAGTTTAAAAGTTTAATTTTATTTCAATTATTGTCATTAATTTTTTCTGCATCATTTTTTTTGTTTTTTTTTCTATTTAACTTTTTTTTTGAGTTTTTATTTTTTTTAAATCTGAAGAAACATTAGCTCGATTAATTAATAATATTCTTATCATTGTGACAAAATAAAATTTTAAATTTTTAAGATAACTTTTTCTTAATTTAAAGTTAAATATAAATATAATGCAATTAAATATATTTAATTGCATAAATACACTATAGTGTATTTATTTTGATAGAAGCAAAAATTGATAATCTGCTTTCCCTATTTTTTTGTGTTCCGTCAATATTTATTGTCAAACTTAATTTAGTCTTAATCTTTTTTATTGTTAATTACCTAGATAAATTAAAAAAGTTTTTAAACATAAAATTATTATTTTATTATGAGTTTTTCTAGGTCAGATTTTATTTTACTTAAAATTTTACTTAAAATCCCAAAACCCAAAGTCATGTTCTAAGCTTTTGAATTTCCATTGATTAAAAATTTTTTTCTCAAGTCAAATTAAAATTTTTTTAAGCCTAAAAATTGACTTAGAAAAAGTCAGAGCTTATTTTATTGAAAAGTATAAAGGTATTTTATTTAGAAACAAAATTTTAAAATTTTGATAAAAAAATATTTAAAAACAATTATTTGCCCTTTTAAATTGAATCAGATGGTTTTAGCTTTAGAATTTTTTTTTCCATTTAGAGGTTTAAAATAAATATTAATTTAACATGCTTAGTAATAATGCGTCACAAATTTTCATAAAAAAAGACTAATGCACTTACACATCCATTTTGCATTTATTAGAAATATTTCAAAAAATAAAATAGAAAATTCTATATTCTCTATTTTTGCATTCAAGGAGCTTTTATATAATTTAGCGTCACATGTCATTGTCAAGCTGTGAAATAAGCTAAACTTAAAAAAATTGTCTAATCAACACCCCAAAAAGATATTTTTGTTTTAAAAGGATTTCTTTGAATATAAATAGCTTTAATTTTTTAAAAAACAAAAAAAAATTTAACTTCATATTTAAGCCAGTTTGATAAAAATGAGTTTCCAGTTGCCCCCATTGCCATATGACTACCAAGTTTTGGAGCCATTTGTTGACAAAGAAACTATGAACTTGCATCATACCAAACATCATCAAGCTTATGTAAACAATTTGAACGGAGCTACCAAAGATTCAGACATAGTAGCCATTTGCCAAAATATTAAAAACTATCCAGTTGCTGTTAGAAATAACGGCGGTGGCCACTACAATCACAGTTTGTTCTGGAAATGGATGGCTCCAGTAGGTTCATCCAATGTAGCACCGACTGGAACTGTAATTTTCTTAGATAAAAAAATAAAAAAATATTCATTTTTTTTCAAGTTGAAAGAAAAAATTGAAGCCACATTCGGCTCAGTCGATGAAATGAAGAAAAAATTCACTGATGCTGCCTTGACCAGATTCGGCTCTGGCTGGGCATGGCTCGGAGTCCAAAAAGACGGATCTCTAGCCATCAGTTCCACTGCCAATCAAGACAATCCACTTATGGTTGGTGTTGCTGATGTGGAGATGATTCCAATATTAGGCTTAGATGTATGGGAACATGCCTACTATCTAAAATACCAAAATAGACGCGCAGAATACATTCAGCAATGGTGGAATGTTGTCAACTGGGATGAAGTAGTCAAGTACTACGATAACTATGCCAGCAAAAATAATCCAGTTCCAATAAACCAATGAATCGCAGATTCAAAGTCAAAATTATAGTTTTAACCGGTGTTTTTATTAGTTTAATAAATAATTTAAAAAAAAAATTTTTTTTTCTTAATTATAGCATCCCGATTCTTTAGGATTTTCATTTATTTCAAATATTTTCAGTATGGTGGTGTAATATTCAAATCGTTTTCTGGCTTTTTCAATATTAGCCCCCCTGCATTCCAAAATTCCGTTGATTCTATTTGTACTTGAGCCAAAATTACCCATTTTGACACCCGTATCGAAAGATACCTTAGTTTTCCAAAACCAAAACGCACTCAACCAACTTACTTCCTCCTTATCTGCTACTTGGTCCGGATTTTGGACTAAGCGATCATCATTGAACAAATCAAAACTAGCTTCTTTGTAATTAAAATCCCAAGTCTTAAATAAAGAATTTAAAAAAAAAACATTTTTATCAATTTTTGTACTAATTGAATGTATCCACGTCCATAGTAAAATTTATGCGGATTTCCTATTCCGGGTGTTACTGGATAAGAACCAGCGCATCCATTTTTCTTGCAAAGAATTTCTTTTTTAAATTTTAAACCCATTGATTCGTGAACTATTTGAGCCAAAAACATGCCGGCTTCTCTTTTTGTCTGAAGTGAATTTGTTATTTTAAGATAAAATGTGAAGTTTGTGTATTGATGCCATGTTGGCTCGCTAAAATTGTTCATCAAAAGTGAATTTTTAAATTCATCAAAAGATATCTCTTTTAAAAAATTGATAAAAAAAAGAAGTTGATTTTATTTTTTAATTTACCCAACTCTGATTTAGGTTGGAAATTTTTCGAAATTAAAAAAGTACTGTTTGTTATTAATTGGGGAAAAAAATTTACTTTGGTCAATTGGAAACATTTTTTATTGAAACTAAGTATTATTAAAATGGTAAGAATATTTTTCATTATTGTGTTAAAATAAATAGAAAAAGTGTAAGCTCAGTGTCTAATATAATTTTTTTCTAGATCATCCATAATTAGATATTTAATAATAGATTTCTAGTAAAAGATATTAATATTAATTATCTATTTTATTTTAGATATCAATAATTAACCATTGTGGTTTGTATATTAAGATTCCAGAATCTACCAAAAAAAATTTGAAAGTATATTTTTGGAATACTTTTCTTAAATCTTTTTTGTTTCGTTTTGAAAATTTTAGAACTTTCTAATATTTAAAATAGAAAATCATTATTATTATTTAGAATCTTCGTTTGAAGAATAGAAAGAAATAAAACACAAAAAAAAAAGTTAAGTAAATATTTGTTTACAATTTTGAAGCTAGAAATTGATTCTGTAAATTGTATCAGCTTAGGCCATTCAGTATCACTTAATTTATTTTTCGTATTTTTAAACATAAAAGGGAAACAAAGAGTTATTTTTGTAGAATGTTATGTTTTTAAGAAAATAATGTAAAATAATTAATTCAAATAATTTAATAAAATAATTGCTAAAAGGGTATTGTGAATTTCAAATGAAAATTGAACAAAAATTCTTCATGTCTTGATAAATTAAAATTAAAGTTAATAAGAAATATTAGTAAAAATACTGCAACATAGTGCAGCATACTTTGTTGCACTTTTTTATCTAAAATAATTTTTCTCGTGTAAAAAAGACAAAAAATAAAGAATTAATAAGATTTAAATAGATATATAATTAAATTATTGATCTGGTTTACTAAAAAATAAAATAATAAAAATTTTATTTTAGGTAATAAAGTGCAACAAAGTAAATTGCACTATGTTTCAGTATTTTTTCAAATATTTTTTATTAACTTTAATTTTAATTTATTAAAACATGAAGAATTTTTGTTCAAATTGTATTTGAAATTCACAACACAACTTAAAGGACAAAATCAGAATAAAATAGTATTAATTGTTTGAAAAACTTCATGTATATTAATCTTAAATTTTTTATCTAAATATAAAATTGATCCGAAAACTTTTGTCTAAAATTTTCTATTTACAAATTAACATTACATTTTTAAAAAATATACTAAAAAATAATTCGAAAAATTTTAATTAGGCTTTTATTATATTCAACTTTATATTTAAATTTGTTTTCAAAGTAAGTCTAAAAATCTTATTGGGTCTTCTGGTGTTAAAATAGATTAATGTTTATTAAAATAGTTTGAACAAAGGATGTGATTTAGGTGATGATCCGGATTTTTTTGCTAAATCATATTTATTTTGGACTTTTAAGGTATTTCGAATATTCATACAAACCTTGCAAATATACAAAAATAAAATTATTTTTCATTGATTAGATTTAAAAAATCAAGCATTTTCATCTTTGATGGTTAAAAAACATGAAATAAATATGTTTCAATATATAAAAAAATTGATTTTAATTTTCAGGGAATATTGTTAATAGAACCAAAAATCATGCATTGTGAAGATTTGTTCAAAAAGTTCAAAAAGTTCAAGAAAAAAGTTCTGAATTGAAATTTTTCGATGAATGAAAAAAATTTGCTTCTGTAAAATATGTAACAATGTGTAACAAAAGTTGTTACACCAAGTAGCCTTGAAAATAAATTCTGAAAGTTTTCTTTTAATTAATCATCGACTTTTATCAATAAAAATCAATCGAATTTACCGTATACCCTTGCAGTGAGATGCGTGCCCTTAAATCCGAATATCAGGTTTTAAACCATGCGCCGACTACCATCTAACCCATGTTATAATGATATTAATAAGAAGACCATGTCTTTAAACCTGGTATTCGGGTTTAAGTGCATCGTTTATAACCAAAAACCAAAAATAGACCCAGGGTTTATACCCAAAAATCAGATTCAAAAGCAGCGTTAAAAAATAAAATCTACGAAAACGCTAAATTTAGGTTATGGTTTTAAGAGCTGGGGTAAAAATTAAAACAATTTTTAAATAAATAAATAATTTTAATTATTTTTTTAATTACAAAAATATGAGTTTCGTATTTAGGTACAGGTACAAAAATTAAGAAATATTATAAAAAATCGAAATTCAAAGGTTAAAATTGTGAAAAATTTTAAAAAATACTCGACTCCTTATCTGGGTTTTTTTTTTTGAGCTTTTGGGTGGTCGGCCAGGTTTTCTTTTAACAACATTTTGTGCAGACGTTATTTCCATTTGTTCAGATGCTTGTGTAATTGTTGTCTCAATTGAGGGTGGAGATGAAATCGTTTGGGTAGGTTCTGATTGAGCTACTTGTGATTCTTCTGAGGATGATGGTGAGTTTTAAGCAATGGATTCGGGTTTAAGGGCACGCATCTCACTGCAAGGGTATACGGTAAGACAATTTATTTGTCTTTGTAAAAAAAGTCACAAATGACCAAAAACACCAAGTCTGTATTTATGTGAGTGCAAGTCGCAAATTGGCCATGAATTGCGAGCTTAGTGATGCCATGTATGTGAAATTTTTGGATATGCTGAATACCGAAGGCCTTGCTTTAATTTCTGGAAAGAACGAAACAATTGACAAGTTGATCACAGAGAGCAATTTGCTGTCCAAGTGTGGTAAAGTGTGCACTGGCTGTTACGGCTATCCGGACTTGCCACAAAAAGTCTATAAAAATTTCCAGAATAATTTCCAAGTGTTCTACGATTGCTTGGTTACCGAGGTTGGCCACACTAAAAACAGGTACTATGTATGGGCAACGTTTCCCACAATGGTCAATAGCCTCGATTCAATCTGGAAACTGATGAAATTGCCTTGAACAATCAGGTAAATAAATAAATAAATTTTTAAGCTTGCTGTTTTTAATTAATTATACAATCAATATTAATATATTAAATATGATATATTTTTAGTTTAATTTTCAAATACAAATTGAACAAAAATTCTTCCTTTCCTTTTGATGAATAAAAATTAAAGCTAATAAAATATAATTAAAAAAATACTGCAATATACTTTGTTGCACCTTTATTACCTAAAACAAAATCACTATTTTCTTATTTTTTTGTAAATTAAACCAATAATCAATTTAAATCTTATTAGTATCTTATTAAATTATGAGAAAAATTATTCTAAGTAAAAAAGGTGCTACAAAGTAGGTTGCACTTTGTTTAAAGATGCAGTATTTTTGAATTTTTGAAAAAACTCTGATTTTAATTCATCGCAAAGAATTTTTGTTTAATATGTATTTGAATTTCACAGTACAGTCAATAACCGGTTATCCGGAATGAGATTCGAGTTTTTTTTTTCAAAGTCGTCCGGATAATGTATTTTCCGGATAACACGATTTGCTAACGAAAAGAGGGGTAAACACAGTGATAATTGATTTAGAGTGTTTATTTAGAACAAAGAAACATATATATTAAGGTTTAACAGGAAGTAATACGGAAGCAATGCTGTTCTAATTAGCTCAAAGCCTAAAAAGTAGGAAGTTAAAAAGTTCAAAGTAAAAAATCAAAAAGTGCTGGTCTGAAAATTGATTCCGGATAATCGAAAATTACGGATAAAAAATTACGGATAACCGGTTATTGACTGTACCTTATTTTTATTCTGTAAAATAATTAATCCAGTCTTAAAGTATCATTTAAAATGCCATGTTGCCAAAATTTCATCCCCCTCTTTTTATCCCAAAGTTTTGCCTCTATTATTTAGTACCATGGGTTAATGATGTAAGGGATTTTATGTAAATAAAGTTAGTCAAATTGCCCAAATTGGTGTCTAGCCCCAGCAATTAACCAGATTTCATCTCTTTCAAAAAATTATTTATGGGTTCAGTCTGGATACTGATTACGTAGAATTACGTAGACAGTACGTAGATTACAAATCAATGGCTGGTGCTTCGTGAAATTTCCTATTTTGTTAAAAATGAAGAATATATTCAAGTTATAATAAAAAAAATAGGGTATTTTTATTGCCTAACAAAAATAAAATTAATATAAAATTAAAACTTTTATAAATATTTATTGAATTGTACGTAAAAATTAGCAAAAAATTAAAAAAAGTCTTAAAAAAACAACCTAAATTTGTAAACTGTTTTTTTTTTGAATTGTTTGAAGAAATTTTCTAATTTTTACGAATAATTTAATAATTCAATAGAAGGAAAAAAATAGCTAAAAATCATTTTTTTAAAAAAATATTTTACGTAAATTCACTTAAAGATATTAATTATAATAGACAAAAAGATGAAATTTACTAGATTTTATATTAAAAAATAAAAAGGATGAAATTAACTGGATAATTTTATTAAATAATAGATAAAAAGACAAAACACTATATAAAAATATTTTAAAAATTAAAAATTTTTGTCAATAACTAGAGAGAGAAAAAAAAGGAAAAAACTTGTTCGCAAAAATTTCGGCCATTTAATAAAAGAGAAAAACTCTTAAAAATTAAAAGCAGAAGAATAAAATTAAAATTAATTTTAAATTTATTTCGTTTTACCAGTCTCTTCTGATTCACACAACAAAACAGGGTGATAAAAATGACATTTAGAAAATTAAGAAAACTTTTTCTTCAAAATTAAAAACTTTTAGGACTAAATTTTTTTATTCGTAAATTATGAAATATTTTCGAACAATAGTTAAAAATAATAAATCATAAATCCACTTTATCTTTGTTCCAAAGTTAAATCAGTCAATTGCCTGATTTCATTATTTACACAAACAATAGGCAATTAAAATTGCTAGGCTTCTCGCTGAAAATTTAGCAAATCCATTAAAAAAATTTCTAATAAGTTTTTCTAATTAAAATTAATTTAAATTTTTTTACTTCAAAATTTTATTTTGCGATTAAATGAAGAAAAAATCCTAAAAGTTTTACATTAAAAATTTCTTAAATAATTCTACCTTTCTTTTTAAAAAAAAAACATGAACTCAGTTCAGAATAAACCTTAAAACCAATGCTAAAAAAGGTTTACTCTTTTAAACATGCATTTGTTCATCTAATATCAAAAAAGAATAAAACTTTTTAATTATTTTCATTTAAAAGTAATTACGGTGTGTTTAAAAAAGCAATGTGATAAACATTTAAAAAAAATAAGAAAAAATTTTCTTCAAAAAAAAATTGTGACAGAGAAAATTTTTTAAAATTGTCTAAAAAAGCCTATTTTTTCGAATAAATTTTCGGCAGTTTTTTTCCCAACCTTTTCTAATCGTAAATTTTTGATAGATTTGTCTTGTAGACCAAAATGACGGGATAGAGTTAATATTAAGTGATTTTTAAGCTAAGCCTAAAATTTCATATCTGGGTAACCTTTTTGGGCTTATGTCTTCGGCTAATTTGGTTTTATAATAATAATAATAATAATAGGGGGGGGGGATTTTAGACGGACTGGTTGGAAGCGAGCTACTTCCTTTCAGCCCCCTTTCGAGATTGTGTCTTTTTGATTTAATAGAATTAGATAAAAAAAAGAAAAAAAATACAATAAAAGTAATAACTAAAAAAAAAAGCAAAAAAGTTTTAAATTAAAAAAGCACACGTAAGCCAAAAGTCAGGAAAGGAAAAGCACAAGTGAACCAAAATAAAAAGCGCGCAGTTTTGTCAAATGGACTCAAATTTTTTGCTTGAAACAAACTGGCCAACGTTTGGACAAGGTGTCGTATCTGGGCACTCGAAAACTTTGCATGAATGGTGTGGTAATATTTCGAAATTCGTCCTGGAGCTTTCAAATCATGTGAAACTTTTAGAAGAAAGAGAAAAGGAGAAAGACATTGAAATAAATAAACTGAAATCTGAATTGTCAGCAGCAAATAAAACAGCAAACTCATCCAACAACAGTAGCAAGTGGATTCAAACGATAAAACAAGGAACAAAAAATGCTAAAAAACTAGCGGATCAGATAGCTGTAGAAAATGCAACCATTAGCGAAATGAATGAAAGAAATAGAAGAAAAAAAAATGTGATTATTTATGGTGTGCCAGAATCGAAGAAAGAGATTTTAGCAGACAAGAAAGCAGAAGATGAAGCAAAAATCAATGAAATTCTATCCACTATTGGAAAAAGTGATATCAAGCCAGCGTATTCGAGACGTTTGAGATCTAAAGACCAAAGTAAACCAGGACCAATTCTAGTAGAACTCAAAGAAGAAGCAAACAGAAATCCACTACTACTAGCAGCGAAAAAGTTGAGAGATTCAAATATTTTCAAATCTGTTTATCTTAGTCCAGATTTGACTGAAACCGAAAGAGCTTTAGACTATGAATTGAGAAAACAAAGAAATGAAGCAAATAATGGTCTTTCACAAGACTCGCCCTTTCGATATGGCATCCGTGGAAATCAGATCGTCAAATTCAAGAAGCAATAATCGTTCATCAGAAGCGCCATCATGTGTAGATAGTCTCGAATCTTTAAAATGTATGTATTTAAATGCTACTTCTTTGGACAATAAACTAGATGAATTCAGTGTTGTTATTGAAACATATAGCCCACAAATTGTAGAAGTTAGTGAAACTTGGTTCAAGAGCATCTCAATTACGAACGTTAAAGGATACAATTTGTACAGAAAGGACAGAAGTGATGGACGCAGAGGCGGTGGTGTATGTCTCTACATTGATGAAAAAATCGACTCATTTGAATGAAATGATGCAGGTTTTAATTTAAGTAAAATAGAACAAATTTGGGTAGTAGTTAATTTTAACTGTGAAAAATATTTAGTTGGCTGTCTTTATAGGCCAAACGATTTTGTTGATATGAACGATTTCGATTTAGTCTTCAAACAAGCTAAAGACTATGTGGACGAGAGAGGTTATAAGGATCTTCTAATAATGGGTGACTTTAACTTTCCATCAATCATCTGGTCAAATGGCTGTGTGTCAGAAATCTTAAACGAAAATGGACTCGAACATAAATTCAGAGAGACACTAAGCGATACTTTTCTATATCAGCATGTAAATATCCCAACTTTTCATATTGTACAAATACCTAAATGATCAACAAGTTATCAAAGAATCTATCAAAGCATTAAAAAAGTCAAACAATGAATTAACGCAAGAACCGAAAGAGATATCAAATCTTCTTAATAAATGTTTTCAAGATGTTTTTGTTATTGAACAAGATGGTGAGTTTCCTCCTTTTGAAGTTGAATTTAATGAAAACTGGTCAGAATATATTGACATAGAGCCAAATGACATTAGTTATGAAATGGTTTTCAAAAAATTACAAGACCTGAATCAAAATAAATCATGTGGTGTAGACAAGCTTCATCCGTTATTGCTAAAAAACTGTGCAGAAGCCTTTACTGTTCCTTTAACTTTGATTTTCAGAGAATCATTATCGAATAGTCAACTTCCAATTCAATTCAGATCAGCAAATATTACTCCATTGTATAAAAAAGGTGATAAATCAACGGCAAGCAATTATCGTCCTGTGTCTTTAACTTCAATTCCTTGCAAAATTATGGAAAGCATAATAAGAACCAAAATGGAAGACTATCTTTATAAGAATAATATTATATCTAAAGAACAGCATGGATTTGTTAAGAAAAAGTCATGTACATCTAATCTTCTGGAAACGCTAGATTTCATCTCAATGAGCCTAGACAAAAGTATTCCTGTTGATGTGATTCTGCTAGATTTTGCGAAAGCATTTGATACTGTTCCGCACAGACGACTAATAGCTAAATTGAAAGCGTATTGCTTTGATGGTCTGACACTAAAATGGATTGAAGCTTTCTTGAAAAATAGAAGACAACGAGTTATTCAAGGTGAAATTTTGTCGGATTGGGTTGAGATTTTTAGCGGTGTACCACAAGGGTAAGTGATTGGTCCACTATTGTTCGTTTTGTATATCAATGATCTACCTAAAGGAATAGAGAATGTTGTGAAATTGTATGCAGATGATACTAAAATTTTCTCGCAAACGGTATTAGAAATAAGCGCCGCGAAACTACAATCAGATTTAGATTTAATTCTCAAGTGGACTCAAGATTGGCTACTTCTCTTCAACACATCAAAATGTGTGGTTATGCATTATGGTCAAAAAAACAAAAAATTTCCTTATTTTATTAATGGTAAGCTATTAGCAACGTCAGAAACCGAAAGAGATCTTGGAGTTATTTTCAATACAAATCTTAAATGGAAAAATCAAGTGATAGAGGCTACAAACAAAGCAAATCAAATGTTAGGTCGCATCAGGAAGTTATTCGCTCGTTTTGATTGTAAGTTATTAAGATCTTTGTATGTAACTTTTGTTCGTCCTCTTTTGGAATTTGCGGTGCCTGTATGGTCTCCAATTCTTAAGTCTGACTGTGAGAATGTTGAAAGGATTCAACGCAGAGCTACGAAATTTGTTTCGTCAATTAGAAACAAACCGTATGAAAGCAGATTGAAGGCTTTGAACATTCCAAATCTGGTGGAAAGAAGAAAAAGAGGTGATCTAATTCAATTATACAAGTTCATGCATGGAATAGAATCGGTTGAAAAAAGCAACAATTTTAATGTCACAAAAAACCAAGGAAGAGGTCACTGCCTCAAATATCACAAAGAAATATCGAGGCTCCAACATAGAGATAACTTTTTTTTCAACAGAACCGCTAACATATGGAACTCGCTGCCAAATGAATAAGTTGAAGCCCCCAATTTTAACAGCTTTAAAGCAGGCATTGATTGCTGGATGAGCAGCAATCAATCACATCAGCTGTCTTAGTGTGCCTTATCAGCACACTCGCTAGCTAGCCAGCTACAGTCAAAACTACTACTACTACTACTACTACTATATAAAAATATTTTAAAAATTAAAAAGTTTTGTCAATAACTAGAGAGAGAAAAAAAAGGAAAAAACTTGTTCGCAAAAATTTCGGCCATTTAATAAAAGAGAAAAACTCTTAAAAATTAAAAGCAGAAGAATAAAATTAAAATTAATTTTAAATTTATTTCGTTTTACCAGTCTCTTCTGATTCACACAACAAAACAGGGTGATAAAAATGACATTTAGAAAATTAAGAAAACTTTTTCTTCAAAATTAAAAACTTTTAGGACTAAATTTTTTTATTCGTAAATTATGAAATATTTTCGAACAATAGTTAAAAATAATAAATCATAAATCCACTTTATCTTTGTTCCAAAGTTAAATCAGTCAATTGCCTGATTTCATTATTTACACAAACAATAGGCAATTAAAATTGCTAGGCTTCTCGCTGAAAATTTAGCAAATCCATTAAAAAAATTTCTAATAAGTTTTTCTAATTAAAATTAATTTAAATTTTTTTACTTCAAAATTTTATTTTGCGATTAAATGAAGAAAAAATCCTAAAAGTTTTACATTAAAAATTTCTTAAATAATTCTACCTTTCTTTTTAAAAAAAAAACATGAACTCAGTTCAGAATAAACCTTAAAACCAATGCTAAAAAAGGTTTACTCTTTTAAACATGCATTTGTTCATCTAATATCAAAAAAGAATAAAACTTTTTAATTATTTTCATTTAAAAGTAATTACGGTGTGTTTAAAAAAGCAATGTGATAAACATTTAAAAAAAATAAGAAAAAATTTTCTTCAAAAAAAAATTGTGACAGAGAAAATTTTTTAAAATTGTCTAAAAAAGCCTATTTTTTCGAATAAATTTTCGGCAGTTTTTTTCCCAACCTTTTCTAATCGTAAATTTTTGATAGATTTGTCTTGTAGACCAAAATGACGGGATAGAGTTAATATTAAGTGATTTTTAAGCTAAGCCTAAAATTTCATATCTGGGTAACCTTTTTGGGCTTATGTCTTCGGCTAATTTGGTTTTATAATAATAATAATAATAATAGGGGGGGGGGGATTTTAGACGGACTGGTTGGAAGCGAGCTACTTCCTTTCAGCCCCCTTTCGAGATTGTGTCTTTTTGATTTAATAGAATTAGATAAAAAAAAGAAAAAAAATACAATAAAAGTAATAACTAAAAAAAAAAGCAAAAAAGTTTTAAATTAAAAAAGCACACGTAAGCCAAAAGTCAGGAAAGGAAAAGCACAAGTGAACCAAAATAAAAAGCGCGCAGTTTTGTCAAATGGACTCAAATTTTTTGCTTGAAACAAACTGGCCAACGTTTGGACAAGGTGTCGTATCTGGGCACTCGAAAACTTTGCATGAATGGTGTGGTAATATTTCGAAATTCGTCCTGGAGCTTCCAAATCATGTGAAACTTTTAGAGCGAGCTACTTCCTTTCAGACCCCTTTCGAGATTGTGTCTTTTTGATTTAATAGAATTAGATAAAAAAAAGAAAGAAAATACAATAAAAGTAATAACTAAAAAAAAAAAGCAAAATTTTAATTTTAAATGTTTATATGAATTTCAGTTTTTAGTTTTCTTTTCATTTCTTCGCTTTCACTTTCTATTTCGGACTAGTTTCTTACTTCATTCTTCCAAATCACTTTGTTAAACATAAGATGAGGGAGAAATTAAATTTTAAAACTTTAGCATAATTACAACCAAATTAGGTTAAATTATTCATTTTTTTTTTTTTTTTTAAATTTTAGTTTTAAATTTATAATTTTTTAAATTTTTTTTTTTTTTTTTTATAGAAATCTAAATAATGCATCTAGGATCGTTTGTGAGTTGCGGCTTGAAATAATTGATTCGTTTGTTTCTATAAAGTTATATATTGTTTTGTTTTGAGTGGATGCCTTATCGATATAATTTTTTGCTTGTTTGTGTAATCTACTTTCTACTTTATCAACTTTAGTAAAATTGTGGATCATATTGGTATTTATTCTTGTAGGAAGGTTGAGTATAATCTTCAGGCATTTATTTTGGATAAGTTGTAATCTTTTCTTTATTTTTTGATTTGTAACTAGATATGGAAGCATACTGTACTGAAACAATGATAAAATTAGTGATTTATAAATTGTAATTAGGTAATCAGTTTTCATATGGTTTGTTTTTTTGCTTAATATTTTGAGGAGATTTATCTTTGAGGAGCAGCGATTAATTATTTTGTCAAAGTGTTCAGCAAAAATACACTTTTTATAGAACTCTATACCTAGTATTGTTGGGTTACTACAATATTCGATTATTTGGGTGTTGATCTTTAAGTTAAGATCTAAGTTTCGATTATTATTTTGTAACGTAAAATAAGATTATTGACATTTTTTTTCGTTTATTTTTAGACCAAGTTTTGTAAAGAAATTTATTATTTTGTTGACTATTCTTAAGTCTGACTGTGAGAATGTTGAAAGGATTCAACGCAGAGCTACGAAATTTGTTTCGTCAATTAGAAACAAACCGTATGAAAGCAGATTGAAGGCTTTGAACATTCCAAATCTGGTGGAAAGAAGAAAAAGAGGTGATCTAATTCAATTATACAAGTTCATGCATGGAATAGAATCGGTTGAAAAAAGCAACAATTTTAATGTCACAAAAAACCAAGGAAGAGGTCACTGCCTCAAATATCACAAAGAAATATCGAGGCTCCAACATAGAGATAACTTTTTTTTCAACAGAACCGCTAACATATGGAACTCGCTGCCAAATGAATAAGTTGAAGCCCCCAATTTTAACAGCTTTAAAGCAGGCATTGATTGCTGGATGAGCAGCAATCAATCACATCAGCTGTCTTAGTGTGCCTTATCAGCACACTCGCTAGCTAGCCAGCTACAGTCAAAACTACTACTACTACTACTACTACTATATAAAAATATTTTAAAAATTAAAAAGTTTTGTCAATAACTAGAGAGAGAAAAAAAAGGAAAAAACTTGTTCGCAAAAATTTCGGCCATTTAATAAAAGAGAAAAACTCTTAAAAATTAAAAGCAGAAGAATAAAATTAAAATTAATTTTAAATTTATTTCGTTTTACCAGTCTCTTCTGATTCACACAACAAAACAGGGTGATAAAAATGACATTTAGAAAATTAAGAAAACTTTTTCTTCAAAATTAAAAACTTTTAGGACTAAATTTTTTTATTCGTAAATTATGAAATATTTTCGAACAATAGTTAAAAATAATAAATCATAAATCCACTTTATCTTTGTTCCAAAGTTAAATCAGTCAATTGCCTGATTTCATTATTTACACAAACAATAGGCAATTAAAATTGCTAGGCTTCTCGCTGAAAATTTAGCAAATCCATTAAAAAAATTTCTAATAAGTTTTTCTAATTAAAATTAATTTAAATTTTTTTACTTCAAAATTTTATTTTGCGATTAAATGAAGAAAAAATCCTAAAAGTTTTACATTAAAAATTTCTTAAATAATTCTACCTTTCTTTTTAAAAAAAAAACATGAACTCAGTTCAGAATAAACCTTAAAACCAATGCTAAAAAAGGTTTACTCTTTTAAACATGCATTTGTTCATCTAATATCAAAAAAGAATAAAACTTTTTAATTATTTTCATTTAAAAGTAATTACGGTGTGTTTAAAAAAGCAATGTGATAAACATTTAAAAAAAATAAGAAAAAATTTTCTTCAAAAAAAAATTGTGACAGAGAAAATTTTTTAAAATTGTCTAAAAAAGCCTATTTTTTCGAATAAATTTTCGGCAGTTTTTTTCCCAACCTTTTCTAATCGTAAATTTTTGATAGATTTGTCTTGTAGACCAAAATGACGGGATAGAGTTAATATTAAGTGATTTTTAAGCTAAGCCTAAAATTTCATATCTGGGTAACCTTTTTGGGCTTATGTCTTCGGCTAATTTGGTTTTATAATAATAATAATAATAATAGGGGGGGGGGGATTTTAGACGGACTGGTTGGAAGCGAGCTACTTCCTTTCAGCCCCCTTTCGAGATTGTGTCTTTTTGATTTAATAGAATTAGATAAAAAAAAGAAAAAAAATACAATAAAAGTAATAACTAAAAAAAAAAGCAAAAAAGTTTTAAATTAAAAAAGCACACGTAAGCCAAAAGTCAGGAAAGGAAAAGCACAAGTGAACCAAAATAAAAAGCGCGCAGTTTTGTCAAATGGACTCAAATTTTTTGCTTGAAACAAACTGGCCAACGTTTGGACAAGGTGTCGTATCTGGGCACTCGAAAACTTTGCATGAATGGTGTGGTAATATTTCGAAATTCGTCCTGGAGCTTTCAAATCATGTGAAACTTTTAGAGCGAGCTACTTCCTTTCAGACCCCTTTCGAGATTGTGTCTTTTTGATTTAATAGAATTAGATAAAAAAAAGAAAGAAAATACAATAAAAGTAATAACTAAAAAAAAAAAGCAAAATTTTAATTTTAAATGTTTATATGAATTTCAGTTTTTAGTTTTCTTTTCATTTCTTCGCTTTCACTTTCTATTTCGGACTAGTTTCTTACTTCATTCTTCCAAATCACTTTGTTAAACATAAGATGAGGGAGAAATTAAATTTTAAAACTTTAGCATAATTACAACCAAATTAGGTTAAATTATTCATTTTTTTTTTTTTTTTTAAATTTTAGTTTTAAATTTATAATTTTTTAAATTTTTTTTTTTTTTTTTATAGAAATCTAAATAATGCATCTAGGATCGTTTGTGAGTTGCGGCTTGAAATAATTGATTCGTTTGTTTCTATAAAGTTATATATTGTTTTGTTTTGAGTGGATGCCTTATCGATATAATTTTTTGCTTGTTTGTGTAATCTACTTTCTACTTTATCAACTTTAGTAAAATTGTGGATCATATTGGTATTTATTCTTGTAGGAAGGTTGAGTATAATCTTCAGGCATTTATTTTGGATAAGTTGTAATCTTTTCTTTATTTTTTGATTTGTAACTAGATATGGAAGCATACTGTACTGAAACAATGATAAAATTAGTGATTTATAAATTGTAATTAGGTAATCAGTTTTCATATGGTTTGTTTTTTTGCTTAATATTTTGAGGAGATTTATCTTTGAGGAGCAGCGATTAATTATTTTGTCAAAGTGTTCAGCAAAAATACACTTTTTATAGAACTCTATACCTAGTATTGTTGGGTTACTACAATATTCGATTATTTGGGTGTTGATCTTTAAGTTAAGATCTAAGTTTCGATTATTATTTTGTAACGTAAAATAAGATTATTGACATTTTTTTTCGTTTATTTTTAGACCAAGTTTTGTAAAGAAATTTATTATTTTGTTGACTGCCATCTGAAGTTGTTTTTTTATGTGGCTATTTCTTGAGTGAGTTTTCCAAATTGTTAAGTCGTCTGCAAAAAGCGCAAAGTCTATTTTTGATTTCGATAAAATTTTTCCTGTTCCATTTATAAAGATTGAGAAAAGAAGTGGTGATAGAGGGCTTCCTTGTGGAACTCCATTTAAGATTTCAGACTCATCGGATGTTGAATTCTTAATTTTAAGTTAATTTGGTTTTATTAGCGGACAGGCTTAAGCATATGCCGATCCAAGCTTATCTATCAAGTTAATCATCGCTAAAAGTCACAAATTTACACTGGCTATTTTATTTCTGTCAATTTTGGGTCAGGTGCGATTGAATATTTGAGCAACAATAACAACAAAAACTCTCAAAATCTTAAGCGACAACTTACGAGCAAACACTTAAACTCGCAATATCAAGGAGATCTTTTAAATAACTCCAAAAAGAATACCTTAAAAAAATTGAAATTTTTTTGCTAGGAATTCTTAATTGACGCTTAAAGACCCGAAAATAATGGCTAGCAAAATATGTCTCTAGTAAATTTATTCTAAGGGCCAGCCAACAAAAAGAATTAGCTTAGCCTAAATTTATCACTAGGCTAACTGTTTTGATCAATATTTACAAGGTCTTTGGACAAAAAATTTAATTAAATTCTTTATCTTTGGCACTTGAAATTAGAGCGCTGCGTCACGCTTGGCTAGATGGCCTGTCCGCACATTACCGTATTACCTCAAATAGAAGTAACCACAAATAGAAGAAAGTTGCTACTATTTGAGGCAAAAATTTGCCTTTATTTGAGTTGTTTTTCTCAAAAAATGTGTCTCAATTAAAAGAAAATTCACCAGTCATTTGTCATCAAAACATGCATTTTTTTGTTTCTATTAGAAGAAAAAAATGGATAAATTTCTTTTATTTGAGTCACTTTTTTGAATTGAAAAATTTTCAAATAAAAAACCTTTGATGACCGAACTTTCTTTTATTTGAGGAAATACGGTAGTTCCAAACCACTTGCAGCACTACACTTTAGAGGACATTTAGCTACTTACCGTGGCGAGCAGATCCGGCTTCACGGCTACAATTTCGCTGCCGAACGGACAAATTTAATTTGTTTTTCAGTTGAGTCTGATGCTAAATAAATTGGATTAATCTAAAAATAGGCCAAACGAATAAGCTAAAGCCATTGAGAAGCCTTGGCCAAAAAAAATGAACATTGAGCGAAAAGATAAAATTTTATCTGTGTGACCTAAATAAGTTTGAAAGTGGGCATTTATGGGGCAGTGGGGATTAGGCAAAGTTGACTGGCCAGCTAATTCGTGTTTTAGCCAATATGATACAATTTAAGTGGGAATTAGCACAAAAGCACCCTCTTGTCAAAATGGACCAGCTATTGAATCACACTCGGCACACACAAAAACAACAAAACAAAATCTTGAAAATTTATCTAATTATAATTGTCGTTGGCAAAATTCTTTAAATATTTTAACTTAATTTGTTTTGCAACAATAGATAATTGCAAGAGATAGAGAGAAATTTTGTAGTGGCTTTGGCTTGGAAAAAATTAAAACCTTGCAAATGAGTCACAAAAGATTGTAGTTTTGTGTTGTTGTTGTTGCTCACTTTCGCTCGATTACTTTCTTTACACGCTTACTCTTCTGAATTGAGCCAAAAAGATGTCAACATTTTGTGCCTAATATTCTATCTTTAGGTATCCTTTGTTTACTTAATTGCTTGAGGTCTTGGTAAAATTCAATTTTAGCTATTTTCGATCTTCAGATCAATGGAGTCTGAGTGGCTTAGTCAATTTTAGATTAAAAAAAATAAAAAATTAAAAAAAATATACTTTTTATTGTATCTTTTTTTTACATCATTTATTTTTATGTATTTTTTCTTTAATTCTAATTACGATAAAAAGGTATTGGGTAAAAATTGTCTTTATTTTAAAAAATTTCTTTAATAATACCGGTTTTTATTTTTTTTACAATTACTGGAATGAAAAGAAATTCTATGATAGAATTATTTAATTTAAAAAAATTCCATCTTAAGTCATCTTGGTTAACTTGGATTCTTGGAAAAATACAATATCAGTTATTTTGAATCATCAGTTCAATTTAAGACCGAGTGGCTTAGTCAAATATATACAAAACAAATGAACAAATAATAAAAAATATAACCTTTTTTTTTAAATAATTTTTGGATCTTTTTTCTTTCATCTTTTATTTTTATGCAATTTATTATTAAATTGATTTTTTTTAAAATTATTTGAAATTTATTTGAAAATTTATATAAACTAGGTTAAAATTCAAACAAAAAAATTATCAATTATTTGAATTTTATCTCATTAAAAAATCGAGATTTAGTAAATTAACCAAATTACTTATTATGATGTTTCAGGAAAATTTTTATCGCTTGTAGAATGATCCAAATGTTTTATATTTAAAATTTTTGATGATTAAAAGAAATTTAATTTTTTTATTCTCACTTATGATCCTCTTTAAAAGATCTTTGAAAAGCAATGGAGTACTCTATTTGTATCCAATTACCGATTGCAAAATTAAACCCTAAAAATTAACTAAATGTACTAATGAAATATTAATAATTAATTTTGCTTTTTTTAAATTTATATGAATGAATTTAAAAGAAAAATATTTTTCTAATTCTAACCATAAAAAAACTTAAGTCTGGTTTTAACGACCAATTTTTTAAAATCGGTAAATATTTTTCAAAATCTCCAATGATAAAAAACAAAGTTAAAAAAAAAATACTTAGTCTTGTAAAATTTTTGCTTTGAATTTTTTACATTGTGTTTTTCACGAGAAAAAAAAAATTGATACTAAAAATTTTATCCTAAAATAATAATTTTTGTTTTTGATTAAATATTTTGATTTTTCAACACATTCAACATTCGAAGACAATTAGATTGAATAAAATTTGTTTTAGATTTAAATTTTATTTAAATGATGAGAAAAATTTATTAAAGCTTCTTTATAAATAAAACAAAGCGTTTGTACTTGAAATTAATAATACAAGATTAAAATTTCACTTATTCTTAAGTTATCCGTCCAAATTCCTATTTAAATAATAAATATTATATAGAGATCGAATGCTTTAATGCTAAATAATTTTTAAATTAATGATAAACAATTGAAATAGAATAGATCAAGAATTTTGAAATTCGATTATGCTGTTTTTATCAGGTAAAAGTTTTTTTTTGTAAACAATTTTTAATTAATAGAGAGTTTATCAGAATAATAAGAAAATTAATTTTAATTTTTTTAAATCTGAATTAAATCTTCCTTAGAGAAGGCAAAAAATTATTTTCTTGAATTTTTGAATTTATCCCATAATTTTATTAAATTATGATTTAAGAATAAAAAAATTGAATTAAATACTGTTAATTTTAATTATAATCGCCTTATATAGATCTTATTTATTCAATCCAATTATTTATGCTTTTAAAAATCTAAAAAAAAACTCTTTATAACTATCCCAAACAATTGTAAAAATATTTTTACTTAATATTGATTGACTTTTTTTAACAATTTTTAATAAAATAGACTAAACAGGAAACAAGAAAAAAATATAAAAATTTTTTAAATATATTATATTTATTTAATTCTAATGTTATTTATATTTTTTTATCTTTTCATCTATTTATAATAATTTTACTGATCACTGACCTTTGCAAACAATTCGAATTCAGAAGAATAATTTGTATTGAATTATTGATATGAAAGATAGATGCAACAATAACTTTATCTTGATATCATTTTTATTGACTAAAATCAATAATTACGTACAAAATCAATATACAAAAATTACGTAAGAAAATTAAATTCTTAAATATTTTATTTTTTAACACCAATTCTTAAAAAAAATTGAAGAAATTATTTGTAAATTTTTTAAAGAAGAATGATGATAATTAATTTTAATTAAAAATCTTTAAATCTTCAAATCAATTTTTTAAAAATCAGAAAGGTAGATTGTTTAACTTAATAATTGTATTTCCTAAAATAAGTACCCAAAATGAGAAACTTTTTTAAAAATGAGGCGATACTAAGTAATCTTCACCTTGATCATTTATAATGCTTGTTTTTGAAAAAGATCTTTGAATTTGAATTTAAAATTTACCATAAATGATATTTAGAAATTAAAAAATATAAAAAAATACAAATATTTAAATGAATAAATTGAATTCGACCATAAAAATTATGTAAGTTAACTTTTCCTAAAACAAATAAAAATCATGACCAAATAAAATCTAAAATTTAGTAAAAGTAGAATTAATTAAAGGCTATATTGAAATTTAGTATCATGTTGTGAACGAAAGCCAAAAAACACCGAGAATTCTTCATTCTTTTATTTATAACAGAAAATTCATAATGAATGAAATTTTCTATAATTTGATTCATTTTTTAAACAACAAAATATTCTAAAATTATTTACGGCATCAAAATTTTTTAGAAAAGATTTGACTATTAACCTAGAGTATTAAATATTTTTAACCTGTTTTTGTGTTTATTATTTAAATAATTCAAAATTTAAAAATTCATCATAGTAATTTTATAGTCTTCCAACATTATTTAAATTCCAGAATACAAGTTTATTTTTATTGTTCTCTCGAAAAACTTCAAGCTTCACAACCAATTAAAAATGCTAATGCGTGTTTTTATGGTATTATTTAACTTTTATTCTTAGGAAAAATAACCAAATTAATTTAAAATTTTTTTAAATGTAATTTTTTTCCACTTGAGGTATAGTTAAATTTGGCAAAGTAAAAATTTTGCCCATTTTCATTTTGCTCAGTCTTGCTCAAAAATAGAATGCAAACTTTGAAAAATTGCAAGTTGCAATTTTTGAATTGATTTCTTGGAATTATTATGCTAATGAGAAATTTAAAAATAAAAAGATGGCTTTATTTGCTTACATCAATTTGCTTATCAATCAATAAATGACAGAAAAGTTTTATTTTTTTGCTCGATTATAGAATAAGGCAAAAATGTCCTCACTGTGAGCCAGTTTGAGAAAGAATGCTTGATGTTTCCTCGGCCAAATTATTCATAATTAGAGAACTTGAAACCGGAATACAAGGGTAAAAAATTAGAAAAAAAACTAGCCAATTTAAAAAAAAATAATAATCAAAAATATTCAGATACTTATCAAATATTATCTGTTAAATATTATTAATATTAATTTAAAAATAAACGTTAATTGGTTTTAAAAATAATCAGACTTGTTTTTAAGTCAAAGTCATGACTTAAAATATGTGTTTTTTTTTAAATAAACATATTTAATTAAGATCTTAAATTTTAATTTTTTATGATCTTTTAACCTCTTTTTTTTTCAGCATGGCAGTCCAAAATTCTGGCTGCCGAGCTGAACGGCTAAATGACCGCCCGCCACAATGTTGACCGTATCTTTGACTGCCGGCTTTTTTTTTACCGATTTATTAAACGGTCCAAAATTTTGACCGTCAAGCTGACCGGCTTTAATTAGCCCTTTTCTAAAAAAAAAAATTTAAGTCATTGACTTGACTTAAAAAAAAAAAAAAAATTTGATTTAAGACTTGTGACTTAAAAACAACTCTGAGAATAATAATATCAAAAATTGAAAAAATTATAAAGTAATTATTTAAACTTAAATTACTCACAAATATTTATGTGACCACGATCATAATTGCATGGAACGGTGATTAGTACTCCTCGGCCGACTTGTTGTTTTAGGTCAAGTGTATTGTTTTTATAAATTATGAAAATTTTAATTTTTTTATGGATACAGGCAATTTAACGAATCTGTTTTTGATTCAATTTTTTATCATTCTCATTTAGCAAAATGTTTGATCTTTATTTGATTTTTTTTTAATTAAATTTATTTTTATAAATAACTCAATGTTGTCTTTAAAAAAAAAGAGATAATTTTTTGATTAAAAGCATCGCAAAAAAGTCGAAAAATATTTTTCAAACTGAAATTTTTATGAGACAAAGTCTTGATTTGACTTTTTTTATTAAAATAAAGATAGTTTTAATGTAAAATTAATATTGGATTTCAGAGCAGCGGTGATTGAGATTAAATTTTTGCGGCTACGAAGGCAGAATTATAAATGTTTTGCTGTTTCAAGCAGTCATTTTGAGAGTCTGTTGAATTTTAGTCAGACAGGAAATAAAATAAAAAAAAATTTCGAATATAGTTATAAGTTAAGTTACTGACTTGACTTTGAAAAAACTTAAAATTTTTTTTTCAATTTTTTTATATGCAATTTTTGAAATCAAAAAGAAAAAAAATCTAAAAAATTATCATAAATTTACAAAAAATGATAAAAATCTCAACGCTCTTAAAAAACTGGCAAGGGGTGCCTTCAGCATCGTCAGAAAAACCTTAAAAAATCACCATGAGTGGTTGAGGGACCTGATGGTTGTCGTTGGTGAACTTAACAATCGGACACGTGAACTAGAAGCCACGAATGAAAGTCAAACAGTTAGAATCTCAAACTTAGAGCAACTAAGCAGCGACCAAGAAAAAATCATTACTGATCAAACAAAAAAACTCGAGGAGCATTCACTTGCTCCAAGAGCGCCGCCTGACTGGAGCAGAACCTGGGGAAATACAAATAGCAAGGAATAAACGATATTTTTAGCTAAGGTCTCGCCTGAAATAAAAACAAAAGAGAACAAAGAAAACAACATTGTAATAAGCGGATTGAACGAAAAAGATAATGGAACAGCAGAAGAAAAAGAGAACCATGACTCGGAAGAACTAAAAGCGGTACACGACCTAATTGGAATAAACAGCGATCATGTTAAAAGAAGAGTCCGAATCCGTAAAACGAGACTAAGTAATAAACCTGCCCTTCTCCTGGTTGAGTTTGACAAAAAAAACGTTCAAGAAAGCGCGTTGAGAGGCGCAAAAAAATTGAAGGACGAAAACATGAAAAATGTTTTTATAAACAAGGACCTAACTACTTCGGAACGAGAAGCAGAAAAAGAAATGAGGATTGAAAGAGACAACAGAAATGCGGCCCTAGATTCAGTAGGTGAAGGGAGGCTTAGATACGGCATCGAGAACGGGAGGCAATACTACTGGGGTATACGGTTTGGAGAAATTAGAAGGATCGACAAAGAAACAAATGGAGCTTGCTCCAGGCAAGACGCATCTAGTCCCGCAATGAATTCATTCCCACACTTGAGTTGTTATTAAACGAATTCGACTTCATTAGTAAACAAAATGGACCACGTTAAAGCTCTTCTAACAATAGAAAATTTGGACTTGCTGCTTTTCACGGAGACATGGTTAAACAGCAAATCTAAAAAGCAGCTTAATATCTAAAATCTATTTACAAAAGATAGGGAAACAATTAAAGGTGGAGGAGTAGCCATCTATGTGAAAAAAGGACTAGAGGTAAGCGAGACAACGAATATGAATGCAGGATGCGGCTCGAGTGAGCAAATTTGGATTCAAATTAAAATAGGAAGTGAGAAAATTTTAGTCGGTTGCTTGTACCGCAGGCCAAATGCGCAGCGGGAAGTATCCGTATTGCTAGGCAACACAATAGCGAAAGCTAAAAGTCTTGTAGATTCAGGAAAATATAAAGGTCTTATAATTGCTGGAGATCTAAACCACCCAGGTCTGAAGTGGACAGTGGAAGGAGGGATCAGTGGCGAACACCCAACGGCCGCAAGTATCGAATTTCTTGAAACCTTAAACACTAACTTCCTTGTACAGCAT
The DNA here is from genome assembly GCA_025491095.1 of Brachionus asplanchnoidis. Classification (NCBI taxonomy): domain Eukaryota; kingdom Metazoa; phylum Rotifera; class Eurotatoria; order Ploima; family Brachionidae; genus Brachionus; species Brachionus asplanchnoidis. The sequence goes on along the minus strand of JAILYF010000027.1, from coordinate 1,459,190 downwards.
GTATTCGATCACACATTCAACAAGAGTACACTTGACCTAATAATTACGGAAGATCCTAGTCGCATACATTCAGTAAAGCTTAATCCACCTCTGGGATCAACAGTTAAAAACAACCTTCACGCGTCGCTCAAATGGAGATTCAACCTGCGCGCCAGTACAAAGTCATCCGAGTTTTTGTTCGATCGCCCGGCTTACCGAAAAGGAAACTACACTAATTTGAAAAGTTCACTTTCATTAATTAGTTGGGAAGGTGAATATCCAGCCAATAAAGATGTTGAGCTTAGTTTAGGGAAATTTTTCAATCAAAAACGAACGAGTTTATTCCAAAAGCGAAATCGAAAATTAACCCTAAACCTAGTTGGTTCACCGGCGAACTAAAAAAGGCGCTAAGAGAGAAATATAGTTCCTGGTTTAAATATAAGTCATCTAAAAACAAGCAGATTCTTAAGCAAAAATTTGTCGAAAAAGCAAAGTCGGTGAAGATTCTTATCAGGAAGCTAGTAGCGAACTATGAACTTGAGCTTATTAAAAAATGCAAAACCGACCCTAAACTAATTTACTCGTATATAAACAGCCAGACAAAAACGAGAGCCAAAATACAATCTATTGAACTCGCGGACGGAGAGGTCTCTTTCGAAGGACATCAAATTGTCGACCGTCTAAGCGAACATTTTTCTTCAGTTTTTTGCGACGAAAGCGGTGGCGTACAGTACCCACTATTTGCCAAGCGGAGCTACAATCAATGTATTTTCGACGCCGAATCTATTACATTAGAAAGCGTACAAAACGAGCTCCTAAAACTGGACATATCTAAGTCTCCAGGAGCTGATAATGTGCATCCGCACCCACTAAAAGAATGTGCCCACAACTTCGCAAAAGCTCTGAAGCCGATTTTCCGAGAGTCACTTAAATCGGGGGCACTCCCATCGTGCTGGAAAGAATCGAATCTAACGCCAATACATAAAAAAGACTCAAAACTTGAGGCAGCAAACTACCGGCCTAACTCGCTTACGTCGGTTCCTTGTAAGGTGCTGGAAAAGATCATAAAGCAGGTTATGATGCGTCACCTCCTAGAAAATGACCTTATAACAAAAGCACAACACGGCTTTGTCCCAAAAAAATCTTGCGAGACCAATCTACTTGAAACAATAGATATAATCAGTGAAGCTTTCAACCGAGGATTTGAAGCCGATCTAATCTTCTTAGATTTCTCAAAGGCATTCGACTTAGTCCGACACAGAGGTCTTTTGATCAAATTAGAAGCTTATGGGTTTGAAAGTGAGCTACTTGGATGGATCAAAGCCTTCCTTGTGGGTAGGAAGCAAAGAGTGGTGATTGGAGAAAATAGCTCGGACTGGAAGGATGTAAAGAGTGGCGTCCCCCAGGGCTCGGTGTTGGGGCCATTACTATTCGTGGTATTCATTAACGATATTCCGGAGATAATCACACACTTATCTTAACTCTTCGCGGACGATTGTAAGATCATCGCGGTAATTAGAAATATGTCGGACAGGCTGCTATTGCAGGAGGATCTCGACAAGGTAACCAAGTGGGCACAAGAGTGGAAAATGTTATTCAATTTTCTAAAATGTAAAAATATGCATGTTCGAGAAACAAACAAAAACACCAAAACCTGAATACCACTAATTTCTTACACAATGAATAATCCAGACGGCACTAGATACGAATTAGCAGAAACCGATTCAGAAAGGGACCTCGGAATCCAGCTCACGAAAGAACTTAAAATGGAGTGCACAAGCTAAAATAGCAGCAAACAGAGCTAACTAAAACGCACCTTCAAATGTTGGACATGCGACACAGTCAAGACCTTATACTGTAGTTTAGTACAGGGCCGGCGCGAGAAAAAAATTCTCTTTGTGGCGAGGGTGTCAGGGGGGGGGTATGTGGTCTTATTAAAGTCAACTAAATATATTTAAAAGGATTTATTTACAATTGATTTTTAAACTAAAGTTTTATAAAAAAAAAAACAAGTAATAACAAAATATGGCTATTTTTCGTCTAAAATGAATTCTAATCTTCTTTCTCGTTTACGAGCAAATTCATCTATTATGTAATCGGTATTTACATTCAAATCCTTATTTAAACGAATTATTGCTAGATTACATAAACGATCTTGGCCCATACTAGATCGATAATTATTTTTAATAAATTTTAATTGACTAAATGAACGTTCAGCTGAATTTGAAGTTAATGCGAAAGAAGATAAAATTTTTAGCAAACAAAAAATGTTTGGAAAAGAATTGTTCATTCTTTCTTTCACGATTGTTAAATATAAAACATTAATGTCATTAAAATCATATTCAAATCTAGCTTTTTCAAATTCAATTAAGATATCTTCTAGACCTAATTCTCCAATCTCTACTTCCTTAACAGATTCAACTAACTCCTGATTTAAAATCCATTCAGAAAAATATTGGTATTCATTAAATACCACATTTAAGTCATCTTCAATATCTCCTGAATAAAAATTTACCAAAATCTCTAAATTTTCTTTAGCAGTTTCCGGTTTAATCAAAAAATTCTTTTGAAAAATACCGAATGCTGAAATCAGCTCTGAGAAATTCTCAATTACTCTTTCTTTAATATTTTTAGTCAAATACTCAAGACACGAAACATAAACATGATTTTTGAAAAATTCTTTTGTATCTTCTGGTTTAGACCTTCTAGATAGTCTAAATTCGTTTGGTACCATAATATTTAACTTCTTAGCTTTATCTAAAGCTATTGAGTAAACCGAATCAAAATATTTTGACGTATTAATGGACATTAAAACGTCAAACAATACACGAGTCATTTTGTCGAATTGAGATAAATTTAAGTTTTTTGTCTGTAAAAAATCACAATAGGTTTTCGTAAACGAAAGAATTTTAAAAATAATTTCACATGTAATTAGGCATTCAAATGAAATCAGATACTTTAAAAGTCCAGAAGCCTCTGTTGTTGTTTTAGTATCAAATATTCCTTGATCACCCAATGTTTCAAGCGAAAATAAAACAGGTTCATAAAGAACTAAAAATGACTCGATTACAGCATAGTGACTGTGCCATCTTGTTTCACAAAAGTTTTGAAGACGTCTCTTTTTTTGATTATTTTTTAAAGTTTCGCTATTTTTTACAGCATTATCTAAAATAGCGTGTCGCTTAGAACCATTAAAAAACACTTTCAATTTATTTAAACAGCCTTAAAAAAGAGTATTTAAAAAAATAAAACTTTTTTTTTAATACTTTTTATAAATACTTAAGGCTTCTCGGATGAAGACATTTTCATCGTTTATTTTCATACAAAGATCTAAAACGTGGGAAAAGCAATGAAAAAAAATAGCTTTCGGCTGTTTTTCTTTTATTCTAGTTTGGACACCGCTTTTATGGCCTGACATCACAGATGCCCCATCATATGTTTGTGATCTGCATAGACACAAGTCTAGCTGAACTTTTTCGAGACGTCTAAAAATACTATTTGATATTGCTTCAGCGTTAGCAAACTCAAGTGATTCAAAACCTAAGAATCTTTCTTCAATCTTGTGAGTTTTACTATTTATGAATCTTATACAGACACTTGCTTGTTCTACATTATTATTATCCTTTGTCTCGTCACAAATGAGACCGAAAAATTCGTTTTTATCCTTCATACTTGATATTTTGGTATAAAATATTATCGGCAACTAAAGCGATAATTTCATTTATAATTGATCCATGCAAATAAACTGCGTTCTTATTAGCACTTTTCAAATGAGTATCTAATATACAATCATATTTTGCTACATGGTTTAATAATTCTTTAAAGCATCCAATACTTTCTTTGTTGTATTTAGCATCAGACCCTCTAAAAGCAAGATTATTTTTTGCACAAAGAATTACTAAGTCGATTATTCTATGAAGAATATTGCGATTAGAATTGATTTTTTCTTCTCTAGATTTTCGATATAAACTATAATTTTCGCTTATTTTTTCAGAAATGTTTGTTTTTTTGAATTCACCGTATGCGACACAGGAGTCAATATGACATTTACTTTTTTCGTGATTGCTCAGAGTTTTCAAGCCATTTTTCCAGTTACTTGAACCATACAAACAAAATTCTTTAGATGAACAAATTTTTTTCTCATTAGTAGATTCTTTGTAAAACAAAAAACAAGGAAGACAAAACATTTTATCATTTAATTGAGAATAAGTTAACCACCATCGTTGTTCGTACCAATATTCGTGAAAACAACGTTTATCTTTTCCAATTATTGATAATGGAAATTTTTTATTCGGCATATCGTTCACTTTTGGTTGATAGATAGGATTAGTCATTAAATAAGTAATTAAATGACTTGAAAGAGGACGTTTTATGCATCCGATATCGCGTGAATAAAAGTTCTCATTCTCTTGTTCTTCTATCCTAAAAATTTCACTAATTGAAACTAAATGATTATCAAAAAGAGAAACCGCTGAGTCATCGGTTTCAATTTCTTCATCTAACACTCCAGAACTCTTTTTTTTTGTCAACCAATTTATTATTTTAGTTTGACCTTTAGACATTTTATTTTAACTATTTTATGATGAAGAAAAAACATAAATAACTAAACAGTTTGTATTTCATTTACAATTTAGTTTTGCAATGATTATTGTTTTTATAAAAAAAATTAATTTTTGCTACGATAAATATTTGTCCTAATTTTTTAACACATAAGAATTGAACTCAAAAACAAAAAAAAATTTTCGTCTTTGTGGCGGCCGCCACATCTCGCCACATCGTGGCGCCGGCCTTGGTTTAGTAAGACCTCACCTAGAATATGCAGCATCAGTTTGGAAGCCGTATAATAAGGCGGATAATAAAACAATTGAGAGAGTCCAAAGAAGGGCCACCAAGCTTGTACCAGAACTCATGATACTGCACTATGAGGAAAGGCTTAATAGACTTGGCCTCACTACTCTTGAAGAGAGAAGAATCCGCGGCTCTGCTGTCACATTCTATAAAATTGCGAACGGAATAAACTCGGTTAACTGGTTCCACCCTAATAGTGTTGCACAACGTTGAGGTCAGACGGGCCGGCTAGGGGTATTCGAGAAAGCCAACACAGAGTAGCAAGACAATTCACAATTAACTGTGGCCAACGAGAATACTTCCTCGTAAACAGAATTATTCCGGTTTGGAACAAGCTCCCGCATTCGGGAGTCAACTCTCCATCAAAGAACACTTTCAAAGCGAACTACGATAAGCACGTGAAAATGCCAAATTCGAAATGATTAAAAACTAAAAATTTTATCTGTCATCTGACATTTTATCTGTCATCCGTAGCTTATTTATTATTACTAATATGAATTTCGCCGAAAGCGTAATTCAGCAGCCGCCATAGTGTGCCAACGCATACTTGCAGTGGCCATGGTAACATGGTCATTGTTGCAGCTCAATATTATTATTATTATTAAAGGTTGTATTAAACAGATACAAAATTTCAGACCCTACGATCGAGATACTGCAAAAATCTCAGTTATTTAAATTTAAAATAGTCTCTAGTTTATACTAGTAAACAATAAAAAAAAAAAAAATAAAAATAAAAATTCTTGATCAATGTCACGTAAATTTTCGTAAAAATTAAAAAAATTAATATTTCAATAGCATTCTATCTATTGATCAGCTGTTAAGAGAATCAGGCTCTGGATCCCTTTTTTATGTTCCACCAAGTATTTTTGTGTTTAAAATTAAATTTTTCTAAATTTTTAATCTCATTCTTTGACTGTATGATAGGATAAAAAAAAATAATAATTACAAAAATTTCAATCTCTTCAGCATTGACCGCATATAATTCAAGTCCAAGGATAAAACTATCAAATTTAAACTCTGTTAATGGCAGAACAAAAGTTCCAGAACTTGTCGGTAAATTATCTGCCAATTCATTTTGAGGAACTTCAGAACCAAAATAATCAAATGTTTTTGATTGTGAAAAATTATGAAAACTAGTTGATCCATTCGGATAATTTCTACCAAACTCATCTTTACTTGAAAGTGTTAACGCGCTTGCTTCACAATGAACTGTTTTGTCTAAAGTATTACCAGAGTTCATGCAATAAGCATCTAAAAATTGATCTAGAAAAAAAATTTTTTTTGTCAATCTAATTTTTTTTTAAATAAATTTTTATTTATACTTTTGGGAATTAAAATTTCAGTTTCTAGTTTAGAAGATGCAATAGTCAATGTAATATTGTAATAACCATATCCAAGGTATTGATGTGTGAATGAAAAATCAACTTGAGAATATTTTTTAGCCAAAAAACATTCAGATAAATTTGATAATTTAAAATTGGATTTAATCTAGAAATTATATCCGATGACATGGAATAATCAGATTCTCAGGCTAATCCAGAAATGTCATATGCAACTCTAGCCTTGAAATCTAATTCGATCAAAACCATTGAATTTTTCTCTACCAAAATCCATTCTTACAGTTTCAAAATGTTATAACCAATGGTCAAATCAAAAAGCCACTCATCGCTTACATAACTGAGAAGCAAAGAAATGTTTGTACCACAAGTTTGCTCAAATATGCATTCATTTTTAAATGATACAATTGATATGGATACACATGGGCTGCATGTTGCTAATGAGTACAATTCAAAGCCATTGACCAAGCTGTCAAATTGGAATTCCGTATTTATCAATAGATATTTTCCTGTTGTTAAATATGGATGTTGATTGGAAAGAAAATGTGGAATCAAAGGCCCAACATAATTTACCACTTTAATGCTATATTCTTCTAAATAATCAAACTTTTTGAATGTGCCATCTCCAAATCTATGCTCAGATCAATGTCGGTTGATCGACTATAGAATAAAAAACTACAGTTTACTGTGGAGTCAAAAACCAAATGACTGCATGACAAATACTTCCAATAGACACTCTGATTAAAAACTTTAATATGAAGAGTAAAATAATAAGATATATTTCTGATTTTTAGTTTTTTTATTTAAAAAAATTAAAAGAAGAATAGTTAGCTTATTATAAATACATACCTTTATTATTAAAATTTCCAAAATTTTTTTCTTTTTTAAATTAAAACCAAAAGTAACCAACTTTAAAAAAATTTTAATTCATTTTATACAAAAGGTACATAATTATTGGAATGACTTTGCATCATTTGAACCATTTTGTATTAAAAATCTTTGATGGCGAGAATTAATTCGATGTTGATAATTTAATACCAGATTCAATATGCAAAAATAATAATTTATTCATAACAGGAAGAAAATTTGACATAACATACATATTTATGAAAAACTTTAATTTTTATGAAAATAAGGATGTTTTTTTTTTAGGGAAAAAAAATATTTAACAAAATTTAATTAATTTTTTAATAGAATTTTCTAGAAATAACTCTAATTCTAAAATTTCTCTTTACGATTCCGACCAAAAAATATTTTAAAATTAAATGAGCCAAATTATTTTGCCTTTAAAAAAAATTAAGTTTTTTAATATCTTTTGATTATTTTAAATAATTGTGATAAAAACTAATTGATTAAATCCAAATTAATTAAATAAATTAATTTAACAAATAAATAAAATTTTTAGATAAATTTAGATTTATAAATTCTTATTACACTTTTATGTAATAAGAATTTTTTTTTTATTTAATTTGTTAAGGTTACAAAGGCAGCATCATACAAAGTTTTTTCTTCTAAGCAGTTATTGTTACGGTCTATTTAATATAAGTACGACACGAAAATAAAAAATAAACTTTAGAATTTACTGGAAAAAAAATAGGACCAAAATAAAATCAGTGTCAGCTATCTGTTGTTTAAAATTTCTCTGTTAATTTTAAAAAGCTTAGCTAATAGTTTCACAAAATAAATTTTATAAAAAAATTGAAATTAAATTTTTTTATTATTTTAAAAAATTAAGAAAGTTTAATTTAATAATAAATACAATAAAATATTTTTTTGTAACTCATTATTCAAAAATTACTTTGAAAAATATTAAATTCAATTTAATTTTAGAGAATCTTAAATTTCAGTATCACATAGATACTTTAGATCACAGGGATCATTTTTAAGATTTCAATAACCAATTAAATTTCACAAAAAAATAGAACAATTAAGCATTCAAATCAACAGTGTCTAGGTCCAAATGCTGGCGCAAGTGACTCATAAAAGCCTGTTAACAACTTTTAATCAGCTGGCCGAGGTTGCGCACCATCTTGGTCAATCTCCAATTTCAGCCAAGTCCATCTATATTTGCTTAAGGCCATTATATTTAAATTTTGCTGAAATGTGCGAATGTAGGCTGTGATCAATGGAAAATTGTAGGACAACTGGTCGAACTTGGGCAATTTTTTGCTCAACAGTTCCAAATTGAGCTTGGTCTCAAAGCACTCGCTCTTTTCCACTATAATCCCTATGCTGTCGCTCCACTCTTTTTCACTCTCGACCAAAGCCTTCCTTTCTTTGACACAATTTAGACAGGCCGTCAACAGCTCAAGTTTTTGTTCGCTCAGCTCTTTGTGAAAATTAAGCTCGAGCTGGATCGAAGTGGCCACTATTAGTTCGAGCAGAAAATGTTCATCTTCATTGCCCTGCAAAAAGCGCTGCGGTGTTGTTGTTTAAGTTTGACTTGGATGAATTTTTGGGTCAGTGCCGCTTTATCAAAATTAAAATGTCGATTGGTGAGGATGAATTCGAGGCTCATTTCGCGAAAATTATTCAAAAATTAAAATATAACATAATTTAAATAATTTTTAAATATTTATTGAAAAATTGAAAACTGCAAACTTTACATGCATGAACAAAATTTTCAAAATTTTTTATAATTTTTCATAATTAACAAAAACCTCTAAAAATTCTTACCTGAATCAATTGCTTTTGATTAAATTTTGTCACAACTAAATATGCATTTACTTAATTTTAAATATTTTCTAAAAAATTTATGACTATTAATTTCAAGAAAAAAAAATATTTTTTAAAGCTTGTTTTTCAGAAATTAAATTAAGAATAGATATTTGAAATTAAAAAAAATTAAATTGATATTTAATTTAAACCAATGAATTTAAATGCTTTTAAATACTATTGTTGAAAAAAAAAACATTCATCATTGCTTCAACAATAAATAAAAGCATTTATTTATCCAACTTTTGAATTCAAATTAAAATAAAATTAGTGAATTAAAAATTTTTAGTTGCTTTATTTTTAAACTAATTTTATTTTATAAAAAAAACGTAATTTAATAAACTTGTCAATGATCACGTATTTAGACTTGACAGATGCTGGTTTTATTTAAATAAATATGGTTCTGCTCCTGATTTAAATGTCCGACTTTTTAATTTTTTATACTTTATTTGTCATGCATGGAATTTTATAAAGCAGTCAAAAACCTCACCTGTAAACTGTCTCTTATTTTTGAATTCCTATCACTTGATCTAGCTTGGAAAAAGACATGTGCATTTTATTTATAAGATTTTGTATTTTATAATTAAAATCTCCAATAATCTTATTTTCAATTTAATTCATTTTGCTTGTTATTTTCATTTTGATCTGGATTTGTCTAAAAATTTTGATAAGATTTTCTTCTCAATCTTTTATTAAAATCTAAGTCTTTTCGTTAAAAATGATCAATTAAATATGGTTTCTTACTCTTTTGGAAATGAAGTTTACTGTAAAATCCTAACTGGGTGAAGTATTTTTATATATTTAAGATTAAGTTTTATAAGGCGCAAAGACTCAAATTTCTTTTATCTTCTTTTGTTCCAAGGTTTTGAGGGCTAAATGAGTTAATACCAATTCCATTGCCACAATTTTGGTAAAATCTAAATTAAAATGGGTAGTCAAAAGTTGAATATTTACCTCAAATGAGCTAATATTTAGATTTTTTATAGACTCTGATGGGCTGATACTTACCTTTTCTTAATGCGCTCAAAAATACTAGATGCTAATGAATTAATTTTTATTCAATCAATAAATTTTATTTTCGGAAAAAGATAAACTTGATCAAATTTTAAAATCTTAAGAACTTTAAAAAGATCTAACATTTGATCTAACAAAGAAGGTTTAACATGTGTTTAAATTGTTTTGATTAATATTTAATGTATTAATGAGATGGAGTCAGTTTACTCATTTTCCCAATTAAGAATAAAGATGAGTAACATGCTTTTTGAGTCTTTTTAAAAATCTATAATAATACTCTAGTTTGTTGTTAAAAAACAGTTCAAAAAATGTTTAGATGTTAAAGGTATTTTCTAAAAAATTCATAAAAATGATCTTGTGAATTTTCCTTCAAAAATTACAATTCAAGAATCAAAAATTAAAATAATAGATAAATTGCTGTTTTTTAGAATAATTTATTTATTTATACAAATAGCCCAAGGGCCAGCTATTTGAAGATCGCACTCTCTCCTTTCAGCAGACGAATCAAAAAAAAAAAAAAAATTAAATAATAAAAAATTCTCTAGATAAAAATTAAAAGAATTGAAAATTTTAGACTTGACTATTATACTAAGTTGTTGATGATCGATTTGGTTGGTTTTGGATAATTTAATTGCAATCAGGTAAAATATTATTTATTTCATTGTACTTTAAAATTTCAAATATTCAAGAAATCAATTTTGATTAATATATTTTAATAATTATAATAAAAAAATTTTTGATAGGCAAGAAAATAAAAAAACTATATAAAAAAATGATGAAGGACAATTGAACATAAATTGATGGTCTTCAGCTTTTTCTTCCGAGTGAAAGGACACACCAAACGGATGAAATCTTTGAAAAATCATGGAGCCACTTCGTATGTTTCTTCACTGCTAGGTTCGGTGTCCTCCGAACTAGTCGTATTCGTAGAGTCTGTGTCGGGATACTTCATTTTTTAATTGTTTTATTAATAAATTAGTAAAGTAAAGTAACGCTAAGAGAATTTAAAATAGATTTATAACCTTTATTTGATTGAGTTTAATAAATTAAGAAATAAATCAAATAAAATATTGAGTAACTATTCTATTACAGTGTTTAAAGTTAAACTGGATAATGGGTAATATTACGTTATTTTACGTAATTTTACGTCAGAAAATGTAAGCTTACGTAATATTACATCATTTCTTGTATGTAAGAAAATGTAAGCTTACGTAATTTTACGTAATATTACACCAGTTTAAGTAAGTTTGGCTGAAAACGCTTACTGCCAAAAAAAATTGAATTTTAGAGGAAAAAGTGGAAAGTTAATAAAAATATTTGAATTTTTTAAAAAAATTTTGAAAAAAAAAACATTAAACTTTATTATATTTTTTTACATCATTTTACGCAAAATAACACAATTTAATGTAATTTTATGTAATTTTTTGTCATATTTTCTAAGTTCATGTAAATATTAGTTTTTATTATTTTGCCAAAAGATGATTTTAAAAATAAAAATACAATTTTTGCAATCAAAAATGATTCGAAAAGTGCAAAAAAATTAATTGTAAATAAAAAATTAAAAATACAATTTATTTTATACCTTTATTTTGATAAATATTTTTGATAAAAGATTCTAATTTCAAATTTATGAGTTTGACCAGCCTCCATCATTTTTTATTACAATCTTAATTACCTGTTTTAGCCGATTTATGTATTTAATACATTTTTCTTTCGTTAAGAGTTTTTGGAATTCATTAATTTTTGAAGAAACTTCTGTCTCTGTTATACAGCCCGATTTTCTTATAAAGGCTTTCATCTCATTCCAAAGCATCTCAATAGGGTTCAGATCGGGTGAACGAGGAGGTGAACGAATCTTATTAATTTTAAATAACTTAAAGTTTTATCAGTATTTTTTTATCAATAAATCAATTAATCGAAATTAATTAATTTTTTTCGTTTGCCTGTCTTTTCAGTAATTAGGCATCTTTCTGCTTTTCTCCAGCATTCATTGAAAGATTTGTCCGCAGGTACCAGTTTGGCTAACTCAACTTTATTTAAATTTAAATTTGCAATTTTAAAAGAAGGTCAAAAAATTACTTTTGATTTTATTCATTGTACCCGGGTAATTTTTTGTATAAAATCCAAGAGTTTTTCCTGGTTCTTCACTAAAAGACTTAGCTAATTTTGCTCTTAATGAATTAGTAAAATCTCTTGTAGTTAATACTAAAAAATCGATAAAAATAAATAGTCAGATGCCTTGGTATTTAAAATCAGACTTGGGCTAAAGTCATCAAGGCAAGTCAAGTCAAGTCATTTGACTTGACTTTGAAAAGACTTTAAAATGACTTTTTTTTTTTGACTTTTGCCCAAGTATGTTTAAAATTTAATTTTTTTTAAGCAAAAAAATATTTAATTTAATTTTTTTATCAATATTTAAAAAAATAAAAAAATAAAATAATTTTGGTATGAGCGGTCATTTTGTCGGCGAAGGCCACGCCGGCCGGCTGAACGGCGTTACGATTTTATTAGATCCGCTGTAACCCTTAAAACTTACTGTTTGAAAGATCACACTCGTCCTCTAGCATTATTGATTCATCTTTTGTTGACTTCCGAGGGAAAGATGGCGAAGTACATCTTGAGCCAATTGGACTTAATTGTTCAAGAAGTAATGATCTTAACTCTCTATTTTCTTCATTGCTTTTGAGTAAATTTGAATTTAGAGTGGCCAGTTGAGTAGAAATTGAGTTCATTGACATGTCAATTCCCACAGTTTTCATCTCTTTTGCTGAATCTTTTAAATATTTGATTCCCTTAAAATTCAAATTTTCAAAATCTGAAAATTTTATCTTTTATATAAAATAACCTTTTTTTTTTTGGACTTTTAAAATTGAAAATTTTTTCATGCATTATTTCACCTTGAATCATCAAAACATGCTCATCCATCTCATGGATAAAATTTACCATAGTTCCTTTCAAAAACTTTAAAAAAAATTCAATTACTTTTTAAAAAAAAAGCACAAACCTAAATCTTCTCTTTCGATATCATCTAGAATTTTTTGAATTGCTATGCTTCCAGTTACCCCATTAATCTCTGAAAAAGGATGATTAGGCTCTATAACGTGGTATTTTACCAAATACTCAAAAGCAATGAAGAAAATAGAGAGTTAAGATCATTACTTCTTGAACAATTAAGTCCAAATGGCTCAAGATGTACTTCGCCATCTTTCCCTCGGAAGTCAACAAAAGATGACTCAATAATGCTAGAGGACGAGTGTGATCGGACGAGTGGAAGGACAATAAGTCAACAAACAGTTTGGCACTATCGTGTTCAGTTTGGTTTAATTAATAAAAATTTTTAAAAATAAAATTGAAATTAAAATATTTTAAAATATTATATTAAAACTTAAGGTTTCAAATATTGCCGTTTAAGAAAATCGCCTCTTCTTTCAGAGCTTGATAAATTTAAGAGACTTATTTGGTGTATTAGATACAGTGATTGCGATTTTTCTAATTACATTTTTGTGGACGAAACTTGTGTAAGAATATCTGAAAAGGCGCTCTATAATTGGAGACTCAAATCATCTTACCCAGACCCTTTACCATCATCCCATAAATTTCTTGCAAAAATAAACGTTTGGGGAGGAATATCATGTAAAGGAGCTGCTCAATTTGCAGTTAATTTAAATCACATAAAATTTTTAAAATTTATTTAAAACTATTTTTAAAGCTTTTCAAAAATAATATGGATTCAAAAATGTATAACGAAATATTATCTGATCATTTATTAGCCTTCTATGCAGTTAACTTCAATTATAATTTTGTTCTGCACCAAGATAATGACCCTAAACATAAATCTTATGAGTGTATGCGTTTTTTGGACAGCAAATCAATAAGATGGGTAAAAAAATATTTGGAAGTGTTGGTCAAAAATTACTAGTCATGCATTCCTTGAACAAAAAAAAAGTCTAACTTATACTCTGATTTTTCTTTTCTTTGACTTGGGACTTTTGATTTTTAGCCAACTCTTCAAAAAAAACCCGATAAAACTTTAAGTTATTTAAAATTAATAAGATTCGTTCACCTCCTCGTTCACCCGATCTGAACCCTATTGAGATGCTTTGGAATGAGATGAAAGCCTTTATAAGAAAATCGGGCTGTATAACAGAGACAGAAGTTTCTTCAAAAATTAATGAATTCCAAAAACTCTTAACGAAAGAAAAATGTATTAAATACATAAATCGGCTAAAACAGGTAATTAAGATTGTAATAAAAAATGATGGAGGCTGGTCAAACTCATAAATTTGAAATTAGAATCTTTTATCAAAAATATTTATCAAAATAAAGGTATAAAATAAATTGTATTTTTAATTTTTTATTTACAATTAATTTTTTTGCACTTTTCGAATCATTTTTGATTGCAAAAATTGTATTTTTATTTTTAAAATCATCTTTTGGCAAAATAATAAAAACTAATATTTACATGAACTTAGAAAATATGACAAAAAATTACATAAAATTACATTAAATTGTGTTATTTTGCGTAAAATGATGTAAAAAAATATAATAAAGTTTAATGTTTTTTTTTCAAAATTTTTTTAAAAAATTCAAATATTTTTATTAACTTTCCACTTTTTCCTCTAAAATTCAATTTTTTTTGGCAGTAAGCGTTTTCAGCCAAACTTACTTAAACTGGTGTAATATTACGTAAAATTACGTAAGCTTACATTTTCTTACATACAAGAAATGATGTAATATTACGTAAGCTTACATTTTCTGACGTAAAATTACGTAAAATAACGTAATATTACCCATTATCCAGTTTAACTTTAAACACTGTAATAGAATAGTTACTCAATATTTTATTTGATTTATTTCTTAATTTATTAAACTCAATCAAATAAAGGTTATAAATCTATTTTAAATTCTCTTAGCGTTACTTTACTTTACTAATTTATTAATAAAACAATTAAAAAATGAAGTATCCCGACACAGACTACATTTTCTTACATACAAGATATGATGTAATATTACGTAAGCTTACATTTTCTGACGTAAAATTACGTAAAATAACGTAATATTACCCATTATCCAGTTTAACTTTAAACACTGTATATATAGTTAATAAATAAAATTATCTTGCATTTTAATTTTTCTTTCTATGAAGTTAATAATTTTATCTAGGTGTTAAATTTTTAATCTAGTAAATAATTTTTTATATAAGACATTTAATACATTTTATCTACTATATATAAGTTCATATTTTTTTATAGCATAAATTAATATTATGTATTTAAATAATCAAAAAAAAAGATTTTGTTTGATTTGAAATTTTATCTGTGCAATAAAATGGTCAACTCGAATAATAAACAACGATGATGATGAAGGTGAAGAACTTTATTTGACAGGTGAAATTGTACTCTCAGATGGTCAATATCAAATGAACCAGATCCTAAATGGAAGAACAAAAATTACCGCTTGTGCTAATGACCAAGTACTTATGTAACAGGAGTAATCCTAACGTCATGACTGTTTTCCAGTTTGAAAGAGAGGCCGTGGTGCTTGCCAACTGGCTCCGGGATCAAGAAGTGCTCGCCTTAAGTCAAGACTTTGGCCAAGATTTGAGACATGCTGAAAATTATTGAGAATAGACAGTAGACAGGACTTATTTGAACAAAATTTGGAGTATAACAAGCTGATAAGGGAACCACCTTTTAAAAAAAAGCAGTTTAGAATTGTAACTAATTTTTATTAAGATGATCAACTAAATTTAGTTACCTCTGTGCCAAATCATAAGTGAATAAGGATAAAAATAAAGCCTTAAATAATATAACCAATAAACAATTTCTAATATTTACCAAATCTTTGTTAAATATTTCAATTAATATTTTAGAAAAAAATATAGATTATATAACGAAGAATAATAAATAATAAACAAAATAATAGAAGAAGAAAAAATCAAGAGAGAGCATTTTATTTTAAGGGCTATCTAGCTTTAAAAAATGCTGATCCTAGATTTGAACATAAAAATTTCGAGAAAAATGATTTTTTAAATTATTTAAAAGGTTTTATAAACAAAACAAATTAAATATTTTATTTAAAATTATATTTTTAGAAAACGATTTTGAGTTTTTTGATGTTGAATCAATGATTGATTTGATTCAAGATGTTTATTTTGATTCACAAACAAGAAAATTCCTTTTAAAAATTCAAAAGAAGAATATGTGATGTTGCTAATCACAAGACTCCTAAGGAGTCGCTGCTCCGGAGCAGCCATGAATGATGCGCGGTCTGCAGCAATAAAACGAACTGCTTATTTCTTTTGTTATTTTATTTACAGTTTCCATAAGAAATAATAGACATAAGATTGTCATTATTTCTTAATGACATTATTTAACTGATTATTATTTACACGCCACCGTTTTCTAATTAATATTTACACTTGTCTTTTTCCTTTTAGAAAACGGCCGTTTTTTTGTTTATAAATAAAACAGTTTTAAAAGTCAAAACTTTACATCTGGCGACGAGGAAAAACACCTGACCACGCTGGCAAACAGATTCGATACCGAAATCACGAGGTCACTTGCACGTTTAGAAAGCGAAGTAACCACAGACGCCAGCACCAGCAGTCAGCAACAAGAAGCAACTTTTGCAGAACAAACCAGCACTGCAGACAGCGCGCAACTAACTTCGAATAAAGGAAAAAAAGTCTCATTCGACGACCAAACGGTAAATACCGCAAACAAGCTCCAAGCAAGTCCGAAGGACGAACCAGGAGCAAATCAAGTCGAAAACCCAATTTCCGATCCGTCCACAAAATACAAAGACATGCACTGTTAATATTTTATGTGGATTTAAGCACACTTTGTATTGGAAAAAAGTTTGACAAGGCTTGAACTGTATTTTCGGAATATCCACATATAACTAACAATAAAAATCCACGTATAAGTAATTATTAATTTACAATTATGCGCGTTTTATTTAAATACTGATATATGTGTGTTCTTAAAGTCCTTTTTTTTCAAACTTAAACTGTATTAAGTTTAGCTATTAGCAACTAAACATTTTCTTATTTTTTTTAAATAATCTTAAATTGAAAAAATTTGAAAGACTTTTAAAAATATGTTTAGTTAATTTTATTTTAAAGTTAAATACATACAAAAAGTCAATGTAAAAAAAATCAAATACATACAAAAAACTTGTCAAAATAAAAATATAAAATAAAACAAATGCCATGCTTCAATTAAATTATTACAAAATATTAAGATTAAATTTTGAAAATTAAAAATGTATATACATAAAAAAAAAAGTTATTCAAATTTCAAAATTCAAATTGATTTACATGATACTGCACTTCTACCATATTAACGCGTTCCCGTAACGAACCCGACTATTAACCCACAAAACCGTAAATGTATCAGATTTGTTTTAAAATTATTTACTAAACGATTTATTAAGATATTTAAGAAAAATAAATTATTAAGTTTTTTGACTTAATTATCTTAATAAATCGTTTATGAAATAATTATAATACAAATCTGATACATTAATGAAGTGCAATATATTGTGATTAATTTAAGTTTAATTGATTATAAAAATAGAAATAATAAAAAAGTCTGTACCAAAATGCTTTTAAATTTTAGTTGGTTTGATTAAAGATTGACTCTAAGCACTTTTTTGATTTTTTATTTGGGTCTTTACTAGGCTCAGATTCTATACTTTCACTGGATGCCTTTGATTTTTTAGTTGAAAAAATTTCTCTCCTTTTTTTAACGCTGTCTGAATCTCTGATAGTCGAGCTTCTACGCAATTTACGAAATTTGTTTGTGATCTTTTTGTGGATATCATCCTTTTATTTAATTCCAAAAAATAAATTATAAAATCTTCTTCATTAATATCTATTAATTTTACTTACATTAAAGCAAACCAAATGAGGAAAAGTAGAATTTAAAGATGCATTAATACAGGCATATTGGGTTTTTGATGGATAGCTTTGAATAAATTAATTAAAAATGATAAAAAATATTATTAAAATTAAAAAAAATACTAAAAATTGATATTTTAAGTAACTTACCATTCTTCTTTTAATTCATAAGTAACCAATCTATTAAATATTTGAGTAGCAATTTCTCTTTTATCTTTCTCATCAATTGTTATTTGAGTGTCTTCAAGTTTTTTTATCAGATTGTCTGATAATTTTTCTTTTGGAAAAACAAAATAACCAGGCCATTTTAATTTTGGCAATTTGTTTTCTTTATTTACAGGTACATCACTTATTTGCTCAGATATTTTACTAGTTTCTGAAGTATGAGTTTGAACTATCAGGCCGGATTGATTATAATTAGACGGATAGTTTGTCAATTCAGTATAAACTGATGTGTTATCTTTATTTAACATAGAGTCATTCACATCACAAAATTTACTGAGGAGTTTTTTTCTAAAATTTTCATATTTGATTAGCAATCGGCAGTTGGAAAATAAACTTGAGAAATCTCTTTTGACATTTTGAGTATACAATAACCATCTATATCTTTATCTTCGATAAAAAATTATATTAAAACATTTATAAGGACTATAAAATTAATAAAATCAAACCTATTATTATTTTTTGTAGGTCAAAATCATCTAATGACAATTCATCAGCTAAGTCTAACGAACTTAATTTTTCTAAACCCATTTTCAATCTTTTGTTTTTTTTTAATAATTAGATTAGATTAATGTGAAAAAAATGATCAAATGCAAATATTCAAAGTGCGAATTCAAAACAAATGATAAAAATGATTTGTTAGATCATGTTGAATTGCACCATTCAAAAGATTTTCATTTTAATATAAAATGCCCCCTTTGTATCCTAACATACAATTCATTTATAAGATTTAAAAATCACTTTTGTTTAAAACATTATCTAAACGAACAAACAGATCCAATAAATAAATATAATTGTGGAAAAGAAGGCTGTTCTCTCGTTTTTGACAATATTACGGATTTGAAAAAAGATATTTATAAACATTTGAGAGAAAATAGAGAAAAACCAGACAAAATTAATTTTAAATGTATATTCGAAGACTGTATTTATAAATCAAATTTTCTTTCGTCTTATTATCAACATCTTTCACAGTTCCACCAAAATGATTATAATATAAAAAAAATTCAGAATGATTTTATTTCAAGAATTGATCATACTGACTACATAAATCAAGCCTCAAGTAATTTTCCTTTAACAAATAATATTACTGAACAAATAGATACAAATTATTATATGGAGGATAATAATTATTCAAATGAAGATAATTCAGATGAAGGAATAAATTCCGAGTACCATGACCAAGAAATAAAGGAACATTACATGAAAACTTTTATTAAGTATAATAGTAAATATAATATACCGAAAAGTGTCTGTAACGAAATATTTGAAGACATATTGTTTTTTGTCAATATGACGACAAAAAATATAGGAAAAATCTTAAAAGATTGTAATAATCAATATGGGAAAAAATGTGGCCAAGAAATAATTGAGTATATACAAAACGATAACATATATAAACGAGTACATGAACAGTCAAAAACTGATTTAAAAAAAAAAAAAATGGAAAAAAGAATCAAAATTTTATGTTGAACCGATACAAATATCCCTTAGTTTAACAGATCGGTTTCATTATGTGCCAATTTTACTTAATATTAAAGCTATTCTATCTCACGAGCAAATTAAAGTCGAATTTTTTGATCAAGATCAAAACAAATGTAATAATATAAACTCATTTAAAAATGGACATCTTTCCACTAATAATGAATTATTTATGCACAATAACAATGCTATACAAATTAAGCTATTTATTGATGATTTTGATTTATTCAACCCATTGGGTGATAACAGAAAAAAAAAAAAGATGACTGGAGTTTATTATCGAATAGGTAATTTCAAAGAACAATTTCAAAGTGTTGATTATTTTACTCAATTAGCCTTAATTTTTGACTCATCTTATGTGAAAAAATACGGGTATGCTTCTATTTTTAAGAGATTTATGAACGATATTAAAATTTTGGAAGAAAATGGGTTAGATATTGATAATGGTTATAAGATGGTTAATGTTAAAGGTTCGATTTCCTATATTGTTGCCGATAACTTGGGTGCTAACAAAGTTGGAGGTTTTGTCGAATCATTTAATAACAATGTTAATTGTTATTGTAGATTTTGTTACTCAACACCTGAACTAGTACAGGAAAAATTTAAGGACACTGACTTTGATAAACGTGATTTATTAAAACATAAACAGGATATAATTTCAGCTTCAAATGGTGTTAAAGTTGATAACTGTTTTTCCGACTTGAGCTATTTTAATATAGTAAATGGGCTTCCTCCTGATATAATGCACAATTTTTTAGAAGGAGTTGTCGTATATAATTTTGGGCTTTTAATGAACTATCTAAATGATATGAATGCAACAAAAGTAGATGAGCTAAACGAAAAATTATCTAAATTTAATTATGGAAGAATAGATGTGAAAAATAAGGTCCCTTGTACCTTATTTGCTAAGCAATCGTTAAAAACAAATTATGGTTTTAAGTTGTCGGCAACACACGCTTGGATGCTTATAAAAGTATTCCCGTTAATCTTCGGAAAAGAGTTTCAAGATGATGAACACTATGATCATTTTGTTGATTTAATTGAAATATATAGAGACTTAAATGGTAGTAATTTTAATGAAAATACAATTAAATCGTTAGAAACTAGAATTGAAACTTATCTTAAGACATTGACAATATATTATAAAATTACTCTTACAGCTAAACATCATTTTATGGTACACGTTGGACGCACTATTAGGGAATTTGGACCACCCAAGCAGTATTCAACTATGCGATTTGAATCGAAGCATAGTTATTTTAAGAGAGCAAACCAAAGGATTCATAATTCTATTAATACAACAAAGTCTTTGGCTGAAAGACACCAAGACTTCCAACTTTATAACTTAAAATCGCCAAACTATTTTAAACCTATTGAATATGGACCTGAATCAAAAATGAATCCAATTTATCCATTAATTAAGGAATTACGTGGTCAAGATTTAACTGGATTTAGATGGATAAAAGTATTCGGTACAGAATATAAAGAAAAAGACTTGATTGGATTTACTAAGAGCTCAGAAAATTATCCTTGTTTTGCAAGAATAGATCTAATTTATGAAAAGAATAATGAAATATTTTTTGCCTTAGCTCCATACAAAACATTAGGATATTTGAAACACTATTTAGGTTACAATTTGTTGGAAGAGAAGGACATTTTGCATTTACACTTAAAACAAAAAAGACTTTTAAGCACTATTCCAATGGATTTGTATAATTTGGATAATCACTTGATAGTGGTTCCAAAATATCCAATTGAATAAAAAAAACTTTAATTATCTTTTCTTAATTAAATAACTTTGTATAATGAAAAATTTTAAAAATAGAGAATGAAATATAGATTATTATAATTTTTTATATAAATTAAATTGAATTTGAAAATTTATTTAATTGTCTAAATTTAAAACTTAATTAAAATAATAATACTCGATTTTTTTTTTAAATAAAGATTAAATATCAATAAATTTTGAATTATTTTTTGTTCTTATTTTGCTTAAAACTAGGTTGTAGTTTTTAATTGAATTAAAAATTGAGTAAATTGAAAACCAAGACAATTAATTTTTTTTGTTATATCGAATAAAATTTTGTCTACTCAAATTTGAAATAATTACTATTTTTTGTCTTTTTAATATAGATTTTAATTTTTCCTTTATTGCTTATGTGGCTGAATGAATTAGTATATAAATTATTCGATTTGTTTGTTCAATTTCAAAAAATCAAATTTTTTTTGCAATTTTTTATAAAAAACATCTATTTAACAATAAAATTGTTTTTTGCTCAATTTTTTTAAATTTTATTTAAAGGCAAAATAAAAAATCTTAATGATTAAATAGTAAATTTATTTTTTCAAAAATTACATTGAATAAAAAATATAAAAAATTGTTATTTACCAGGCAAATGAAAGAAACTCGACACCGTTTGATCGTATCAATGAAATCTGCAAATTATGGTAATCAACTAGTATATCGTAATTGAAAATTCTCGATCCGATCGAGTGAGCGGTTCATACAACGATGCTAATTAATCAATTTTTTTCTAGACATTAAAATTAAACAATCAGATTTAGTATTAAAAAAATCAAAATGGAACCTAATTCAAATGAAAAAATATTGAGTTATTTTTAAAATGATTCTTTAATCTAAATAACAAAATTGAAAAGTTCTTTTGGACATAAATAAAATTAATGCTTATTAATGCTAATGCTTATGTGCATAAGCATGGGAAATATCCACTTATAATTTTTTTTAACTTTTTTTCCACTTATATTCGCTATATAATTCTCATACACTCTAAAATTTACTAAAGAACAGATATAACTGAAAATTTATGCATAATTTTATTTTTTTAAAAAATTGCAGATATTAGTGTATATTTATGTGGAAATCCACATAAAATATTTACAGTGTGGGAAGCGATCGGTTCGAAAAGTTCGTTTACACGAACGACCTAAATTCGTTAGGACCACGTTGGTTGTTATAGCTGGAGCGCTTCAATCTGTTCTTGACAGCCTCCAACATAACAGCACCAACAGCAATAAGAGCCAACTTTTTGCTGTACATGGGCACAGATGCTTATCAAATATACAACTCATTGGCAACACCCGTTACAGAAGCCATGGTGATCGACGACGAGCACATCAAAGGAATGTACAAACTCATGAGCATCCGTTTCAATGCCGAAAGATCTCAGTTCGCTGAAATAGCGATCTTCAGGCAACTGAGCCGCAACGAAGGTGAGGGTGTCGACGAATTTAGCATGCGCCTACGCACACAAGCAGCCCTATGCAACTTCAAGACAGGACTGGACAACGAAATAATGTACCAGTTCGTCGCACATTGCCGGATTGAGGAGTTCCAACGGGAAGCCCTTCTCAAGAGCCGGACAGATACTCTCACGCTAGAGACAACTCTAAAACTCGCACGAGCTTATGAGCAAAACACAAAAGATTTCAGAGACCTGAATGCTGCAAAAGCAAGCGGCAGCAGGCAAGCATCAGTGTGCTACACTGCACAAAAGCCCACAAGACCCAGACCATCACAAGCGAGTCCGAAAGACGGAGGTGTCTGCAACTACTGTGGCAAACAGCAACACAAAGATCGCCTGGAGTGCAAAGCCAGTGGTCAAACTTGTTCAATATGCAAGAAAATCGGTCATTTCGCAAGCGTATGCCGATCAAAACAGCCTAGAACAGGCAACAGTCGCGAGAACGCCTGGGGCAGACAAAGTTACCCGAACAAAACCCCAGAGCAACGACCGCCAGTCGCAAACGTGACGCAAACAAGCCCTCAAAACAAGCCTTTCACCTTAACAGATGTTGAGCTTGAAGAGTACGTGCGCTATCTGCGATGCCGCGATGCCGGTTTAACATCGCACATCGAAGCTGAGTCAGGACCCAGAGCCACAATAGAGGTTGGCGGCACAAAGCTGTCAGTCCTAGTAGACAGTGGCAGCCCCATCAAAATCATGGACTCCAACGCATTTGACAAGCTTGCAAACAAGCCAAAACTGGGTCCATGCAAATCGGAGTACCACGCTTTCATGTCGACAAACAAATTGCCCATTAGAGGTAGATTCATGACGACAATCTGGTACCAAGACCGTTCAACCGAAGCCGTATACTTCGTCGTATACGGTAGGTCTGAACTCCTGCTGTCAAGCAAAACGTCCCAAAAGTTAGGACTGATTCAGTTCGACCCAGGAGTCTCAGTCCACAACATCGGAAAACAAAAGACCGAACCGCTTGACAAACCGACCCCATCCACCCCACAACAACACACCAAGCTGAACCCAATCGAAATGAATGAAGCTTCCGAGCTGCGTCAATCGTATTGGTTATGCCGAGAAAAGCTGAAAATTAAGTTTCCGAATCTTTTCAGCGGTCTTCTCGGGTGCATTAAGGGCATCGAAGTCAAACTAGACGTGGATGAGAATGTCAAGCCGGTTCGCCAACCACAAAGACCAGTTGCGATCCACCTTCAAGAATCTGTAGGCCGAGAACTCGATAAGCACGAGATTGACGGAATCATCGAAAGGGTTAGAGACGAGCATGGTCCAACAAAGTGGGTGGCAAATCTGGTGGTAGTACCAAAAGGGAAGCTTGTCGACGGCGATCCGAACAAGCTCGAAGTGCGCCTCACATGCGACTGCCGTCCGATAAATAAGGCGATTCGCCGCACTAAACACCCAGGCAAGTCGATCGAAGATCTAATATGCGTCACTAATGGAGCAAAGATCTTCTCAAAGCTCGACATAAAGAAGGCTTTCCACCAATTAAAACTAGAAGAGTCGTCACGAAACTACACAACCATAACGACTCACAAAGGCCTATACCGATACCTGCGCTTGCACATGGGTATCGCGAGCGCATCCGAGATCTTTACCGAAGCTCTCCGTGTCATTCTCGAGGGACTAGAGGGCGTTATAAACATGATCGACGACATTTTAGTTTTCGGAGAAACATCAAAGACACATCACGACAACCTCATGAAGGTGCTGGCAAGACTCGAAAGAGCGTGAATCACCCTAAACCTTGAGAAGTGTGAGTTCTACGTGACAGAACTTACTTTTTTCGGTCTCAGGTTTTCGGCCGACGGCGTCTCTCCAACCATCGACAGGGTTAAATCTCTAAAAGAAGCCAAACCACCGGAAACGGTGTCGGAACTTCGAAGTTTCCTTGGTGCAGCGCAATGGTGCAGTAGATTCATCGAAAATATGTGCACCACCACTCAACCACTATGGCGCTTAACGAAGAATGACGTGTTGTGGACGTGGGGAAAGACAGAACAAGCGGCGTTTGACGAGCTTAAAGATTCCATTTCGACTCGCTGTATGGCTTTCTTCGACAAGAAGTGGAACACAGAGTTGGTGGTCGATGCAAGTCCGGTCGGACTGTCGGCCATCCTCAGGCAAACCAGCCCCAGAGACTCCAGCAACCGAAAGTACGTCTGCTTTGCTTCCAGAGTCCTAAGCGACACTGAAACGCGCTACTCACAATGCGAAAAAGAGGCCCTCGCTGCTGTGTGGGGATGTGAACGTTTTTGGTTTTATCTGATCGGCAAGGCATTTCGGCTGATAACAGATAACCGAGCGGTCCAGCTCATCTTCAACAATTCCGCCGCGAGACCCCCAGCAAGGATAGAGCGGTGGGCCCTACGCCTTACGCAATTCGACTTCATCGTCGAGCACCAGCCGGGCAAAAGTAACATCGCCGACTATTTCTCCCGCCAGCCAGTGGAGGAGTCGACCGACAATGATGCCGAGAACGAAGCACGATGGCACATCAACTACATAGTTGCAAGCGCGAAACCGCATGCCATCACACTCAATGAGATCATAGCGGAAACCGCCGCTGATGAGGAGCTCAAATCCTTTGTCGAATGGTTGCGAAAGCCACAGCAAAAGCGACCACTCGAGCCACCAAAAGGTTAGGAGTACTACGCTCGTTTCAAAGATGAGATAACGGTCTTAGAAGAAGGCATAATCCTGAGAGACCATCGCATATTAGTGCCAAAGTCGCTTCACAAAAGAGTGGTACAGCTTGCACACATCGGGCACCAAGGCCTAGTCAAAACAAAAGCCTTTATTAGGTCCCGTGTGTGGTTCAGAGGAATCGACAGAATGGTTGAGCAAGTCATCGGACAATGCGAAGCATGCCAGGCGAACACCGGCAAGAGGGAATACTCACCAATGATCCCATCTGAAATGCAGAGTGGCCCGTGGACAAAAGTCTCAGGCGACTTTTTCGGTCCGATGGCAGATGGCAAATATTGGTTCGTCAACTACGACGCGTATTCGAGGTGGGTGGCCGTTGACATGATTCCGTCAGTAGCGTTTGACGACGTGCGCAAGGTTTTGGACACTCTGTTCAACATTTTCGGCCCGCCAGAAGAATACAAGTCGGACAACGGCGCACCGTTTAATGGTCACGCGTTCAACCAGTATGCACAGCAGTGGGGATTTTACCACAGGAAAATCACCCCACTGTGGCCAAGAGCAAATGGGGAGGTGGAAAGGTTCATGAAGAACCTTGGGAAAGTCCTCCGAATTACCAAGAACACTGGTCAAAATAAAAGCGAGGTTTTACGAGATTTCCTGAGAGCGTATCGGGAAACACCGCACACGACAACACAAGTGGCACCTGCAATGCTCATGATGGGTCGCAGCAATACCACCGGTATCCCTAAAATGCCGAGCAAACCAGGGAATCTGGTCAAGCTACACGAGTTAGCAGTACAAAACGACAAGTCAGCCAAAGCCCGCATGAAGGAAGAGTATGATGAGCGAATGCGCACACAAGAAATGACGCTCAGAGTTGGTCAACAAGTCCGAATGTGGCGCCAGAGAACGGACAAATCAATGTCCGACTGGGACCTCAAGCCCTACACCATAACCGACTTAAATGGCAGTCGAGTAACAGTCCAGGGAGACCAAAAAGAGATAACAAGAAATTCTTCTTTTTTCAATCCGGTCAACCAATTCGAAGCTCCGCTAGAATGGCCGCAGCAAGAGTGTTCAGGTTCAGGTTCAGCCAAACAGGTTCAGCCAAATCCAATGGAACAGGTTCAGCCAAACAGAGAGAAGCCAAATTGCGGCGAAGAAATCCCCCAAGAACGACCAATATCAACGTCTGGCTACAGTACACCCGAGACGTCACCGTTGGAGCAGGCAGGGGCACAAAATCCTGCCATGACGGTCACACCAGCTGCACAACCTCTCACCATCGCACCAGCTAGACAACCTCCGAGACAGCGAGGCAGACCAAGCGCGGCACAAACAGCCGATAACATTCGAATATGGCAAGAGAAGATGACAGCGAAGCTCGCATGTAATCCGCCTACTCGAACATCGGCTCGACTAGCAGGTAACCCTTCAGCTCAAAGCGGAGGGAGGATGTGATGTTGCTAATCACAAGACTCCTAAGGAGTCGCTGCTCCGGAGCAGCCATGAATGATGCGCGGTCTGCAGCAATAAAACGAACTGCTTATTTCTTTTGTTATTTTATTTACAGTTTCCATAAGAAATAATAGACATAAGATTGTCATTATTTCTTAATGACATTATTTAACTGATTATTATTTACACGCCACCGTTTTCTAATTAATATTTACACTTGTCTTTTTCCTTTTGGAAAACGGCCGTTTTTTTGTTTATAAATAAAACAGTTTTAAAAGTCAAAACTTTACAGAATATAATCAAACAGTTGAGAAAGAATTCATTGAGTGCAGAAATGTCAACAAAAATGTAAAAAAAAAAATATTTGTAAAAATAAATTTAATAAATAAAATTATTAGCTGAATCCTCCAAAAACAAATCTAACAGGATTATGATTGTTCAAAAAATTTTATGAACATAATAACTCACTAGAAAGCAAAGATAAAGAAGCTTATCAACCAATATCATCAAATTCATCCTATTCTTCAAATTACTCTCAGGTATGTATAATTAAATTTATTTTCTAACAATGAATTATGATTTGAAATTAAAAAACATAAAGATTTTTTGTCATGGATTACCAAGGCAACTAACACAAAAAAAAGGAAAAATATCGCATCCTGAAGTTGATGATCAATTCAAAATATCATTATTTTAATGTGCTGAGAAATAGAAATGATATTTTAAATTGACCATCAACTTCAAGTTGCCAAAAATATATCAGATCCTAGGCAAATAAATTCATAGAAAACACTCAACAAGTATTTTAAAATAATGTCATGAAATGTCCAAGGCATATTTATGAACAACCAAAAAAGGAAAATTAAGAAGGATTTTTTCATAGATAATCTTGTTATCATGAGACAATTAAAAAACATAAAGCTTTTTTGCCATGGAATATCAAAGTTTATTAACGCAAAAAAAAGAAATAAATATATCGATTTAAGTTTTTGATTTTTTATTTATTTTTATTTCGAATAATTTTAGAAGTCAAAAAGCGATTTGAATAACAATCGATCAAAAAGCTGTTTAAAGGGAGCCCAAGTTTTGTATTCAATTATTAATAATACGCTTTATTCCACCGCTGAATTTAAAATTTTATCAAAAGGTAAGAACAATAATTTATTTTGAATGAATGACATTAAATGTATTTCAATACTAATATTAAGAATCACAACTTGTTCGAAATTTTAAATCTGACGAGGAAGCTTTTGCAGATAACGTCATTTTTGATTTCATATTTGAATAATTCGAAATCGAAAAAGATGATACAAATATTGAACTTTTTATAAGAATCTTGTCTTTGACTATTTTGATACTATGTTGGAACAAAAGAAAGAGCTAATGGAGAGAAAAAATAATACAAGCGCAAGCAAACATCAAAATTCTGGAAAACAAGCCCTAAAAGCTGATACAAAATTCAAAAAGTTTGGATGAGTTTTGTGAAATATTATTAATTGTAAAAGCAATTTTTTGTCGACGAAATTTTGACTCTATTGTCCAAAAAAATCTTCAAAAGCTTAAATTTCATCTAATAAAACGTAAAATCGATTATCTTGCTGATTTTTCAAAAACAGTAAAAATGAGTAATAATGTTCGTGATCCATTATTTCATTTTAATGATGAGACAAAAACTCAATATAAAACACTATCACCATTCACGCATTATTTTGAAGATCTCTTTTCAAAAAATGTCGAAGAATACGAAAACGATCATGACGATTGTGATTCAAATATCTACTTTAACAATAGTCTATGGTTAGTTATCAAAAACAGACTCCATCTAACTCCTCTCTGGTCTGGGATTATTTTTTCGGAATTTGATTTTGACTTCGCAAGACGATCAAATAATATGATAGAATCATGGTTTTAGTATTTTAAAAACCACATCTTAAACGTTATTAAGCATGTCAGAAGCCAAAGGTTACTATTTACAAGTGAAGTTGCTTCTCCATTATACAATTATTTAAAGTTTAAATACAAAGAATTTTATGAAGATCGATTCAACTTTTTCTATTAAAATGAAAACAAAAAATTTAGCGTGAACGAAGCTCTAAAAGAACAATGGGAAAAGCCATATAAGAAAAATGAAGCAAATTATCATGAGCCAACAGACTTATCAATCATTCAAACTGATCTTGAGCAAAATCGATTTTTTTATGAAAATTTAAATTTTGAAAGTAAAATAGAAGGTAGTATCTTAGTAAAAAATATTTTTCTCAAATTTAATTTTTTTTTTTAGTTGAATCAGAATTAGAATCTAAAGAAGAAAGAGAAACGAAAAATTCAGAAAGCGAACTAATTGAAATAGACGATGATAAATTCGAATCAAGGTATTCCAAATCCGTCGATTGTTCAAATTTTTTTTAATAATGAATTGATAAGTATCGCATTTTAAACAAAGCCGTAAATAAATTACTTCCTAATGACTGGTTGGGATGTGATGTGAGTAAAAATAGGAAATTTCAAAAGACAAATTTTATCTCGGTCCATTTTTAGGTTGTTCAATGTTTTGCTTATTGTTTGTTTAAAAAGCTAAAAATTAAGGTTGAAATAATTGATTCAATTCATATAACTTGTTGTGCCCACCAAAATAGTAACTTAACTTTGCTAAATTTAGTTTATTTCATTTAAGCACATATACATTAGCTGCTATAATATAAAATCTCGTGTTATCCATTTTTATCAATATATACCTCCAGAATAAAAGATTGCTGATTCAAACTAAGTATTTTTCATTTATCCCCAATTCCCAAATCGGACCCCGGAAGCCGCAGGCTTAACATTGGTGCCCCAAGTGAGGAAGAGTATTACTATACTGGTATTTACTCATTGGAGATTTGACCTTTCTCAACTGCTAGTGGAAATTCTTCTACCTTTTTTGTTTGTTTGCCTAAACCTAATCGCATTTTTTGTCCAAAGACGTCCTTATTTAATGAATGCTGTCCTGGGTAAAATCGGGTATGTGCCCCAAGCACATATAGAATCGAAGAAAGAAGACTTTGAAAAAATTAATCCCAAAGAAAAGAGCAGCTTAATCCTAGTTAATCACAAGGACGATGATCAATGGCGACACTTTAGTGATTAGCTAAAAGAAGGTTCAACCGTAATGTATGGAATTTTGAAGAAATTCTTATTCAATTATTACCCACACATAGTAGCTGTCATCGCAATCTTACTGCTTGTTTATGTTGTACGTAAAAAAGGGAGGCCTGCCTACAACCCAATACGTTTGTTTACAGTGTGGTTCGAGACTAAGAAGTGTGATCGTGCCGAGGTAAAAAGGGTCATTTCTGCACCAACTATTTTTAAACGGGATGGGATATCATTTGATATTTGGATTCAACTTTTTGAGACTTATGCGTGTCAATACAATAAAAAGGATTGGAAAAGTTTACTATTTATGCTAATGGATCAACAGCTGCTTAGTGAAATTCCATTGGAACAATCAATGAATTATGATGAGGTGAAAATGGTCTTAAGTGGTCGATTAAAGAATCGTCAGAATGTTAGGACGGAGCCTAACATAGTAGCGGCTATGGAGTGTTTAAAAGGTAGAGAAGAAAGCTGTGATGAGTTCTTGAGTCGGTTTTTGTCATTCGCCGAAAAAGCTGAAATTAATAAAGAGTCCAATTTGGTCAGTTATTTTATTAACAACTTGCAAAATAAACAAATGGAGCAGTTTATCAGACAAAGTGTGTCTCTATACCAATCGATCGCCAACTCAGACGTAGATATACCTTTATCCCTGGCCACAATTGTTAAATACGCCAAAGCATATGAATCCGCAAGTCCAACTGACTCAAAAGATGAATCATATGTTGATTTGAAAAACGCAGCTGCTGTAAATTCGGTCACACAAAATCAACCTAATTATAGGCAAAATTCGTATTTTAAGCCTAAAAACCGTTTCAAACTCAAAATTTTAAGTCCAATCATCATTACAACAATGATTATGAAAGTTTTAGAAAAAATGAAGCGGCTTCAAGTAATAAACAATTAGTGTCCAAGGAAAACCCTTCAAACAAGAGTCTTGTGTGTACTGTTTCGAATTCTTATTTTTCTTCTACCCGAATTGAGGGTATTGGTTTGATGAATGGAGTGAAGATAAGCTTTTTGTGTGATAATGGAGCTGATGAGACAATTTTAAGTGAAATTGGTTTCCATAGAATCACTGGAAAATGTCCTGGTGTAAAATTGAAAAATTATTTTGGCCCAAATTTAAACTCAGCGTC
The DNA here is from genome assembly GCA_025491095.1 of Brachionus asplanchnoidis. Taxonomy (NCBI): domain Eukaryota; kingdom Metazoa; phylum Rotifera; class Eurotatoria; order Ploima; family Brachionidae; genus Brachionus; species Brachionus asplanchnoidis. The sequence continues at coordinate 1,428,028 of JAILYF010000027.1, read as the reverse complement.
CGGCAAATTATCAATATTTGGTATGATAAATATCGAAAAATTGGTAATAGACCCATTAACTCCATTAGAAAATCAAGAAATAAAAGTAGTTGATTTGAATTGTAAAAGAGATTGTTTAATTGGATTGGACATAATCAGAAAATCGCCTAAGCTTAACGATCACTTTACGAAGATTAAGGAAACTATTAGTACTTTCTCTCGTGTAAATGAACTGGAAACAGAATCAAGTGACGTATTTTTGGCTCAATCAACTGCTTTGCTGGATGATACAAGTAAAAATTTGGAATCGAAAATTTTGAGTGAGTTGAGTAAGGTAGCCGCTGAAAGTTTCATGGACTTGAAACAAAACGATGTGTTTCAGCATCGTATTTAACTTAAAGACCCAAAAACAAAGCCTATTGAACAAAAGATAAGAAATGTTCCGTTTCATTTAAGAGAAAAATTTAAGACTGTTATTGATGAACAGATAGCTGCTAAGTTGATTGAACCGAATAATTCTCCTTGGAGCTCTCCAATAAATATTGTAGGAAAAAAGGATGGTGGAATTCGAGTAACACAAGATTACCGAAAGTTAAATGAATTAACAATTCAAGATGCGTACCCCCTCCCAAAAATAGACCATTTATTGGCAATGTTGAGCAAAAGCCGCTACTTCACAAAGATTGATTGCTTCAGTGGTTTTTACCAAATATCAATGTCTCAAGAAAGCCAAGAGCTAACTGCCTTCGCATGTGAATTTGGATTGTTCCATTTCAATGTAATGCCAATGGGTCTAATTGAACAAAACATTGTACTTGTTTTTATGGATGACTTGTTGATCCATAGTGTGGATGAAGTGTCGCATTTGAAAAATGTTAAGGAAATAATTCGCAGGCTTGCTGCCAATTGTTTAAAAATTAAGCTTACAAAATGTATAGCTTTGGCCAGTGAAATTAAATTCTTAGGACATGTGGTTTCATTTAATTCAATTAAGCCAGACGAAGAAAAAATAGCAGCTATTAAGAATTTTAAGCTTCCAGAGACTATGGAAAAATTACAAAGTTTTATGGGCTTGTGTGGATTTTATCGAAAATTTATAAAGTCTTATGCCTCAATTGCTAGGCCAATTTATCAGCTCATGGTAACTAAAGAGGTATACATTAGTCCGTTAAAAAGAGCACGAAAGAGAAAAAAGGAAAAAATGTTGACAACAATAAAATCAAAATTTATTATAATAGAATGGAATGAGGCTGCTATTCAAGCTTTTGAGATACTCAAAGCAGTTTTATGTAGTGACAATGTTTTGGTTTTTCCAGATTTTGATAAGCCATTTATTTTAGTCACCGATGCGTGCGATTTTGCTTATGGTGCTGTACTTTGTCAAGAAGTGGATGGAGTGGTTAAGCCTGTAGCATATTTTAGCAAACAAATGAACAAAGCTCAAACCAAGTACTCAACATCAGAAAAAGAATTATTAGCAATTGTCATGAGTGTTGAACATTTTCATTCATTTCTTTATGGAAGGTTTTTCACTGTTCATAGTGATCATCAGCCGCTAAAATGGCTTTTAACAAAAAAGGGGCCAATCTCGTCGCGTTTAGCTAGATGGATTTTACGCCTCAATGTGTATGAATTTGAAATCCGATACAAACCTGGTGCCTCAAATGGTAACGCAGATGCCCTTTCTAGAATGCCAGATATGTTGAATACAATTGACGACAATGATGAGCTTTTGGACGATTTTGTAGACCATGTGATTTGTTCAATTGAAGTGGCTGCTAATGAAGAGTTTTTAATTTGTTTCGATAGTGATTATAATCACGTAAGTTTGGATCAAGATTTGGATCCAAATTTGGCTTGGATAAAAAAACAATTAACCTGTAAAAATTTGATACAAAGAGAACCAAAGTCTCCAATTGAAAAAGCATTACATTCAAACTTGAAATTTTTTTTGCTGCAAGACGATAAATTGTTTTATAAAAAAACTACTTCTGAAAAGACGAATCTCCTTTATGTGATACCAGAAAATTTGGTAGAAGAAATACTGCGTGTTGGTCATTGTTCTTTATATAGTGGACACTTAGGTATCAAAAAAACAATGAAAAAAATTTTAAGTAGATTTTATCGTCCAGGTTTAAAAGCAGCTATTAAAAATTTTATTTAATTGTGTGATATGTGCCAAAGGGTAAAAATTACACAGCCAAATAGATTGGGTGAATTGAAGCGACTTACAGTGAAAAAATTCAATCATATAGTAACAATTGATATGGCTGGTCCATTCCCTAAGTCTAATAGGGGCAATGTTTACATTTTGGTAATGGTTTGTGCTTTCACCAAACTTTCAAGAGCTATTCCACTCCCTTTTTCAACTGCTGAAACAATCGCCGACGCTATCATATCTTCTTGGATATGTTTATATAGTATACCAGAGTTTATACTTAGTGATAGAGGAAAAAATTTTCAATCAATGTTATTAGAATTAATTTATGAAAAGTTAGACATTAAGCAGCTAAGAACCACCGCTTACCACCCAGAGTGCGATGGACAATCCGAACGTTTTATTCGAACTTTAAAAAGTATGATTAAAGGATATGTGGCGGATAATCAACAAAATTGGGATGAAAATATTGAAAAGTTAACTTTCTCGTAAAACACGGCTAAACATTCAACAACCGGTTATAGCCACTACGAGATGATATTTGGTGAACCACCTCGCATCCCACTTGACTTAGTGTTTGAATTATCGGATGAAGCCAGTACTCCTCAAGAGTTCGAATACCCAAATCTTCAAATTTTGTTTGATCATAAAGATGAGCTAAATCCAAAAATTGATCCTTTAGTAAAAAATTATTGCGTTTCGAAAATAGAGCAGCTGAAAAATATTTATTCGAAAGCAATGGAAAATGGTGATTTAGTCATGAATAAGGCAAAAATTAGACATGATCGCAACATACGAAAATTTGAATAAGAAGTTGGCGATTTTGTGCTTACAGATCATGTGCAACTTAAAAAAGGTCTTTCTTCTGGTCTGGCGCACAAGTATCATGGACCTTTTGAAATAATGGCTAAACATCCAAACAAAGTGAATTACGTAATCAAGCGTGTGAATCAAAAAAGATCGAAAGCGTTCATAATTCATAAAAATCGATTGAAAAAATATTTTGGTCATTTTAATGATAGTCAAGATATAGCTGCTAATCAATCGATTTAAGATAAAGATTCAGTTTTAGTTCCACCAGACAATTCAATTGTTCAAGTAAAGTCTCGTGTTCCAAATCCAACTGCGAAAAAGTCAAAAACAAATCACAAGCAACTAAAAATTTTAGAGACAATTGAAGAGTCAGGTGAGGAAGATTTATCCCAACAAGTGGTTAATTATCTAGTTGACGAGTCCAATGAAGAATTATCAAACCAAAATGATTTCTCTTTTAGGCCATATTATGATAAAAAGACAAATCGTGAATATAAAAGATCGAGTAAAAATCAAGAAAAACATATCAGAAGTAGCACTCGACCGCGTAAAGCTCCTGATCGTTACCAAGCTTAATTTATCTAATTTATTGTTATTTCAATTAGAATGTTTGTTCACAATTAGTTATTTTAGCAACTTTTCAAATTTTTAATTCATAAGACAAATTTTGTATTCAAATTTTTTTAATTTATTCAAATTAATTTTTTCGTTTCTCAATTCATCTCGACAATTAAATGAACAAATATATTTCTTTTCTCTCAAAAATTTAAAATTTAATGAAAAATTTTTAATAAAAAATGGCTCTTATGTGTAAGTGTGATTTGTCGAACATGAAAGATGTAAATAAAAATAGAGACATTTTTATTAACAATGTTTCGCTTGCAGCATATGGTCGTCACACTGGTCAAGCGTTTGAAGCCGACATAATCTCATTTCAAACAGACGACAACCTAAACTGGGGTCCAGTGCATCACGCAAAGGTTTTGTACTCGCGTGATAATCCACAATCTTCAACAAAAGTAATGTTCTTGCGATTTTGTGATCACAGCTGTCACGAACAGGTTATTATAAAGCTAAATGGCGTCGAATGGCCTATTGGATCTGGCAAGTATTTAAATTTTGAATTTAATCGAAATTTCACTCAACAACACCATTTGCTTGCACGTGAACGATACGTCAATAGAGACGCCGCAACTCAAACAGACCATCCAGAAACAGCTAACACAAGTACGCTTACAAGCAAAGCATTTGGGTCAACATCTTCATTATCAGATTTTTGCTTTTGGACGTCCGAAGATATTATGGACTCGATTATGGATTCGAAGTACTCGATTTTTTGCAAAGACGACAATGCTTCGACCGCAAGTAGTGCTAAAATTAATGCAAAAAAACTTAGAGTCAACAACAATGGTTCGGTTAACAAAAATGATGGCAAGATTTTTGTTAAATCAAAAAAGAAACAAAAAAGTTTATTTTTTTTTCACTTAATTAGCAGCTAATTTTTAATTTTGGGTTAATTTTCAGTTTAATTTAAGTTTATAATCATTTCAATTTATTGTTAAGAGCCTCGGAGCGACTCTTGCAAAAGGGGGGAGCCCTGTTGTGCCCACCAAAATAGTCACTTAACTTTGCTAAATTTAGTTTATTACATTTAAGCACATATACATTAGCTGCTATAATATAAAATCTCGTGTTTTCCATTTTTATCAATAAATACCTCCAGAATAAAAGATTGTTGATTCAAACTAAGTATTTTTCATTTATCCCCAATTCCCAAATCGGACCCCGGAAGCCGCAGGCTTAACAAACTGAATTAATAAAAAAAGGAAAACTTCCAATGAAAAAAGTATGAACCTTTTTATTTATTTTTAGTTATAAATGAAAAAATTATGATCTTGTATACGTTCGAAAAATGTGAATATGTAATTGGATTAATTAATGAGAACGGAAACCATTAGACTTGCTTGATAATAGATTTAACAAAAGATGAAGTTATTTATATCGATCCATTAGGTGAAACAAAAGAAAATTATATTAAGGTTTTGGAAAGCTGGATGTGAGTTTTAAAAAAATCTTAATTAAAAATTTATAAATTTTAAAAACTTTTAAAAATAAAAAAGGAAACTTATCATTGGAAAAGGAAAAAATAATCGTTAGTGGAAGTTTAGAAAAATTGAATATTCGATTCAAACGGATGGACACAACTGTGGAGTGTTTGTTTGTATTTTTTTTTGGAGCGATTTTTTGAAAAAAAAAGTGTAAAATACGATTTTAATGAAAAAACTTTGATACAGTACAGATTGAGAATGAATTATGAATTCAAAAATATGAGTTCTAAGTTTAAATGTATTGAATTAATTTCAGGAATTTCATTTCATAATTGTCCTCAATGCTTTTAACATTGAAATATTTGTTTTATAAATAAATATTTTAAAAACTTGAAACTAAATTCCTTTCAAAAAATTCTTTGGTGTCTTGATCAACACCCTTTGTATATAAAAATATAAACAGATAAATTTTTGATAAAATACTGCTTTCGACATACTTCCAGTTTTCATTTTTTAAAAGTAAATTTGCTTCTACCGATGAATCACTGTATAATAGAAATTGGAAACAAGCAAAATGTGATCATTCACTTCAAACCTAATTGTGGGGTATTTGTGAGCTTCTTTCTAAAATGTCTTGTAGAGGGAAAGCCGCTTTTTTTCAAAACATTAAATAGTTCACTTCAAAAATTGCGTTCAGTAATGATTCGAATCTTTAGAAAAAATTCTAGTGAAAATTTCTGTTCGAAATGTTGTTCGGAAATTAAAACATTTAAAGATATTGTGAAAGGTGATTGCTTTCATAAATTTCACAAATCATGTATTGAAAATTATGAATTTGATCAGTTATGTCCAATTTGTTTTTAAAATAAATGATTTGTCAAACCATTTTTTTTTAATCAATCTATAACAAATAAATCTGTTAAATTGAATTGAAAATTTTATCTAAATAATGACGATGATTTCAAAAAGAAAATATACTCTTTTTAAAAGGGTTAGAAATTCATATACATTTTTATCCACAAAGTCTTTAGCTTGGTTAGAAACTAAATATATATAAATATATCTTTAATTTCCCTAAATAAAAATTTTAAATTTCTAAATTTAATTTAAGAATTAAATAAAATTTTAAATTGTTATTTAGAAAAAAAAACCTATCCAATATTTGAATATTTTAAATTCTAAAATGTCCGAAAATCAAAAAAAAAGAACTAACTCAAAATGTGATTCATTCGTTGAAAATCAGAATGGATCAGACAATGAGAATAAATCCAAAGATGAATTGAATATTGAATCAAAGGATAATATCATTGTCAAAACTTACGTAATTTCATCCTCACTAAAAAGCGATTTGGTCGAATCTCAGCTAGTGAAAATTGATGATGGTCCAAAAAAACGCATCAAAGTAAAGGAGAGTCCAAAAGAATGCAGACAATTTTTTGATTTTAACGAAGAAATGAATTCTAATGGTTCAGATGCTTCATACATAGAGACATTTGAGGTCTGTTTTTTAAATTAATGTTTATTTAAAAAATTTAAAAATTATATCTTAAGAATAAATCTTTTGAACTAGTTGAGAATATTTCAAATGGAATTTCCAATTTTTTTGAAAATGTGTTTGAAAATGTTTCTGAAAAGCCAGATGATAAAAAAAATGTGAGTTTTTTTCAGGATTTGATATAGAAATATTTTAAATTTATTTAGCTTGACGAAATTTTTCAATCGTCAACTCCTCTTTTAAACGGAAGCTTTGCTGAAAATCAAAATGCTTTACACATGAATCATTTTAATGATGATATGGAAGTAGAGATTGAAGACTTGCGAGTATTTAAATTTAATTACATCAAGGATAAAAAATAATCTTCTTAAAAGGCAGCATTAAGATCAAAGACTGATAAATGGAACCAATTTTATAATTGAATGTATTTTAAATGAGGAAATCCTTCAAGGTGAAAATGAAGCGATAAAAGAAAACCTAAGGCAAATGTACGAAAAACTAAATAGACAGACCTTTAATATTTAAAAAAAAATTAATTTTAGGAATGAAATGGAGAAAAAAGAAAGAGAAAGATAAGATAATGTTATACAGTCTTTAAAAGAGGATGTTGAGAAGCTAGTGAAAATATTAAATCTCTAGAGAAGCAAAATGAAGGGCTCCAAAACATCTTTCTGTTCAAGTTTCGTTTCGTTCAATTCTAAATGTTTTCTCGATTTCTAAATATTCAACTGAATTTTCTAACTAAATCTAGAAAAAATATGAGATTATTTGGTGTATCGAACATATTCGAAGATCTAATTTAATGCTTTTTTTAAGAAAATTTGTTTTGAAAAATTTTTTATTTTTATATTTTTTCCCTTTTTTGAAAATGTTTTTTTAAAAAATAAATCTATTTAAAAATAATAACAATTTTATTGCGAGGAACGAGTGGTCGTGACGAGCTTTCTAAGCAATGTGAGTGTGCGTATTGAAAATCGAAAGGGGGAGAATTCGAAAAATCATTTTTGTCGAAAATTGATATTAGTATACATATGTAATTTTTTTTGTTACATGTTATTTTGAAAAAAAAATCGAAAAAAAAGCAAACGAAAATACACATAATTAAATTAACATTTATACCTGAAAATATTTAATTCTCGGGTATATTTGCTTTTTCATTCAAACTCATTTTTTAACAAATCGGTGGTTTATCTATTATACTCACTGGTGATCCAGGTCAACTTAATCCTGTAGGAGGTAGTCCATTGTATTATAGTGAAACAAATAACTTGCTTACTACTCAAGCATACTCTAATTATTTAAAACTTGACAAAGTAATATGCTTAGAGAAAACTGTTAGACAAAAAAATTTATAAAATGATCCAGATCAAGAATACTTTTTGAAACTGCTGCCCAGAATAAGAGATGGGGTCTTTGACGATAATAGTATAAATGACTGGAAGTTTCTTCTTAAAAGAGAAGTAAAGCCTAACATAGAAACTGCATTTAAAGATACTATTCGATTATTTCCTGATAATGCTACTTGTAATAACTTCAACAATAAAAGGTTAAAAGAGTTAAATATGCCGATTTGTACTCTTATAGCTGTCAATGAACCACCTTCTGTAAGATCAATAGACGAAGAAAATTTTTATGGATTGAAAAACACCATTAACATAGCAATTAATGCCAAAATAACCCTTACAACTAATCTATGGATTCGGTATGGACTTGTTAATGGAGCAAACGGCACCATCCGTGATATCATTTACCCAAAAAACTCAAATAAAAAAACATTACCATCAGCTTTATTGATTGAATTTGATAATTATAATGGTCCAAAATTATTTGACGCTAATGACCATAGGCACAACTGGATTCCAATCAACCCATTCCAAGCTTATAATAATCTAGGAAAAAAGAAAAAAGTTGAGGTCTCACGTTTGTTGCTCTTTCACGTTTGAAAAAATTTACCGATTTTTTAATAATGCCTTTCACAATTGAACGATTACAATAAATTTCTAAATCAAAATCTTTACCGCCAAGATTAGAAGAAGAGAAAAGAATGAGATTGATTTTAAATGAGGTAATTAAAAAAATTAGTCAATAATTATTTTTTATTCTTTATTATTTTTATTCAATAAGTTTTTATTCATAATTTTTAATTATGGAACAACAAAATTATTCAATTATACAAAAACGAAATAAATAAAATGTTAATTTTTTTACTAATTTTTTTTTATTTCAATTTTGTCAAGAATTGTGTGAACTGCTGCTACTGTAACTAATAATCTAACGTCTCGTTACTCGCATATAAAGCTGTGCTTCGGGTATTTTTATACCATATTACCATATTTTATTAAACTGCATAATTGGAAATTTTATTCGATTTGAAAAAATTTTTGAACTCCCCTTCCCTCAAACGACCGAGATTCGAACCTTGTTTCCCAAGATCAATCACTATTTTACGGGCTTATCTTACTATTTAAAAATCAAATGTGTGAAAATTTTAGTTAAAAATAATTAGCGTGGGAAAAAATTGATTAGCGTGGGAAAAAATTGATTAACGTGGGAAAATTTTAGCTAAAAATAATTAGCGTGGGAAAAAAATGATTAGCGTGGGAAATTATTAGCTAAAAATTAAAAGAAAAAAGAAAATTGAGAGCGTCAATTTTACAGAGTATTCTAAAAAGTGTGCTGAGAGATGGAAGCAAATGAATGAGCTTGAAAAAAAGTGTTTTGCTGACATGGACGAGAAAGACAAAGAAATGACGTCATATGCACCTCCGCCTGAGGCTGGCGGCAGAAGAAAGAATAAGAAAAAAGACTCCGACGCACAAAAGCGTCCTCTGTCGGCTTTCTTTTTGTTTTGTGCTGATGAACGTCCCAATGTCACGGCCCAGTTACCACAGTATTCTGTCGGCGAAGTAGCCAAGCTGCTTGGTGAGCGATTGAACAAAGTTTCAGCTGAGTTGAAGGTTCAATATGAGGCCAAAGAAGCGCTGAACAAAACTCGGTAACAGAGATAATTGGAGGGTTCCCACGCTTATTAAAAATGAAAGAAAAAATATTCTCGAGCTTATCAAAAATAACAGGATAAAATTTATCTTTTCAAAATATTCTTTTTTTCCTGAAACTTTAAATATTTAAATTCCGAAATAGAAAATAACTCAAATTTTGACTTTTTTCTACTTTTTAACCTAACTCTTAGAGCCTTTTTTTTTCTCGGGTATTTGCTTGAATATTTCCAACATCTTGAAGTCAATTTGAGCATTATCATACTCGAGTGCAGTTTGGCATAACTTTTTAATCGTGTGAGAACTCAATTGACTCAAACTTTAAATCTTTAATAAAACTCAAATTTCAAAAAATGCCTCTAAAGATAAAAATGGCATTATGAAATTTAGTACTAACAAAAAAAACAAAATATTATAAGTGCCTTGAGTTTTGAAGGACCAAAAATGTTCTGTAAATTGTAGCATCTGATTCATCTTTTCTACTACCAATATCTTGATTCTGCAGAGTGGAAAATAATCTACAAAATTCAGAATATTGTGAATTATAGATATTATATCTTATAAAAAGTTCATCTATTAGTTAAAGTCATCTTATCATTTAGTTATCAATTAAAACATTTTATCAATTAAGTAAAAATTAAAAAGCTTTTTGATTTAATTTTGGAATAAATTTATTTATTTTAACTTTTGAACCTCATAGACTCATTGACTTCTTAACTTTCATTTATTTAGCTTATTTTACTTTATTTTTATTAATTTTTTTTATCTCATTTTATTAACTTTAATTTTATTTTTATTTCATTTTATTTTTTTTAATTTATTCTGAAGAAGCTCTAGCTCGATACAGAAAACAAATAAATAAAAATAAATAGACTTGTGCACAATAAAAAGATTTAAATTTGACAAATTGTAAAAAAAAAGCAATAAAAAAAAAAGTTTTAATTAGAAATGGTTCTTGAAAAAAATCTTAAAATCACATGTTTTTTGTTACACCATCAAAAGTTTTATCTTTTCGACCTTTTCAAAATTTTAATCTTCGTTTATAGACTTTTTTCTCATGACTCTATTCTCATGCTTGATTGATGAGACTTTGTAGTTAAGTCTAATGCTGGAATCTTAAAGTCTCACAATAATTAAGAAAAATTGAATTAGTGTTTTTTTATATTTTATTTCTTAAAATAGGAAATATATTAATTATTGTCATTTTTCGGCACATATAAAACAAACAAATAGAATAATAAAAAATAAATAAAAGTAATATTAATTCAAAAAAAAAAACTAAGAGGATATTTTGATAAAAAAATAAACTTAAATCAAATCCAATAATAAAAAATAAGACATTTTCAAAAATATCTCTTCTCCAAAATATCGCAACATTTTCTCTAATAATTTTTTCAGTAAAGATTTTTTAAAGAATCTGTAAAGAAACTAAAAAAAATCTCTAAATACGTTTTGACTGGTAGAACTGATTAAACATTTAAAAGAAAATTTAAAGATTTTTTTATTCACATTATTGGATTTTTTTAACTCTATTTTTTCTTCAAAATAGCTCAATATATAAAGATTTTTAAAGCATCTTTAAAGAAACTACAAAAAATCTCTATAAAATGTTCGACTTGGCAATTTTAAGTTATTGTACAGAGGATAAATCAGTAGCTGCAATTTACAGAACATGTTTTAGTCCTTCAGAACTCAAGATAAGCGTAAGATAAAAGTTTGGGCTCTATATTTTGGAAAATATTCTAAATTCAGAGTTTTTTCAAGCTAATTCAAGTTTTTTTTCTTAACAAGCCTGAAACTCTGTGCAAGTTTTCCGCCGAGACCACGTTTAATTTTTAATATTATGAATTTTAATCGGATTAAAATAAATTAAAATTCTGACAAGGCTGAAAAATTCAAATAAACATTGAAAAATTCAAACATTAATCATTTAAACATTAACATTTCTTTCTAAAAAAAATAAAATAAAATAAAGAAAAAAAAAGAAATATTTAATTTAAAAATAAAACGCAAAAATCGTTTATTTTCATCTTGGAATTTTAGAGTAAATGGACTTGCTTCTCGATTTCTTATTTAAAGTAATTTCCATCATACTGTATCAATGAACTAAAAAAGCCGGTATTTTCTTAAAAATTTTTAAAGGTAAATGAATTTCATATCCTCTAATTTCATTTTTAAATTTTTCATTAATTTCAAAAAATTGATTAAAAAAATGTTTTTGCATTAAAGTTTACTTAATCAAATTAATAATTTTGAAATATTATCTTTCAATATTCCACATCAAATGAAATAAATTTTTAAAAGAAAAAAAAGTTTACCATTAAGGGGGTTATCTAGTCCAACTTAAAAAAATAAAAATTGTTTTTGACCTACTATTTAATAAAAAATACAATATCCGCATTAGCTCAATTAATGGAATATAACGATTTTAAAATGATAAAAAAGAAATCTCTATCTTAATTTATATTTCAAAACCAACTTAACATTCATTCAGTTTTTTTTAGAAAATCAATAATTGGTTAATTGGAATTTTTTTTTTGAGAAAGTCCTGTAACATTTTTTGTTACATCATGTGCTAAATATTTATTATATCACTTCATTACATTCAAAATATATGCGAATTTGAGATTTTGAACTGAACTTTTGGAACAAAACTTCACAATGCTAAGAATTGAAATAACAAAGATTTTTTAACAATAGGACAGTCATTCTATCTTTTATGGTTTAGTTCTCGGTTTCTAGTTTCGATGGATAAAAATATGAAGACTTAAGTCTGATGGTTTAAATGTTTTTATTTATCTAAAAAGGTAATATGAAATCGGCCGATCTAATCGATTCGGTCGAGTTTTAGTAAGGCCTAAAGTCTAGAATAGAAGTGTAGTTGAATCATGTTTTCTTGCTTTTTCGATCCACATATAATTCACTTGTGACATGCATGCTTAAAGTGAAGGCTATATGCGGCGTAAGCATGCACTCCAGCTACGCGTGTGCCCTTCTTTGTGATGCGTGGCAACATTTCAGTGGCAAAACTTTCTTGGCGCTGTTGTGCGTAGATCGAGTGCGACATAATATCTTCCCCCTCTTCTTCGAAGAGAGCATTCTTTTGGGTATACCGGTTTTTCAGACGATTCGGAGATCGGGTGGGGGCCGTAGCCTTGATTGCTTCTTTGGCCAATCTCTCTGCCTCTCGTTCTTTGGCAATTTGTACCGCTTCCTGCTTCGATGGCCTTCCAGGTCTCCTTGCACTTTTGACCCCTGAACCCGTTATTTAAGCTTCCACTGATTGATCTGGTGCGCCTTGCGAGGAGATGTTTTCAGACACTTTGTTGGGTTTGGCGGTATTTTTAACAAGTTCTGTTTGCGGTTCAGCCACATCATGCCCCATATATAATCAGAAACAGGACGAGTTCCTGCTTATACACTGGGACTAGGGATATTGTCGACTGGCCGTGATAAGAGAGCCTTTGATGGTCTCTACCGTGAACCGATTCGGGTCCCAAGGTGACATGTCTTTGCGAATTACCATTCGTTTGAATAAGAACTTGTCGCCTTTGCGAATGGGACAGTTCTTGCGCTCCACGTACTCTCTGTGATGTTCTCGCGCCTGTTGGTGACAAGATGACTGGTACATGAAGAACCTCTCTCTATCTCGAACTGGCAAACCTGAAGTACCTACCCGCCTAAACATGAGTATACCTGTTGCAGAATGCGGTGTGTCATGGAAAGCTGCAAAAAACTCATTTAGCGCTATGTCAGGTTTACTTCCTTCCAGTTTTGCTGTTTTGAGAACTTTGTTGAGGCTTCTCATTACGGTTTCGGCTGTGGCGTTTGCTCTTGGCCAGTAGGGTGTGACTTTGCGATGCTTGAAACCGTATTGTATAGCAAATTTCTCAAATTCATGAGATTGGAATGGAGATCCGTTGTCGGTCTTGTGCCGCTTTGGACGACCCATGATACTGAACAGCTGGGCGAGGATTGGTCTTACGTGCTCAAATGCTACGCTTTGTATTCTTGTGACGCTAACACACTTACTGTAGTCGCAGCTGTTCACTAACCAATATTGTCCGTCTGACATTGGCCCAAAGAAGTCAGCAGACACCTTGACACGGACCTTCGGGCAACTCTGTTGGTCGCAATGGCTCATAGCTTTTTTTGGAATCAAGAGCTTGTCATGCTGGACATTCACACACCATTCGCTCGACTTGTGCGTCAATTCCGGGTACCAAACTCTTGATCTGATTAGGCGCTTTGTTTGGCAAGGAGTCTGATCCATCTTTCTCTCCAATCAGCTTGAGCAGCTCCTGCAACTGCTTAATTCTCCTAGTCTCTTCTTTTATTTCATCAATGGTGACCGATCGCGGTGGCTTCCCAGCTACGATGGAGTTGATATACTTCTCAGACTCCATACTCTCCTTAAGTTCCTCTAGGAAGGCATCCTTCGTACGCTTAAATGGATGTCTCGAAAAATAGTCTGCAACGTTAGACTCACCTGGTTTGTGGACTATTTCATAATCGAATTGGTTGAGACGAAGTGCTAGCCTTTCAATTCGGGCTGGTGGTCTTGATTTGGTGTTGGCAAAGATGAGTTTGATAGCTCTGTTATCGGTTTCTATGACGAATGGCTGACCCATCAAATATGTCCAAAGTCGCTCGCAGCTCCAAACTACTCCTAGAGCTTCTTTCTCGCATTGGCTGTATCGCCTCTCCACCTCAGTCAACAGTCGTGAGACACAGCACACCATATGACGCTCTTTGGTGTTATTTGGGTTGTATAACTGCAACACAGCGACGAGGCCAACTGGGCTCGCATCAACGGTTAGAATTGTGCACCAGTCTTTTTTAAAATAACCGACGCACTTAGTAGTGATGGCCCGTTTTAATGCTTCGAATGCTGCCTGTTCTACATTGCCCCACTTCCAGTCCCTGCTGCTCTTAGTGAGCCTCCAGAGTGGCTCAGCAATCGTGCATATGTTCGGCATGAATCACGAGCTCCACGTCAAGCTACAAAGGAAGCTCCTGAGTGCCTTGGCATCAGCCGGTGCTTGTGCTTCTTCGATGGACTTCACTCGATCTACTGTCGGAGAAATGACATTTGGCGTAAAGCGTAGTACAAAGAAAATTGGTTCTGACTTATAAAACTCTGACTTCTCAATGTTTAACGTTATGCCTCTTTCTTCCAATCGTTTTAAAACGGCTATCAAATTGTCGTGATGTGCCTTGCGTGATTTCATGAACACCAAGATATCATCCGTCATGTTGATCTGCCCTGGGATGTCGGCCAGAAGCTCTTTAATTGTCTCCGTAAATATCTCAAATGCACTTGAAATACCCATGTGAAGGCGCTTGTAGCGATATAGACCTTTGTGTGTTGTGATCGTGGTTAGATTGCGCTATTCTTCGGCCAGAGTCATTTGATGAAAAGCCTTGTTGAGATCCAATTTCGAGAATAGAGTTGCTCCATTCGCAATGGCCACTAAGTCCTCGACAGTTCTCATTGCAAATCTGACACGCTTTAGGGCCTTATTCAGCTGTCTTGAATCGCACGTGATTCTTACCGCGTGTCCACCTTGCTGATCTGAGTCATGTCGATGTGGTAATCAACTTTTGCCTAGATGACGGTCCTTCGGCACGATAACTAAATTGGATATCCATTCGATTGACGTCGTCATTGAGCTGATTTTCTCTATGATGCCGTCGGCCTCCTGCTTGTCTAGCTCTCTCACCACTGCAGCTCTATAATGAAACGGTGTTGCTCGCAATGGTTGCTTTACTGGCTTGACGGAATCGTCGATTTCCAGCTTGACTTCGATGCCTTTGACGCAGCCCAGTTTTCCACTGAATAGTTCGGGAAACATCTCGGCCAACTCTTGTTTGCTTAAGTCCTCCTTCACGTCTATTTGGTTGACAGCTAGGCTACGCTCTGTATCATCATCGAGGTGCAATGATACCATCTTAAAGACTATCGCGGTCTTCTTGCATATAAGGTTTTGGTGCTTGCCTTTCACCACGATAAAAGGCGCTCGTCCGTTCTTTTCTTTCCAAGAAACCGTTGCTACGAAGAAGCCTAACACTTCGTGTGGCTTATCTGGACTTCCGAACCCATAGTATGGCTTGTTTAGATTCTCAAGAGCAATGTACATTTGTGCAAAATGTCATAAAAATAGGATATTCCTATCGAAAGCAATCGATAATAAGCTGCTTATTCACGAATTTTTGGAAATTTTAAAAATAAGTTTTTATTGACGGTTTTTTAAGCATATCTTCGTAGTAGTAGTAGTAGTAGTAGTAGAAGTAGTAAACAAGCTGTGGGGGATCGAAGAAACCGAGCAGAACCGTCAGTAGACGATCTGCTTTAACAGCCTACGTCCAGTTGTCATATTCAGCTTAACTGTACCCGAGAAGTTTATCAATTCGATTTTTAAATTCATTCGTGTTGACTGTGCTTCTAGTTGTTTTGTCTATTGTGTTCCAGTTACCAGCTGTCCTGTTTGTAAAAAAGTTATATCGTACTATACAATTTCTAATGATCTGTCTCTCAATAGCTAACTGACCATTTCTCGTATGACCTGCTGGACTGTCAAGACCATTTGAAGCTAGTAATTGGTTTCCATGTATTAACTCAACTTGATCATGTCCGTGGTGAATTTTATGGAGCAGAATTAGATCTCCACGCTGCCGTCTTTCTTCAAGTGTTATCCAATTTAGAGTTTCTCTTCTAACTGCATATGGTTTCGACTTTAGTTCCGGGACAAGTTTAGAAAAGTTTCTCTGAACACGCTCAAGTGTTTCTATGTCACAACGTCGATAAGGATTCCAAGCGCCGACTGCAAACTCAAGGTGCGGCCTAACGAATGACTTAAAGAGCAGATTTACAAGTTCAAGAGAGAAGTAGGTGAATGTGTTTTTTATTCTTGATGCTACCATCGAGGCTCTCGCTGCTGCTCTTTTACATTGTTCTCCTTGTTTTAGGTCACTGGTAATGATAATTCCCAAGTCACGTTCTTTACTTGTTTTTGCTAGTCTTTGACCATCCATAATGTAGTCGTGACATCTGTTTTCAACACCAAAATGCATAATTAAACACTTAAAATGATTAAAGCCCATTTTCCAGTAAAATGACCAGTCTACTAAATTATCGAGGTCCTGTTGAAGCATTTTGAAGTCATCCTCATTAGCAACATGGCTCATTAGCTTTGTATCATCTGCATAAAGCTTGCAGATAGATCTGCATACATCAGGCAAATCATTGACATATATAACGAAGAGAAGAGGACCAAGAACGGATCCTTGAGGTACTCCGCTAGTGACTGGCTTCCAATCGGAGACAACGCTACCAGTAACAACTCGTTGCTTCCGGCCTGATAGGAAAGAGCGAATCCAATCAACTATTTGAACTGGAATACCATAAGCAGCTAATTTTACCAGGAGTAGTTCATGTGAGACCTTGTCAAATGCTTTCGCAAAGTCAAGGTATATTACATCAGTAGGTACCTTTCGACTCATTGCGTCACTCAAAAAATCAACAGTTTCAAGTAAATTGGTAACACAAGCCTTTTTAGGAACGAAGCCATGTTGTTTTTTTGAGAGAAGATTATTCTTAATAAGATGCTTGACAATATAGTACTTGATGATCGATTCCAATACTTTGCAAGGAACAGAGGTAAGCGAGACCGGACGGTAATTAGAAACATCCATCCTACTACCTTTTTTGAAGATAGGCGATACATTTGCCTCTTTCCACTCTTTCGGGACAGCCGAAAGAGTCAATGATTGTACATAAAGATCTGATAAAGGGCCGCAAAGGGCTTCTGCACACATTTTGAGGGGGTGTGTAGCTACTTGATCAACTCCAGTAGTTTTGTCGCTACAAAGTCTGTTAAGCTTGGAAAGTACCGTGTCAGGTGTAACTATGTCTTCAACTCGGAGATCAGGACAAGGTTGTGATCGTGTTTGAAAAGTTTCCTTTGCATGGTTGATAATTGCCAACGGAGTCGGTTGATCAAAAACAGAATGGAAAAATTCATTTAATGTACTGCATATGCTTACCTTGTCTGTGATGATCAGTCCGGCAGAATCTTTGATAGCAGCAATGGTTTCACCTTTAGCAAATCTTCGATTCATGTATGAGAAGAGTTTCTTCGGATTCTTCTTTGAGTCTTGTGCCAATTTCAATTCGAAAGCAATTAAACTCTGCTTGACTAACTTCTTCACTTGTTTGCACACTAGTTTATATTTTCCTGATAGTAATAAGTCTTCCTTATTAGTGCGAATCGCTATGAAGAGACGTCTTTTGCGGCGAACAAGCTTGGCAACATGAGTATTCCACCAGGGCGGTTTAGTCAATCCTCTAGGAGACTTTCTTTTCTGGACGAAAAGACTCGATGCCTGAAAAAATGTTTAGAGGAAAGCAGAGTAGCTATTCTGGATTGAGAAAGTTTCAAAAGTTGTTTTCCAATCAATATCAATCAAATAAGGAACCATTGAGGCGTAATTTGCTCTTCTCCAATTAAAGCGCCTACTGTCAAACGGCTTTTGCCTTGAAGCTTTTGAAATGATTTCAAATCTCAGGTTACAATGGGTCCTTAAAGAGCTGGTCACTAATGGAGGGCCGATTTCTATAAGTGTCACACGGTTAGGATCACTTACCAGGATAAGATCGAGCAGACTAACTAAATTTCCTTCATCGATAAAAGTAAAACCGGTAACAAGTTGAACAAAGCTTGTATTAGTGATTGCATCACTTATCAATAGATTTGGAGACGATGCAATGAACAGAACTGGTGTACCGTCTTCACTCCATTCAATGTCTTGCATGTTAAAATTACCCATAACAACAACACTAGAGTATACCTTGCGTCTTACTAGCTGTGCTGCAGCTTTTAGTGATTTCACTATACTGTATTCGGAAGCAGGATAAATGTTGCTAGTTTGTGGAGGTGGTCTGTACATGCATCCAATTAGTAGTGGGCGATCTTGTACAAGACTAATTGACAACCAGACTTGTTCACAGTCAGAACTCAAAAGATCGATATCAGATGCTTCACGAGATTGAATGCCGTTCTGAACGTAAACACAAACACCTCCGCCCATATTATTGCATTTACGATCTGCCCTGAATGTTTGGTAACCGTACAGCTCGGTGACTGAGCTTCCATTAAACTAAGTCTCTGAAATGCCTATAATGTTTGGAGAAGAGCTTGTTACGAAAGCCTGCAAAAGATGCATCTTGTTGTTTAAGCTTGTTGCGTTCGTATAATAGAAACTTAAATTATCTGATGTGTCAATCGATTTGGATGTACTTGATAAAGATAAAGATATCTCTGTCATGGATGGAGATTGTCATCCCGCTCTTGTCTCAGTTTCCGATTTTCAATTCTTTCACTCGGTGTGAAGTCCTCGTTGATAAAAGTGTCTTTAAGTGTGTCAAAATCGCGAAGCTTCTTAGCAAAACGGAGCATGTCAGCCTTTGCTGATGATGATTCCATTTCGACGACAATTAACACACGTTCGTTTGTGTTCGCCGATACTTGATCAAGCTTCCGAGTGATTTTTCTCGCCTTCTTCACTTTGCTGCCAGGAACTCAAATTTTGGAAGCAATTTGCTTTACGTATTCGCTCTCGTTCCCTTCTTCACAGTTAAAATTTGATACGGGAATAGATGCAACGATATTATTTACACGTTCTTCCTTCTTTTTCATCTCTGAAGCAATAGTTGCATTAATGCGACAGCGTTGTCATCTTTATGAACCATGCCACTTGCTATCTTCTTCCAGTCAAGGGGCGGTACCGTAGATTGTTGAGAAGGATGTTCCCGAGTTTTGTAAGAGTCAACAAGTGCCTTAAGAGTATCAATGGACGTCTTCTGATTTTTGTTCTCAGTCTCTAGATTATCGATTCGCTGTAAAAGGTAACTCATGCAATTACTCATTTTGACCAGCCAGGAATGGTGGTTTTTACCAACTTCAGAAGTGGCAGCTGGAAGCCTTGGCCAGTTTGTCTCTTGAAGAAAACCAAGGTCAATCTCTGGATAAACGATTGACATTTCTCAGATTTTTAAATAATTTATGAGGCAGTTGCTGCATTCCTTGTCCTTTGCAGGGCAATTTGCTCTTGCATGTGGTTTACCACCACACCACGCACAGGCTATTGATTGCTTTGGTGCCGCTTCTGGTCTGCGAAAAGTGGTGTGGTTTATTGTTCCATCGTCGGATACTTGGTCATGTGTGTGTGCTACTTGGATCTGCTTCAGATATTCGAGTTTGTGCTCATTTTTAAGCCCACATTCGATGGCATCGTCCAGCGTCTTCTTATCATCGATGCACATCATTTCCTCCACTCTTTCGATTCCGCAGCAGAACACAAAAGCTCGCAAAAGCTCTTTGTCCAGTTGGTAGCCAAAGTCGCATGGCTTTGCTTACGAAGCCGTACCATAAAGTCATTGACAGCTTCACCCTCGTTTCTTCTCGCCCGACAAAAGATACTGACATATGCGAACTTCGATCGCCTAGGTGCGTAGTGCTCACTCATGAACTTGATCACCTCAATAAGTTTGTCCGAGTTGTCCGCCTTCTTCTTGCTATTGTATATTTCCCTCGCGTCTTCTCCTATCTTTATCAGGAACAGTGGCTTTAAGGTTTTAGCTTTCTGGTAATCGGTGTCTGCTTCCATGTTCTCTTTGGTATCTAGCTCTCTGCTGGCTAGGTACAGGTACCAGACCTCCAACCATTTTGACCATCTGCTGGCGATTACTGCTTGATCCCTGCCTGGGTCAAACGTTGGCAGATCGTCGTAGTTTGTCGCTGACATCGTGTTTCGGTGTTCCTCTGGACTTTGATTCGGGTCTACTTGGTCTGGTTGAGCGCTTTCTGGCTCGTTTGGTTGCTAGCTATTGCTTTGGCTTATTGACGTTTGGTCAAATGCTGAGTCGTCTTGTTGGCTTAGCGGGTCGCTCATACGAGTGATTTTTTTTTTTTTTTATCTCTTTTTTCTTATCCCATCCTCGTCGCCAGATATTCTATACTTTATGGTTTAGTTCTGGGTTGCTAGGTTGGATGGATAAAAATATGAAGACTTAAGTCTGATGGTTTAAATGTTTTTATTTATCTAAAAAGGTAATATGAAATCGGCCGATCTAATCGATTCGGTCGAGTTTTAGTAAGGCCTAAAGTCTAGAAAAGAAGTGTAGTTGAATCTTGTTTTCTTGCTTCATTCGATACACATATAATTCACTTGTGACATGCATGCTTAAAGTGAAGCCTGTATGCGGCGTAAGCATGCACACCAGCTACGCGTGTGCCCTTCTTTGTGATGCGTGGCAACAGTTCAGTGGCAAAACTTTCTTGGCGCTGTTGTGCGTAGATCGAGTGCGACATAATATCTTCCCCCTCTTCTTCGAAGAGAGCATTCTTTTGGGTATACCGGTTTTTCAGACGATTCGGAGATCGGGTGGGGGCCGTAGCCTTGATTGCTTCTTTGGCCAATCTCTCTGCCTCTCGTTCTTTGGCAATTTGTACCGCTTCCTGCTTCGATGGCCTTCCAGGTCATCGAAGCAGCGTAAATCGAGTGCGACATAATAACAGTTTATTTAGATAGATATTATTTAGATAGTTAGATTTTAACCAAAACATAATCATCCTTAAAAAATAGCAGTTTTAAGCTTTAATAAAAGGGTTAGGGCAGTTGAATTAGCAAACGGGGAATATTGCCATAAATAATTTTTTTTACAGAAGTTGAGTTTTAATTCTCTCAAAAATAAAGAACGGAATCCTAATGACCAAGATTGGCTAAAGCTCGTCCTTTAAGCTTGATAAAAATCATTAAATAATCCTTTTACAACTATGCTTTTATTAAGAAATTTCAACCTGACCATTATATACTTTTTTTACTAAAAATTTATTCTAGAAGTCGAATGGAACCTCGGATCTGCTTAATATTAGCAGGGCTCAATTGACTCATATCAATGTACATTTGTGCAAAATGTCATAAAAATAGGATATTCCTATCGAAAGCAATCGATAATAAGCTGCTTATTCACGAATTTTTGGAAATTTTAAAAATAAGTTTTTATTGACGGTTTTTTAAGCATATCTTATGAACGGAAAATGATAAAAATATGATCTTAGGATCTTTAGAGAGCTAAATTGTTAAGATTATGACTATTTTGTTTGTTTTTTCAAAAAAAAATTTTAAGGTCTGGGACACTGAGCTCCAAGTATAGCATGTACGTTTTTGGCCCGAGAAAATTCCAAGGTTACACAAGTCGAAACCAATACCAAAAAAAAATCAACTAGAAGAGTTAGTTAACAAGTGTGTAAAATTTCAGCCTTCTCCGATTATCCTTTTATATTTTTTTTTAACTTAGAAATTTGTCCAAAACATAATGACTCACCCGTTATATATTGAAAATATGAATACTATTCATATTTTAAATATATATTTTTTTTATAAATTTTGTTTTTATGATAAAAAAAAAATTTAGAGTTTTAAATAGCGATTTATTAATGATTCAATATTAATTTATGAAAATGGATTTTTTCCTGTAATGAAATGAGGATATATTTAGAAAGAAGCGAAGCTTACAGAAGCACCACATGGTGATGGAACTGAAGCTAGGTCTGAACAAGGTGGTGGACATGGATCTGGACATGATGGAGTGCATGGTGGTGGTACTGGAAAAGGGACTGGTTTAGGTCCTGGATTTGGAATTGGAACTCTTTGTGGTGTTAGAACTAGAGTTGTAATGTTGAATGGAATTGGTACTGGTTGTGGAACTGGGTATTTTTCTGGAACTATTCAAAGTCTCAGATTAAATATTAAAATTAAAATCAAAAAATTCGAATATTAACATACCTCGATATAGTTTTGGAACTGGAACTTTGTAAAGAACATAGACGTGTACTACTCCTGGGTATGAAAGCTCATTTTTAAATACTTTGTTTGTATATTTATTTGTTAAAAATTGCTAGAATAAAAAGAATTTTAATTTTAAATAATATATTAAAATTCATTGAAGCATGGCTACATTTAGTTATAAATAAGGCTGCTATTAGTCGAAAGAAATTTTCGAAAATTGAGTCACTTTTATATTTACAAAAAAAAAAGCTCTATATTAGTAGCAGGACGTCTTTCTTGGGTTCCTCATTTCCAGATTGAGCAGAATTGTAAACTTCATTGTTTTTGGCTTCGTTGGATTCATCATGTGGTTCATTCACACGAAATTAAATTCTTGAAAAATGCTAAAAATACAAATATTTTAAAAATTTACACCACTACCACCACCACAGCTATGTCCAGATACATGGCCACCACCATCGTATCCTAGTTCCAATTCCAACCTTCGTACCAAATCCAGTACGAGTACCACAATAAGTAACTGTAAGTAAATTAAATTTGTGATTTGATAATAGGATCCATGAGAAATTTACGTAATATTACGCAAAAATACGTAAATTTACGTAGAAAATGGTAAATTAGCTAAATTTTACGTATATAGAAGAAAAATTGACAATTTATACGTTAAATTATGTAAAATCAAAAATGCCAACAAAATCTAACATATTACTTTTGTTTATAGAATTTTGTTAAAATTACGATTTTGATATATGAAAATTTTTATTTTTTAATTTAATTTTTTACCATTTTTTACGTATGATTGATAAAATTCAAAATTTACCGGTAAAATTTTGGTAAAATATGGTAAAAAAAGTCAAAAATCTAAAAAACCAAAAAATTTATTACATTTGATCAAGGGTCATAAATTTAAAAACTAACATCACAAAATAGGAAAGTCGCAGGGTTCGAAAAGTCATTGTTTGCATTGACTGATTAATTGCTTATTTTAAACAATAATATTCCTAAACCTAATGATGAGTTTAAATTATAAAAACCGAATAAAACTAAGTAACGACCAATTCCTATAATTTCTCGGACGTAAATTTGGACTGTTGTAAGTATTATGTTGTTGTTTTTAATTGTTAAGGTTCCAAAAAAATATAAACATGCTGAAGCTAACCTTAAAGCGAGTCAATGGTCAAAAGGTTTCTTAATAACGTAATTGCTCGATTTTAGTGACATGTCACTATAGTTGGGTATTCTGGTATAGTGACATGTTCTTATGTATCGAGCACGGATCGTCTTATTTTCGACAAATCAAATCGGACAAAAATAATTTCGACATAATATTAACTCGACATAATTTAGACATGAATAAACTCGACATAATTTTTGCTTAGTATAAACTCGACAAATTTAGACAAAATTTTATATATTAATCATGGAAGAATTAAATTTTTGCAGGTCTAACATAAATCTTTTCCTCATGGTCTTTCTTTCCATCTAACCAAAGACAAAATATTTAACTTCTCTCTTATTTAAATATAATTATGATTTCTGTTTATATATTTTAATTTATTTTTCTCTGAAGGAGCATGTGCTCGATCAGAATTTTTTTACAATAAAAAAAAAAAAAACAAATAACTTAGAAAATATTGATTTAAATTTAAATTTAATATGTTCATCACGCAATAAAAAAAGATGGAAGTGCCAGTTGGCTATTAATTGACGATTTGTCATTTTTAATAGAATTTAAGAAAAATTAAGTATATTTTAAATAATGTTTATTATTTAATTGACTAATTATTTTTACAACTTCAACAAATTTTTTGTCTCGTTTATTTTTTTTTGTCCAATTAAGACACGTCTAAATTAAAATATTTTTTTTTTGGTCGAAATTTTTTTTTTCAAGTTAAGACACGTCGAATTTATATGACATTTTTTTTTGGTCGAGATTGTCGAGTTTGATTCGTCGAAAATTAACTTGTCGAAATTAATTTGTCGAGTTTATGAGATACCATCGAGCACTGGTTTTCATTATGTCCTTTTTCGACTAATGCATCTTATAAATGGTATTGTTTATTATAAAGAAGGATTTTATACAGTACATTTCTAAACAAAGTTAACAGGCTGCTTGAGCAGTTTAAAAGCTGCTCATAAACGCTGCTTAAACCGCTCATAAACACTGCTTAAACTGTTTTAAACATTGCCCTATCATTTTTTATTAAAAAGCTTAAACTAACTTAAACATTACTTAAACCGCTCATAAACGCTGCTTAAACCGCTCATAAACACTGCTTAAGCATTGCTTCAAAACATCGTTAACTTTGTTCTGAAATGTACTGTATACCAAATTTTATTTTTCTATAAATATATTTTAAAATTGTTATTCATATAGATTTTTATCTGCTGATTCAGAAAAATATTAATATTGAACTATATTTAGTTAAAATTAAACTTTAGTTACAGCAGTTCTAATAAAAACGTATCGCCAACGATCCGGCCGGCCTAAACCTGTCCGGTCATGCCGTCCGACAGAATTGTCCAATCTAGGCGTTCGATATTTTATTTTAGAAAAAAATTTAGTTATTATATATCAAAAATTAAAAAAGAAGAGTTTATTTTTTTCATATTAGGATTTCTTAATGGGAGCAAATTATCCAAAATGAGTTTATCATTTGAAATCTTAAAGTAAAATATTAGCCAACTAGGAAATTCTCAGGTGAAAAAAGGAAACTTTTTTTTTCAATTTACAATAAATAAAAAATATCTTAAGTTAAATTTTTTAAAATATTGTACGCCTGGATCGTCCGGCATTATCTGACGGTCTGGACGCCTAGGTTGGCCGTGTTAGCCGGCTGGGACGGACGGGTCGGAGCCGCAAACAGTCATGGACAGACGGCCGTTGTTTGGACGCGGCTTTTTTATCGTTACGTTTTTATTAGAACCGCTGTAGTAAAATTAAACTAAATTCTTTATCTCGCTTTACTTGGTTATTTATCCTATACATTATTCCTAAACTTAATATATTTAAAAGTATTAATTTTAACATCAATAAGTAAATAAGATGTTAAAATCGAAAAAAAGAGCAAGATAACCGAATATATCGTGCATATTCAATGGAATTTAAAAGAGCTACAAGGCATTGCGAAACATAAAAACAGTTAACTGATAGATTTATCCTTAAAATTAATGTAAGATGATTGATGTTATAAAAAGGAATTGATTGTTTTTATTGGTAACTAAACACGCCTTGCCATGAGAAACTTAAATCAATTAATCAATTTAGCTTTTTGCTTATATTTTTTCGAGGATTATCTAAGGAATTTTTTTTTAATTGGGTGTATGTAATTTCCTGTTAATGGAAAATTCTGAACATCCTGAATATAACTAAAATAAATTAAAAATTTTTTTTGCCGAAATTAACATGTAGAAATTTCCAGGCCGAATTTTTTTTTTATATCACCAGCTCCATCAAAGTCGCAAATTTTTGAAAATAATACTGGACTCAAACATTTTTTAAATGCATAGCTCTTTTTTGTGCAATGCTCTTCTTTTTTAAAATCAAATCTGTTGAAATAACTTTAAAAAAAATTAAAAAGGAAAAATTAAATATTAAATAAGAGACTAAAAAAAGCCAAGAATTCTTCTAAATGTTTATTGTTCCTACTGAATTGAAAATGACTTTTATTGGAACTGGATTAGTCAAGGAAGCATTTTGTAAGATCATTAATGATTACTTTAAGTTGAATTAAAGACCTCACGATAGTGGTCTTGCATTTGAGTTATATTAAAGCAGTGATGAGTTTTGACTTGTTTGTATCTTTCTTGGAAAAATGAATGAAAATAAAATTACAACGATACAAAACCAAAGAATCACATATTGCATCTTTAATAGTAAGGAATTGTTATATCATGATTTTGCATGGAGTTAAAAAAACCAAAGTTGGGAAATAAAAATTTTTTTTTTGATAATTATAATGTGAGGCCTGACATTCATTCAATCCTTGAAGACTTTTTAATGAAAAATTATGATGTTTTGACTTTGAACATCAGGGGATAGTAATTAAATACCAGAAAAGAGGAGCTACCGATGACATTGTAAAAATAAATTACAAAGATTCAGAATTGTATTAATTGCGAGGAACGAGCGTGCTGTGACGAGCTTATTAACCAGACACGAGAATACTGAATCGATTTGAACGGGTCGATAGCGATTGGTTCGATTTTTTAAACCAATCATATCTAAAAATTGACTTATTGATAGAATTAATTGGATACTGAAAAGATGAATTTTTAATTAGCTATTTATATAATTTTTATTGGCAAAGAGAAAAAGGTCAAAACAATTATGCATTCTTAAACACTAATCTTCTTGTGTTTCTAAAATAACTTAAATAAAAGTTTTGGGTTGCAAGAGATAAAAATTGGCGTAAAAAGTGTTTGGTTAAGGCTTAACCGGCCACTTAATTTTTAGAAACCGTGACCGTGTTTTCATTGATCGGTCAACATTTTAATGGGCGGTCAGCTGTTCGGTAAGCTTGGCGGTCTAAATTTTGGACCGAAATAATACGGTCAGGAAAAAATGGGCAGTCAAAAATGCGGTCCACTTTTGGCCCCTAAATTCACTTTTTCCGAACAATAATTTCTATTTTATCTTGTTAAAATTTAAATAAAAATCATTATTTTGTTAAAAAATTTATTTTAAGATTCTATATCATTTTTTAGGCAGCTATATCATTTTTTAAAAGCTATTTTTTTTTT
This sequence comes from Brachionus asplanchnoidis, assembly GCA_025491095.1. Taxonomy (NCBI): domain Eukaryota; kingdom Metazoa; phylum Rotifera; class Eurotatoria; order Ploima; family Brachionidae; genus Brachionus; species Brachionus asplanchnoidis. The sequence continues at coordinate 1,400,944 of JAILYF010000027.1, read as the reverse complement.
GGAGCTAATTTTTTTTGTTTTCCGAAAAATTATTCTTTATTTATGTTTTTAATCTATTAGTAAACAATTTGTATGTAGAGGCACTTGGTAGAGATTTAGCCTATTGGACAATGCTATAATATGATTATAGAAGAAGTTTTTTAGCCAGAACAAGTACAACTACTTTTAATCCGATAATTTTTATCGATTTAAATTCTCCAAGCTGTTTTTTAATTTAAATAAAAAATTAGCTTTTTTGAAATTAAAAATAAATTAAATTTTGAACGAGAGCTCTAAAACAAATTTAAATTTTTTATGTTAGAATGTGAAGATTTTAATTATCTAAAAAACGGTTTGTCCTAAGTATCAATTCTTTAAATTGAAGAATTTTACCAAAAAAATATATTTTTAGTTTTTCAGATTTTAAGAATAAGAACAAGATGACTTTTTCTTTTTTTGCAATAGTGCTTAGGTAATTTTCATAGACCATCCGACCGCGTTTCGTGTTTTAGTAAAAAACAGGTGTTTTAGCATAAGCTTTTAGCTCGATACAATAAATAAAAAAAAATAAAATTTATCATTTGCACAACTATTTTTAACGGATAAGATATTTTGATCTAAAAAAGGCTGCAAAATACAGTGCTGATTTGATACTTAGGATTTTGGTAAGTTTAATTAATTATTCGAAATTTTCGTAATTTTTCGTAATTTAACCTTTTCTTACATACATAATTTTTCGAAAAATTTCGATTAATTAACAAAAACCCTAGTATAAAATCAGCACTTTATTATAGAATAGTTAATACCTTTCTTTTAAATATTTTGATAATTGTCTTAACAATTTATTATAAAATTAGTTGTGTCAGACTTTTTCAGATTTTTTTGCTGAATTTGAACAAATCTGATTTTTACTTATTATTCAAAACGGAACTTATTCATTTTATAGAAAATTTTTTTGTAGAAAATTTTATTGAAAAGAAAAATCATTTTATAGAAACTCATTTTACAGAAAAATATCATCGAAATTTACCTGCATTAATTAACCTGTAATAAAACAATTAAACAATTGATTATTTTATAGCAAGAATCAATCTATCAAAAAAATTTGCTAATTTTTCTCTATTTTAAATACTAAACAAATACATAATTTCATTATCTTTTTTAATTTCTGATTTTTCACGTGGATAAACTATGCCGCTATTAATTTGTTCAATTAGTACATCTGTTAGATGCTGCTCATTTTTCAAATGTTTGGCCAACTTATTTACGTTTTGATGTGATCCAACATCTTGCGAAAGAGACTTATGCCAAGCCTCCAAGCTATTATTTGACCTAGGTCGAACGTTTGGATCCGTTTTCTAAGATTCCAATAGTTTGGAGGAAATTTTGGTACAACACGAGAACAATTCTCATCTTCTGGATCGACAAAGCCAATGTAATTATTTTCAAAATAATGTATTACTCGAGCCAACTCGGTCGGACTTTGAGACTTAATAAATTCAAACGCATAAAATGTATCCTTTAATGGTACAAATGGTAAAACTTTTAAGTATTTAAAATACTTCCTTAAATTCTCATTTAATCTATAAGTCTTAACGAGACCTTTTTTAGAAATTTTCTTCCAAAGATTCGTCGCTAAATGAAAGTAACAACCAGATACTTTAGATTTTGAAAAATACTTGGTTACACAATTAAGTATGGCTTGCTCAAAGCCTGATACAATAAATTCTGGTTTATTTGATACATTTTTTGATATAAACATGAAGACTCTTTCATAACTCGGTTGTTCTTTGTTCGGTAAAAGAGCGTATACTAGAGGCAAATTCTTACCACCCTTTATTATATTAAAAGTGAACAATTGTGTAAAAACATCGGGACTAATATCGAACGTTCCATCGATTAACCAAGTCGATTCGCTATTTAAAAGCTCCAAAGTTTTAGTTGTACCAAATATGATTATCCATTGTGGATCGACGCTACCAGAGTCAAATAATACAAAAGTTTCACCAGTGTAAGTGACTCTATATTCAATATTTAAATTAATTTCTTCTCTCGATTTTGCCTCTCGTCCTAAATTGTTGGCTTTTTGTCTCTCTCTTTGAACCATTTGAGTTAATTTTCTTATTGAAGAAATTAACGGAGCCGAACTTAAAGGCAACTTCGTTAGACAGTCTGAGATTAGCTAACGTGGATTTTCGGATGTTTCACTCGCTCGCTTTTTTATATCAGCTCTTACATTTTTAGCAGCTATGTCGTCAATTGGAGGTTCATGAGTGTGTTCTATGTTTACAATTTTAACAATTTCGTAACTTAAATTAGTATGAATTCGAGCTTTGCACAGTGGTTAAATATGAACGCATTTCCATTAAATTTTGTTTTTATGATATTTATCAATCACAAATTCATAGTCATGAAAAATTAGTCTAGACATGTTTTTTGTTGTTTTTGTTACCAATAAACCCGCTTCATCACTGTTTTCTTCTTGTAATGAATCACACGAATCATCTAAATCATGCTCTCTGTAATATTCGACTTCAGTTCTAGTCGTTTCGGTATTTTCTGAATCACTAGAGTCATAATCAACAATTTTACCAATCGAAGACGTTACTGATATTTGGGTACTAGTCATGACACAAGACGAAAATTCATTTGAAATATTAAAGTCATTGAATGTTTCTATCATTAAATGAATTGATTGATTTATATCAGCTACATGACTAACATCTTTGGACACTTTAGACTCAAAAACAGGTTGAGACTTTGGAATGGCACGGCTTCGTAGCCTCATTGGAGATTGATAATTTGTATTTACATTTAAATTTTTAGGATTTTTATCCATAGTAACAATTGTAAATTAATGCAAAAAAATTGAAATTCAATATCATCATTTATACTATCTTTCAAAATAGCTTACGTAATTATTATTCAGAATAATTATGAAACAAATTTTCTTTAATAATTTTCGATGAAAATTTTCTGTAATAATTTCTTTAAATTAATTTTCTATAAAACATTTCGACAAAATATTTGTCTTTTCTATAAAAAAATTTTCTATAATATGATATAGTGCCTTTAAAACTTGAAAAATATTTTGAATATTCCGAATAAAGTTGAAACAAGGTATCTTTATTTATAAGAATAAAAAAAATTGATAGATCTAATAAAAAATTAAACAGGGGCAAATTTTCAATGCAAATCCTGTTTTCCTCTTTCTGAAAAAAATTAATTTTGAAATTAAAAAGAAAAAATATCTGAAGAAAGAAATATAGTCCATTCCTCAATACCTTTTGAGAAAATTTTTTTAAAAATTCCCATGAAAAAAAAAGGCTAAAAATGATATTTCGAAATTTTTGGCCGGACTAATTACCGTTGACTAAAAAGTTGACGGTATTTTTGACAATCCTTATCAAACGGGTTTTCAAAAATACGGTCAAAAAATGACCGCAAAGTACCTTTCGCCAAATGCACCTTTTTGCTCTGACCACATACACAACAATTAAATAACGTCCCGTTACTCGCATATCTAAAGCTCTGCTACATCTTGTAAGAAATTTTATTTAAAATTTTTTATTTTATTTCGCAAAATTTTCAGAGATATGAATCAGTTAAAGGAATTAGTTTAATGAATTTTCTTTATGGATTTTAAATTGATTTAAGTTTCTATTTGAACTTGATACAATTTTTATTTTTAAGTTCATGAAAAAATTATTGGATAGATCTTTCTTTTAAATAATTTTTTTGGTCAAATTTCTATGGTTTTTAAATTTCTTTTTTTTAAATTTAGATTTAAATAATGAAAATAGCAAATATTATAACTAAATCATTAATATGTATTGGCTTTTTGTTAATTATTTTAATTATTTTAAATATAAAATCAAAATTTGAAAATAATGGCAAAATATTGAGTAGACAGGACTTTGTAATTCAACAAACAAAAAAATTCATGAATCTCAAAACCGACGAATACGATGATGAGTTAATCAAATTTGTTAGAAGCTTGATTCATGAGCCTTCAGAGGGACCAAGATATTTATCAAACCCAAATAAAGTTGATTTCAGTCAATATGGTCAAAGTTTTTACATTGATAATTTGTTAATCAAGAAAAAAAATGGATTTTTCATCGAAGCTGGTGCTTACGATGGTGAAGTCTTTTCAAACACCCTCTTTTTCGAAAATCAAAGAAACTGGACTGGAATTTAATTGAACCTGTACCAGAACTATTTAAATCAGTTGTATCTAAAAAACGAAATGCTTATGCAATTAATGTCTGTATTGCAGATAAATATCCAAATGTGGTAAAATTTAGGATTGCAAACGATAAGTTATTGTCTGGTATTAATAATCTCATGTCAAAAAATCATCAAAATAGAGTTGGAAATAGCTTTAAAGATGTTTTGATTCCATGCTTTTCGCTTAATACTATCTTAGCTAGTATCAGAGTAAAAACAGTAGATTTTTTTTCTCTTGATTTAGAAGGAGCTGAATTGAGTGTGATAAAAAGCTTAGATCTAAAATTGTTTAATTTTGAATCAATAATTGTTGAACATAATGGAGAAGCGGTGAGAAAAAATCAAATACAGAGCTATATGCTTAAAAATGGATACAAATTGACAAAATCCAATTTCCAAGACGACTTTTTCTTGAAAGAAAAGTAAACATTGTAATAAAAAAACATTTTAATGTTTTAAAATAATTTTAGTTTAATTTTCCAAATAAATTTTTTTTAAATTTTTTTATAAAATTAAGAAAAGAAAACATAAAATTTAACTCGAATTCCTCTGGTTTATATAAATCCAATTCCATAATAATCTCAAATTAAGAATAAAATTGCCAAAAAAATGAAATTTATTTTATTAATTAAAAGCTAAATGTATACTAGTTTTGGTGTCCGTGCAAGCTAATAGTAAACAGTCTAAAATTTTCAAAATCTGTGACCGCGACCGTATTTACCGTCCCAATTTTTAAAGACGGACATTTTCCCGTTTATTCTTCCATGTTAATTTTTTTTTAAAAACGTGATATAAGAAAGCATTACTGTCATACACAAAGGTTATTATTTTTTATTATTTTTTTTTTACTTATATAGTTTTTGTATATTGCAACCGATTCTGTGGCTTTCTAGACCTTTTGGGACGCACGGTTTCTTCCGGTTTACTCCTGTTGAAACCATTTTGAGCAACTTCCACTTGCCTTCGGAAGAAGTAACTACGTTCAAAAACGGAGCTATCCGTATCATCTGATTCGGAACAGTCAACTAGCTGACTGTTGTTTTCATTCAGATCTAGAAAATTTAGATCCATCCAGTAACTGTCATGGTCCGTTTCAGTAGTGCTGCTCTGTTCATCGTTTGCTTCGGTTACTGGACTTTCCGTTTTTGGCGACCATTCGACTTTTGCTTCACCTGGATTGGCCATCGATTCTTCGATCATTGTTTTAAAGCAAGTGTTTTTAGGGGTTTTAAAACATTTTTTAAACCTATTATCATGGACCAACTGTTTCTTCTGGTTAGCATCAGACCGGATCAGGTAATTATTCTCACTTAGGACTTCGACAACGGTGAAAGGCCCTTTCCATTTATGGATCAGTTTTTTTGTGACAACTTTTTTGTTCGCTTGTTTCAGCTAGTAGATCCGGTCACTTAGAGGGCGTAGCAATATGGCCTAATATTTCGGTCCGCGTAGAAATTTGAATTAACTCACCTTGACTTTTGAATTTTGGGCTACGGTTTCTTAATATTTGAGCAGATCAGCCCGGACTTAACTTGCATAGGACAAGACATCTAAATTTAAATCTTGGTCTGGGGTAGAGAACAAATGATCCAAGGTTAGTTTTGGTTTTCGACCATAGATGACTTCGAACGGAGTTAAGTCCATCGTATGGTGCACAGCGGTGTTATATGCGAACGCAAACTTAGGTAGGTATTAGTCGCATTCCCTTTGTATATCGTCAACATAACACGCCAACATTTGCTTTAAAGTGCGGTTGAAACTTTCGGTTTCAGAATATTCAGAAATATTAGACCAGCTTTCAAAGAAAAACCATTCTCAAGAAATTCAAATGTATAATAAAATATGAATTGTTTTTTTGCTCTTATACAAATATTTAATTAAAGACTAAAATTAATGGAAACTAATGAAAATTTACGTGAAGAACGCCAGGAATTAAATATAGAAAAGTATTTAAAAAAAACATAGCAGATTATGATTTAAAAAATATTCTTAAGTGGCAAACATTGATTTAAATATTAAATAATATCTTGATTTTTTAGTGCCGGACTTAGAGCCACCGAATCAAAGTTCAAATCTAGAGTCGAAGATTCATCGGAGCGAAAAAAAAGATATGAAGATGAAATTAAATCTTCAGAAGAAAAACTTGATTCGTTCGATGATCAGCTTTTTAATGGTCTTTAAAAACGCATTCTTCATTTGGAAAATATTAAGTATTCGATCAAAAGTTTATTAATAATTAAATATAATTATTATTATCTTTCTAGCAACCGTCTTGAAATATCGGAATCACAACTGCATAAAAACATTGAATCCTTAGAAAAACAAAAGGAAGAAGATAGTAACGTAATCAAAGATTGTACTGAAACTATTCAATGTATTTACTGTAAAAGGTACCAAAGACTTCAGTTTAATTAAAAAATATATTTTCTAATATCTTTTTTTTAAGAGAAAATTTGAGTTTCGAACTAAAAAGATCAAATATTGAGCTTAAAGAACTCAAAAGTGTGAAACAAAAATTGAAATTCAAGCTCGATCAGTCGGAAGAATTCGCAAATAATCTCCTTGAAAAAAAAAATTAGAATATGGATAATGAGAGTAAGAAGCCTATTGAATTTATCTTTGTTGGCGAATTTCCTCGAGAATGTCCGAATTTTAAAAGATGCCGTGGTTTAAAAAATAAAAATCCGAAATATATAACACATTATTGGTATTTTGTAAACAAAATAATTAAAATACATTTAATGATAATTTTTTTTAGCCTTAAATCTTGTCCACTTAATCCAACATTAACAAGTGATTCAAGTGATGATTCTGATGATGAAGAAATGGTATGGGATAAGCCAAAAGTAATTATCAAAAAAAAAATTTCAAAATAAATTTCAAATTAAGATATTTAAGGAATCTTATGAAAATACGGACAAAATCGTTGGTATATACCAAAGCAAAGGAAAATATTGTGGAAATTATATTTATGAAGGTCCTCGGAAAGGACTTTATTATTTAAGTGATAATGGAGTGCCAAATTATATTACAAAGAGGGCAGAGTTTTGTGTAAAATTTTAAATCAAAGTTACTTAAAAAAGAGATAAATATTTTCAAATATTGCATTCATCTTTTAATCTTAAAATTTATTCAAGGTATTGTTCAAATATTTTATTTTAATTTAAGGAAATCGAGAAAACTTTTTTCTTGAAAATAACTGACTTGAATTGAATCTAACTTTAAAAACTAGAAGTTCTAAGAATCTCACAATAGTCCAATTCTTAGAACTTTAAATTGAAAGGGAATGGTTAATTTTTCTTCAAACCGATAAGCACGATTATGAAGAGAAAAGAAAGGAGAAAGTAAGAGAGTGACAAAACAGCTTAAAGCCTAAATTCGGAATGAGCTTTTTCCGATCAGATTTTTATAATGATTTTCTTTACTTGGAACTAAAAAAAGGAACAAGAGAAAGATCAAATAATGATCTGCATGGCCATTAGGGCAGTAAGTTCTCAAGCTTCATTTAGTGGTTACCATTTAGAAAAAACATTATGATAGTTTGGTTGGAAATTAGTTTCATTGCTGAATTTTAGGTTTTGAAGTTTGATTTTTAACTTTTTTACTATTCCCCTATTTTTTTTCTTCATATTCTTACTTATCGTTGATTTGTGAGAAATTTTGTAACCCTTTCAAAACTTCTTTCTGTTCAAGTTTCATTTCGTTCAATTCTAAATTTTTTCTCGATTTTTATATATTAAACTGAAATTTCGAACTAAATCTAGAAAAAATATGAGATTATTTGGTGTAATGTAACATATTCGAAGATCTAATTTAATGCTTTTTTTAAGAAAATTTGTTTTGAAAAATTTTTTTCTTTTTATATTTTTTCCCTTTTTTGAAAATGTTTTTTTAAAAATAAATTTATTTAATAATAAAAACAATTTTATTATACCATAATACCATATTTTATTATACTGCATAATTGGAAATGATATTCGATTTTAAAAAATTTTTGAACTCCTCTTCCCTCAAACGACCGAGGTTCGAACCTTGTTTCCCAAGATCAATCACTATCTTCCGGGCTAATCCAACTTAAAAAAAAAATAAAAATTGTTTTTAATCCACTATTTAACAAAAAGTACAACATCTGCATTAGCTTAATTAATGGAATATAAAGATTTTTAAAAGATAAAAGAGAAATCTTCACTTAATTTATATTTCAAAACCAACTTAACATTTATTCAGTTTTTTTTCGAAAATCAATAATTGGTCAATTGGAATTTATTTTTTGTTTTTTTTTGAGCAAGTCCTGTAAGATTTTTTGTTACATCATGTGCTAAATTTTTATCATATCACTTCATTCCATTCAAAATATATACGAATTTAAGATTTTGAACTGAACTTTTTGAACAAAACTTCACAATGCTCAAAAATCAATAATTAGAGATGACTTTATTTTGTTTTCTGTATGATATATTCCACGTGGAAACTTTTCATGCAATTTTAAAATTTAATTTATTTGAATATGAAAAAGAAGTTTAAATATTACAAGTAATTTTAAATTAAAAACTAAAAATATTCCACTTGCAATTCTTATATTTTTTCTTTTTACTAGATGGTTAAATGAGACATTAATTTTTTTATTTTTTACCTCCTATAGAAATATCAATCCAAAATCCATATATGTATTATACATAAAAAACATCAAGAATTTTAAAATGTAATCTGTAAAACGTTTATGTTTGAATGAATATGAATCAAGTTTTGACTACAAATACGTATATAGAGTATCCGACTTCATTACGTAATTTCTACCTTACCATTACTTCTTTATTTCCTGAACTGCTCAATAATTAAACATTTAGGACGTCAATTTTCATTCCAATTTATCCAATTAATAATATCCTATCTATTTTCTTTTACTGTGCTGCTACAATATTATTTTTTATCAAAAAAATGAAAATAGTACAATTTTAAAATAATAAGCTCTGATTAATTATTTTACACTTAAAATCTTTTTTTAATTTGAAGCAATGAAATCTTGAGAATTTTGTTTGCTAAAACTAACCTTTAAAAATAATTATTCTTTAATTAAAAATTTAATTTAATTTTTTTGTGTGTTCATAATTTTTTGAAAAAAAAATTAAGGAAAAAAATGAAATTTACACTATAATAAGCTATTTACAATAAACTCTTAAAAAATGTTCACAATATTAAAAGTTTAATTAAGATTTATGACAACTCACCATGCATATTCAAATTAAAAAATATCCTGCAAATGTTTTGTTAACTTACCATTTAATTAAAAAATAATTTACTGAATAATATCAATCACAATTTGGCGCTTTGAAATAATTTGAATTTTTAACAAGAAAAAAATGTTGATATTTGACTAGCTTATCATAACATGACTAGGTCTTCAAAATCGTTGAGTAGTAAAAAAGACAAGTGCAAAATATGCAATCTGATAGCCAAATCGTCCAAGAAATCCATCATTAAATTGGACAGACTACACGACCAAATGACCAAAAACCGCAACAATAACAACAATAGTACCAGTCAATGCAAGCGTCACAACGCTGGCTTCAACATCGACTACGTTTCACTAACATCATTGAACAAAATTCAAAGCAGCAAATGCAAACCAATCAAGAATTACAGTTGCATCGACTCCATCGATCTGGACAGAATTATCAGCTTTAAAAAAGCATCTAATATCTATTGTTTAAAAATAGTTTCCATAATTCTTGTTCATTATATTTTTTTGATATCATATGTCATTTTTCTGATGAAAAATTCTCAAAATTATTCAATATTCATGAACATGAAAGAATGGCACATCTACTTGAGCTATATTGGCATGCTAATATTAATTTTGTCCATTCCCAGCCTCAGATCGACACCTCCAATAAATTACTTCATGTTCATATTGTACACTGCCATACTCGGAAATTTATATTGGCACTTAAGTTACGAGTATCAGGTAACTTATGTTTTATTCAATTTGACCATTACCATAGCTGGACAAATAGTACTGATTTTTTTTTGTATGCAAGTAAAATTTACTCTTTGCTCGCGGCCAGTAATTCCATATCTGTATTTATATTTTATTCTGATAGCCTTTATCCTTATTTTATTTGTGGGATATGGATACATGCAGGTTTTTTTCATTCAAATTTTCATATATTTAAACTTGAGTCCAGAGATAAATTTAAATGGCTCGTTTATCAGCCTCATTTTAGCATTTATATTTCTTTTTTATGAAATTTTTGATTTACAATTAATAATTGCGAACAAGTTTTCGGACACTGACTCATGTGAACAATCTAAATTTACATACGCATTCGATCTGATTACTGTAGACTTGGTCAAAATTTTATTGTATCTAAATCAACAAATTTTAAAAATTGCTCAATAAATTTTTTTAAAAACTAATCAATTCATTTTTTATTCAAAATTTTTATTTAAAATAGGTCTAATTTTTTTTATAGTTAATTAACCATATTCGAAAGTCGTTGAGTAAAAGTCAAGTCAAAAAACTTTACAATAACTTTTATCTACTTTTGCACAAGTCTGAGTACTTTTTAATTTAAAAACACTTTTTAAGTAAAAAAAGTACAATCTAAGGTTCCAGAAATTCAAAACTTAAGTGCTATCTGAATTTCTAATTTTTGACTTTAAATTCGTAAATTACGTTCTTTGAAAGCCTAAAATTCATTTTTTTTTTGGGGGAATAAAAAAAAAATTTATATCCAGGTGTCTAAAAAGAACTAACCCTTTAAAAAGTTGTAGATCTTTCAGATTCAATTACTCAAAGATAAAATTAAAATATTTTTTAAAATTATATAAATTCTGAAAGAGCATAACATTTTCTACATCCTGGTATATAATTTTGTTTGATAAAAAGGGTTTGTCAATTTTTATTATTGAAAAAAAGCCAAAAAGAATACTTTTTTTCAGTTTAATCGTATGTAGTCTCAGGGATTACTTAATTAACCACTATTTTTTTTAAACAAGACTACACAAAATTCTGAACAAATCTATGGTTTTACTTTTTTGAATTTATGTTTTATTCAATTTAAATAAGGTATTAAAATCACGTGATTTGATTTAAATTTTGAATATTTAAATTATAATGAAAATTTTTGAATATTTTAACTAAATATTGAAACCAATCCCATTAAATATTATTATAATGCCACCAAAGTCTAAATTTATCCGTTCTCTCACTAAACTTGGAGTATTTTGCAAGAAAAAAATTATTGATTTTGAAAATGATGATAAAATGGAAGTTGATGCTGAACCTGAAAATGATAATAATTATTGAATTTTTAAAATCATCTCAGCCTTTTAATTTTTTTATTTATTTCTAATTCTAAAATAACTAAATGAAAATAACTTACCTTAAAACCCTATAAATCAAGACACTAATCCAACGTTTACTAGGTTTAGCTGATTGTAAAAATTCAACTAACTTCAACTTACTTACTTGGACGTAGTTTACGAATTTAAAGTCAAAAATTAGAAATTCAGATAGCACTTAAGTTTTGAATTTCTGGAACCTTAATTTTAAATTTTATGATCAATATGATCTTAAATGATTTATTGATTGTTTTTTTAAGTTTCAAATCGATTTGGTGAAAAATTCTTTTATAATTTTGGAAATAATTCTCAAAAATGAAATAAAATTCTTATCCTGTGAAATTTTTTATTTAACTTTAGACATTTAAAGTAAAAATTTATTTTTTTTTATATATTTTTGTTGAGAAATGTAAGTGGTGGTGAAGTTTGGAGTAAAAGAAATAAAATCAAAACAAAATATTTAGGGGTTGTGAAATTCGCTACAATTCGATCTTTTTAATTCAGAAAAGTTTAAATAACTTTTTCCTAAAAGAGATGATTTAGTTCTGTAGAATTCTTAATTTTGAGCATATTTGCTTAATGCAGTAAAAAAAACTGCATTTTGCACTAAAATTTTCTGCATTTTGTATTTCATCAAAAAGTATTCAAATCAATTGTACAATTTCTTTATAAAGTTTTTGCAGACATTCATTTTCGGATTCAGCAAAGTTGCTTAGACATTAAGAATTTTATAGAACCAAATTATTACTTAAATTAAAAAAATTATTCGAGTTTTTCTGAGTTGAAACGATCCAATTGTAAAAGAATTCACAACTTAAAATATTTAAAAAAATATTAAAATTGATTGAAATTCTAGAATAGAAATTAAAAAAAAGTTTATCAAGTTGAAAAAAAAAGACAAAAAAAACTTAGTATTTAGTACATTTTTAACAATATTTGATCTATTCTTCTAAATATAAAGCCAGTATCCAATTTAGAGTTAATTATTTTCGCCTTAAGTCATTCCCAAAAATTCATAGGTCAAAAATGACTTAATTATTTCAAACCTTTTAAAGACCCTTTTTATAACTTTTAAAAACTTTTGTTAAAAACATTACTAAAGTCTTATAATGAAATTCTCTAAAATTTTGATTTGAATTCTCTTTAATTTATGCTTATTTAAAAAAAAAAAGCAATATCTATAATTTTTGGGCTATTTATTAGAGTTAAAAATAATAATCAAAATTAAAATGATGTTTTAACTTTGAATTTTTTTTTGTAAATTTATTTGATTCAATTAATTACTTTGAATTTTTTATTAAAAAATTAAAAAATAAAGTATTAGGTGATTATTAATTTTGTTTCTCTTCAATATTTTCGGTATGATTTTCAGTGTTCGAGTCGTTTTGATCCATTTTCTTCTTTCGTTTAGCCTTTTCTTCTTCAACAATTTTGAAAAAATCTTTCTCTGCCTTTTCAATCGGATCCACCTCTTTCAAACTTGCTTCCTCAGCATTTTCATCTTTTTTTTCTTTCTGTTTTTTTTTAAAAATTAAATAAACTAAATCATAAATAATCTTTCAAAAAATTACATCAGCACCATCATGAATACCTCCTGTCTTTTCCTTCAGTTTAAGCTCTCTCATTCTTCCTTCTAGAATCTTCTCTCGCCTTGTCTCTCTTTCAAACATCTAAATGAATTTTCGCTCAAGTTTTCTCCAATTATTCAATAAAATCAAATAATTACCGTAGAGACCAAATTTTTTTCATTCCTCTGCATTGTGCACAAATTATCAGATAACTCCAACAAAGTGATGGTTCCGGACTGAGACCCGGTGGCTATTAGTCTTCCATGATCCTGAGCTCTAAGGCAGTATAATGGCTCATCACAAACTTGAATATTCAATGTCGGGTCATTTTGTTTAAACAAAAAATCCCACACATCCAAAGTACCATCCATTTTTGTGGTAAAGAACACGCCCGGTCTTACCGGAGACCATTGAGCATCTGACAAATAAGACATATGGAACCTTAAAAATTAATTAAAAAAAAAAAAATTTTTCTGAAAATATTTTATTTACTTTGTCCACATGATGCAGTCTTCTTTGATTTCTTCGGACCAAATGCGAGCAGTCCAATCTCCGACAGTTAAAAAATTTTTCGGAAAGAATGGATTTCGCTGCAAAGCATAGACTGGCCCGTAATGTCCCGGGTAAATGTGAGCAATTTTTTCAGCATCTGATTTTCCTCTTCGATTACAATTAATGATGTAGCCTTGTTCAGTTCCGACCATAAATTTGGTCGGCTTTAAAAATTATATTTTTAATATAAAAAAGTTAAAAATTTTTTTTGTTTAAATACCATTGTTGACTCATATTCAAGTGACATTGCACCATAGGCATTTTTTATATCTCCTTTTTTCTCTCGATCCAAAATTAAAGTTTCGATAGGGTCCTGTAGTTTACGATAGTCCCACCACAGAACTTGACCATCTGTGCTTGACGAAAAAAATTCCGACCCAGTCTTAGATTGTACCCACATAGTCTTGTAGGCCGGATCCCGGTGACTTTTTTCTATCAAGGATATTTCGACCGGCTGACTTCCTTTACGAGTATCAAATATACAAACTTGTCCATTATAGCATCCACCGACTAAAACATGAGTATCTTTGGGATTGAATTCAATGCAAACCAAGGGCGAAATTGGTTTGAGGGTAAGCTCTGGTTTGTTTGGATTCTCTGAAAAAAAAAATTTTTTTAGTAAAAAATATTATTTTTTTTTCATATTTTATTTCATGACTAACCAACATCCCAAATGTAGGAGTCAACACAAGCATCGGATCTTGCCTTTTTGAATTCTAGATTACAGTATGAGGCAGCTATTTTTTTAGGGCCGTCAATGTACCATGAAATGTGGTTGGCAGTGCGCTGAACAGGGTTCGGATCGCGGAAAACATTTATGGTCTTGGCTGTGGGCAAATCTTCGACTTCTTCATTGGTCATGTCATCAAAATAAGTCTCGTAGATATCAATTGCGTTGTTTTGCTTAATGACATGTTCCATTACGCTGCCAAGCTGAACTACGGTGTTCATGTACAATTCATCTTTTTCGACTTTTTTGCGGTAACGAATGGTTTGTTCGGGCTCAAGTGGATTGACGTCTTTGGGCCAGCCGCCCTCCACATGGTTTATGCTTCTGTTCTCTGTTTCGAAGCGAATTGTGTTCACCTCATGCTCAGAATACTCTTTGGATACTTGAACACCAATGTCAATGGGATTTTTGGCAATGAAGTTTTCGCTTTCGGACTCTTCGGGCATAATGTTTATATGCAATTCGGCCGATCTGTCCGTGAAGTTACATTGCCGGCCGAATTCGGACCTTTTTTTTGTATAAACATAAACTATCTCCATAATATTAGAGAACTCTTAGTCCAATCCTATAAATGTTAAATTTTTTTTATTCAGTATTTGTCGAATCTAAAGGGATACAAAAAGGAAAAATTTAATTATGATGTTTTTTATTCAAACTGTATCCATAGAGATCACCAAGTAAAATCCTTCGTCAAAAACAAAATTTTAAATTTTTGTTTAGAGCATTTTGGATTAACTTTTATTTAAAATCGGGTTTAAATTTGAAAAAAAAAATTAAAAAATGAAATTTTTAGCAAAATCTAAATAAATCAAAAAAAATGAATAAAGATTTGTGTTGTACCTTTTTCGGTAGTTTTAATACTCTTTTCATACCAGGAATATGACTAATTTATTACTTAATTATTAACTTTATATTCTCATTCAATGACAACTGAACTAAATCAATCTTTTATTTATTCTTGCTTGTGTCGCAAAATTGTTGGCGTAAAACTAAAATAGTAAAATTTTCTTTAAGTAATGATATTATTTGGCAACAATAATAAATAAAAAAGATAACAAATTTGCTTAATAGAATCGATTAAAATTTAACTTTCATTGTTTAATGTTCATTTTTTTGTTCATTATTATGCCAAACTTTTTTAAAATATATTTTTTTAATTTTCAGATATTTTTCTTTTAAAATTATCAAAAGAATGATAAAATTAAAATTTCGCTATGGAGTCTTCATTGGGTTTTTTTTAAAATAACTTCAAAAATTAAGCTTTTAATCAATTTCAAAATGAATTATTCAAGAAAATCTTTAAAATTGTGTTTATTATTTTTTAATTAAAATTATTTTTTGTATTATTTCAAAATTAGTTCTAAGAGTTTTATCATCTGATTTATTCATTTAAATCAACTAAATCCAGTTTTTGAAAATACTTAAAAATCCGACCTCTTATATTTTAATGTTTTTCCATTTTTTAGAAATTTTTGGAAGCTTTGAATATACTAAATTCTGGTCACACATTCAATGTATCAGTTTAAGTATTTGTTTAAAGTCTTTTTTGTGACATGGTGCTCAACTTATTTCTGATTACATATTTATTCATTTTTTAACTTTACTGAGTAGGGCTGGTAGACCGATTCTGATTTAAGCTGGTTTCAAAACCGGCTTTAAAATTGGAACATAAAATTAAAATTAAATTTTTTTTTCGCAAAAAATTTTTCACTTAGATAAACCGATTTGAAACTGATTCTAAAAACCGGTTCTATTTTGAAACCGTTTCTTAAAACCGGCTCAGAAAACCGTTTCTGTTTAAAAACTGGTTTTGCAAAAATACGGTTTTAAATTGGTCTTAAGGAACCGATCTACCAGTCCTAGCAATGAGCTAAAGCTCCTTCAGTTTGAAAATAAAATAAAAAAATAATAATAAAAAGGTTTTGAGAAGTTCAGTACAAAAGAACAGAACCAAATGAAAATTGTAATAAGTTTTTTTATAAAAGTTAAAAATTAGTTTCGTGAATGCAAAATGGTGCAAAATTCAAAATTGCATCAAATTTCAAAGTCTGCTAATGAAATCTAATTTTAGTTTAGCATACCTTGATATTTTATGCAACTTCGAACGTTGCACCGTTTCGTAATCAGGGAACTAATTTTAAACTTTTAGAGCATAAGTTATTCAATTTTTTACAAAAATTATCAAAACCATAAAAAATTAAAGCAAAATATAATATAATGTAAAAAAAATTTTCGTTAAATTACGATTGAAAATTTTAGTAAAATTACGAAAATCTACTTTTTTTTAAATTGTAAACCAGTCAAAAATAGTCTTTTTTAGCGCTTTTCTTCACAATTTTTAGATTTTGTTATTTTTTAAGTTTTTATTTCTATAAAAAAATTGCCTTTATTTACGTAAAATAATGCTTTTTAGAGTAAAAAGTGCTATAAAAACATAAAAAGAAGTACAAATTTTAGTAGCTCAGTAAAATTTTTTTAGTGTTTTTAGATTGTCCAAGGTGTGATGTGACAGATGTGTGCTTTGAATGATTATCTTTGTTTATTTTAAAATTCGTATGTATTCTAATATTTTTTTACCATTTTTTACTGTAAAAAATGTGATTTTACGTAAATTCACGCAATTTTTTTTTTTAGAAATAAAAGCTTAAAAACTTATAAAATCTACAACATTAAAGGTCCTAACATTTTAAATTTGTTTTTATTTTTGCTACTTTAAAAAGAAAAAAAATATTTTTATTCAAATTTTTTTACATTTTTTTACATTTTAACTTTTACTTTTCTCTTTTTTAATAAAGTAATTTTAGATCAATATTGAAAGGATTTTACTCAAAACCATTTGATAAGATTAAAACCCTATTTAAAAAAAATAAAAGTCAATAATGAATTTGTACTAAATTGACTGTGATTTTTAAACTAAAATTTGTATCCAACTTAATCTTATTGTTAAAAATTCAAACAATTATATTTATAAATTAAAATATATTAATGACCCAAAAAATCACAAATTTACAAAACTCGTGGATTTTTATGATTTTTAACTGTTCAGTGTTGTCACTAGTGGGACCAATTTGAAAATATCAACTCAAATATAATCAAATTTAAAAAAAAAATTTATTTATCTAGTTGTTATGGCTACATATTTGAGGTATACGAGCGAAAAAAAAATGTTCTCAATGGACTGAATTTTTTTCTTTTATTCACATTTGTCTCTAAATAAAAATATATTAAAATGAACCAGAATTTGATTGACGATGACCAAAACTCACCAAAAGCGTTTGAACATATGTCATCACCGAATTTCACCGAAATTAAGGTAAACGAAAGAGGCAATAAATCTCTAACTTAATTTTTTTTTCTTTCAAGGATCAATGCTATAGCTGGAATGAGGTGGCTTTTATGCCTATTAAACCCGCAAATGACCAAGAAGAAGATGGCAGAGATCAGGAAGAAAACAATTATTTACCAGAGTGCATCAATCAAATTGAAAATGAAAATTTAGATTGTAAACAGATCGAAATTGAAACAGACAATCAGAGGGAAACTAACCATAATCAAGTCAGAAAGGGTACAAGCTAAAAAATTTAAATAATCACGTGACTTAAACTTATTTAGTTCATAACTTAAATTAAAATTTTTAAAAATGGTCAAAAATTCAAATTTTTTTATGTCTTATGAAGATTCAGATAGCGACGAAGATAAAAAAAAGATAGCCAATTCAATAACAGTGGTCTCAGACTTTTCCGATCTAAAAATTGACAGCAAAGATCAGATGGAAATTTACCAAAAAAAAGTAAACCTATCTTTTTCATCGTCTTCATCTTCGTCTGAACTTCAGTCGCCAAATCAAGCCTCAATCAACAAATTTTCTATTAACTATCAACCAAGCTTTGATAACTCGTCGGATGCTGTGCCGAGGAAAAATTCACCAGTTCCTACCTCACCACCGACAAATATTGACTTGGAAAATGAAACATCATCAATAGAACACTTGAGCTCATTGAATAATGTCGAGTCCAATTCGGGGTTTAAGCGAGTCAAATCGGACAGGTCCTCTAAAGTTAGTGAATCCGGCTACTACTCGCACCGTCAGAATCGGAATCATTCAACTAAAAACAAAGCTCGAGGTGATGCAAAAAATGAAAAAATTTCTTTTTGCTTGGACAAGTGGTATAAAGAACTTAAAGGACAGGTTTTGGTAAATAAAATAAATTTAATAAATTTTAAAATTTTTATTTTATTTTGACAGACAGAATTTGAGAAAAGTAAAGCTCAGGTTTACCATGAGCAAGAGAAAAAATTTATAGAAGAAAAAGAGAAGT
Organism: Brachionus asplanchnoidis; assembly: GCA_025491095.1. Lineage (NCBI taxonomy): Eukaryota > Metazoa > Rotifera > Eurotatoria > Ploima > Brachionidae > Brachionus > Brachionus asplanchnoidis. The sequence goes on along the minus strand of JAILYF010000027.1, from coordinate 1,382,222 downwards.
AAAATTTTTTTTAAAAATTATTTCGATTGTTTTAATTTAAAAATTAAAAAAAAAAAGGCAAAATACTGAAGTGGTTAAATTGAGAAGAGAAATTGAGCTGCTGAGAGAAACAGTTAAGTTAAATGAAAAAAATTTACTCAAAAAAGACGCGGCCATAGAAAATGTGACCAAGGCGTTTGAGAAACAACGTGAAAAATATGAGCTACAAAGAGTTATGATGGAGTGGAAATTTAAAAGGCTAGAGAACGCTAAAGAAGCGTTCACATCCAAACTAGCCGAAAAATACTATCACCAAAGACTGAAGATGAGAACGTTTTTCAATTGGCAATTTTTTCTTATTTCAAAGCATAAAGCCAAAGTAGAAAAAGCATGTAAAAAAAAGGCCGAAGAAGTATGCTATGATTTGGCATCTAATTACGAGAATCGAATTAAAAAGGTATCTTTTTTTCACTTTCCGTATAATTTCCCAAAAGAAAAAAATAATAATTTCTTGAAATTTTGATAAAAAAGTTTTGGCAGTTTATTTTATATTTAATCACGATATTTTTTTAAACAGGAAAGAAAATACTATCTAAAATAGATTATCTTTTAATAAATGAAATTGAATTATCTAGTTCAATAATTATATGGTAAAATCATACAAAACAAATAGTTTCCAATATTATTTAAATTAACATTAAATAATCAAAATGATTTATTTTAGTGAAAAAAAGTTAACTCAAATAATTGTTCATTTTTTGTGTTTGTATTTTCATTTAAGTTGTTTAAGATAAATATTTTTTTTGTATCTTAATACATGAAAAAGCCAAAAAAATAAAAATGCTATAAAGTCTTTTTAAAGTAATCTAGAAAATTTATAAAGTTAAATTTATTTGTGATACGCCAAATTTTAAATAAAATTCCCCTAAATATTAATATTTTACCCCAAATTTATTAGAATTATACCAAAATTTTATTTTATGCACAAAAAAATGAGAAATTATATTCTAAAAAAATTAGCACCAAATTAATAAAAAAACCTTTTTCAATAATGTTTTTTATAAATTCGTTGATTTATCAAAAAATTATCTTGAAATAATAAATAATAATTCATAAGCTGTTTAACCTTAGTATTCCTCTAAATTTTAAAATTTTTAATAAAAAATTAAATTAAATTTAATCAATAATTTCCCTTCTTCGCAAGTCTAGCTTGCTAGCTTGTTGTAACTTATATTATTATTATTATTATTAAATAAAAATTTAGATTTTTGAAAAGTTTACTCTTAAAAATTTTCAAAAGAAACAGACAAATTTTTACCATCCTCAAGATGTATTATTATTTTTTAGATGGAGTTCAATGATGCCTTCTAATAAGATAAACTTCAGGGTCTTACCAATTTAATCAGTACAAGTATATAATGAAAAATGACCATTCAATAAGTTATCAGACAAAATGTTTAAGTTTTTAGAAATTAAATTACAGTTGATCCTCGATATAACGAGCAAGTCGGGCAAAATCCCATTTAAAAAAGATGGACAAAAAATTTTTTGGCTTCTAAAATTTCATTTAAAAAAATAAAGAATTGGTTAACAAAATAAAAATTATTTGAAAAACTCAGAAATAGATGTTTGTTTTGTATTGCATTTTTCAATTACAATATTTTCAATATTAAATAAAAAATCAACGGTGTTTGAAAAATCTTCCTTTTTATTCAAAAAAAAAATTTTAGATCATTAATTTCATTAGATCACAAGCCAATAGAGCAACGGGTATCCTCGGTCAGCTAAAACAGACTTTCAAAGTAGTTACTTTTGGATTGCTATGTTTATTTATTATTTCGAGTTTAGTCTCAAGCGAAATACACTTTCTTTTTTTTTCAGCTATATTTTTCGACATTTTTGAATAAAACTACTATCAATAATTCTTATCAATTTATAATGAGTAATGACAATAAGTTTATTGTTTTTTTTTTATTATTAAAGTGGGAAAAAAAAAATTTTCTGGCTCGTTATCGGAAATTAATTGTTAAATTCAAATTTTTTTAATCTTTCTTTTTTATTTATTTATTATTTATTAAAAATATAGTGAGGGAAATACCCAGGCAGGTTGGAATGGAACTTAGTCTATCCTTTCAGCCTAATGATCAAAATACGATAATATAAAATAAAATAGTTTATAATATTGAAAGAACCAAATTTGAAGAAGAAAAAATAATTATTATTAGATATAATGTTTGACATGTTTTGAAACGTTTAAATAATTAAAGGACTATTAAAATTAAAAAAAAAACAAAAAAAAAATAGTATAATACAATAGAAAGATAAATATATCTTTCTTTTTATATTACATGTGAAAAAGTTTTTCGAGCTCGTTATATAAATTTTTTTTCTTAAGAAAATAATAAAGCGGTTTTCAAAATCAGCTCGTTCTATAAAGTTTTCGTTAAATCGAAACAGTTTTTATATCTTTTTCTATTGCTCGTAATCGGTTTCGATAAAACAGCTCGTTATAAAGAGACGCTTGTTATACGGGGTCTCGTTATACCGAAGATCGACTGTAATTAGATTTTATAATTCGAGTCTTTAGTCATTAAATGATTACTTAAATTTCATTTTTTGTGGTTCTTAAAAAATGTGGACTTTCTTTACATTAAGGTTAATTTAAAAGATTATTTTATAAAAGAATTAAAAAATCAACTTGCATTTTGCCAACAAAAATATTTAAAAATCTAATTAAATTTTTTTTCATTTAAAGCTTGAAGAAGAACTAAATTCAAGCCGAAAGGAAGTAGAAAAGTATCGAATAGAAATGACCAAAAATGAAGAAAATATGCGTAAAGCATTAATGAGGGGCGTTTGTGCTTTAAACATGGAAGCAATGTCTATATTTAATGAAAATCAAGTGCTAGCCAATTTACAAAAGACAGATATTTTTTCCAACTGTATGCCAACCTTAAAGACTGCTAGTAGTTTGAATGATTTAAGTATTAGTGGTAAAAATGAAAGTGAGAAGAATTTAGCTCGCAAAGTAAAATCCTATTGTGAGACCAGCTTATCAAATAAAAGCAAAAACACGGATAACACTGCTTTATCTGCTGTTGCCAAAGCCAAACTCCAATTATTAAACAGTAACAATAAACAGTCTATTGACACAAATCGGTTTGTAGAGCAAGATAATGTACCAAGTGTGCCAAATCAAAAACTTTGTACCAATAATAAAGTGTTTGATGAATTAACCGAACATGATTTAGTGATAACAAAAGTGAGTTAGTGAAAAATTATTTTTTTTTTAATTAAAAAATAATAATTAAATGACTTTTATAATTATTTTCATGCTGATTATTTTTTTAACAGAAAATTGGAAATAAACACTCGAATGTGAAATCGAAAGTCGGCTCTTTGCCAAAAAGTAATTCTACACTTAACCCAATTCAGCTGGGATCAACGCTTCCGCCATACAGATCAGTTGTTATAGAAAAGCACACCAAAAATATCCAAAATAATGATGACATATCAGTTAAAACAATGACATCTAAAGTAAAATATTCTCCTCCAGGACAGCCTGCCAATGTATTAAATACAGTAATAACTACATAGAAAATCAATCAGAAACTAATTTTTAGTTTCTTTTATCAGCTCTTTGTAAATTTTAAATTTAATAATATTTTCTATTAAAAGTTTATCAAAGTTTTTCATCTCGGGTTCGAAATTGAACCCTTAATTGAGAAAAATTTTCGATAAATAATCATCAAGTTTTTGAAATTTTTTATAAATTTTCCGCAAAGAAAGATTTTTATATGATGAAATTATTTTGATCAATAAATTTTTTAAATTTTCAAATATCCTATTTTTTTTTTTTTTTTTTTTATTTTACAATCTTCAATTTACCATTTCAAGTGTCGTATTTTATTTTAAATGTAAGCTCTTTGCCATTCATTTCGGTGTCAATGCTAAAATATACAATTAAATTAAATTTCATGCAAAATTATTCGAAATTCTGAATTATATATTAGTGAATATTTAAAATTTTATAGTTTATCGATTTTTTTTCTCAGAACTTTGTATGTTTTTTTTGAAAGCTAACTAGAATTGGGAATTAAAACAAATTTTTAATGGTATATTATTCAATATAAGCATCTGTAAAGGTCTAAATCCTATAACTCGTTATTAATACTCTTTTTTTTAATTAAGAATTTAATGCTAGTTTGTGTGCTGGATTCTTTTATTTTTAATTGCTATTTTTAATATTGGGTACCAAAATTTCTAGTAAAAATTACATATAATTAATCGATTAGCAAAAAAAATTACTTAAGTATTGTGAATTATCATTAAAATAATTAAAGTAATAAATACAGCTTCAGCCTATTTCATTAACTATAAAATCTCGTCGTTTTATTTTGGAAATCAAATGGCCCAAAAACTTATCCTCTAAGTAAATTCGAAAAATAGAATCAGAAGAGATAAAATTCTGTTTTTAAATAAAAATAAAATTGATTTTTATAAATTAAACAACTTGAAAATTTACTATTAACAAGAAATATATTTAAACTTGGATATTTATGACCTATCATATCTTAAGAAAATGCTTTTTAGTCTAAAAATACTTGAACAAATTAAGCTAATTAATTTTTAGATGACAAATCGATAGTTTTTTTTCGTTCATTATGTCTTAAGATAAAAAAAGATAAGACAAATTTCTAATGAATTTTAAAATATATTTAAATTTGTAAACTAATAAAGAAAAAATCATAGATATATATTACTAAAATATCTAATAATTAAAAAAAACTGATTAATAAATATAAATTATAATTTAATTTTTTCTAAACGAACCAAAAAATAGTTAAACTAAAGGTTTAAATAAAAAACGTTTCTTTAAATAAAAAAATATTAATTTTTTTAGCAAGCATTGCTTAATGATCCTAGTATGATAAAGTTAGCTAAATACGTTACACCTTAAACGCATAATTAAGTTTCTGACTCGACTTATTTTAATTTTTTTTTTAATTTTTTCTTTTAATTTTTCTCATTTTTTCCAAATACTCAATTAAAATTAAATTTTACTCTAAGGCTGTGTTATTATTCAATAAGACTTAGTTCAATTTAAAAAACAAAACATGTTATTTTCTATTAAACAATTAATTAAAAATAATGATCCATTAATTAATTAAATAAATATATAAAATGATCTATTTTTCTGTGGTAATAATAAGTAAAATTAGAAAATTCAAATTTTTAATTTTAATTTTATTTGATAATGATGATTTGATATTAAAAATTTTTGAAAATTTTTAATTTTAATTTTGAAAATTTATAGCTTTTTTTTAAATCCTGGTCAAAAAAGAATGTCAATTATTATATTAAATGATTACTTATTTTTAAAAGTCTTAAGTAAGGAATTATATAAGGTTAAATATTTTAACTTTCAAAACTGTTTTAGATGTTAGAAAGCTAGTATATATTTTTCACACTGGAATTTATTTAAATACTAAGATAATAAAAGTAGAAACAAGCAAGTATACGCCATTATAAAAATCATGTAGTTACCACCTAATAGATTAAGGACTAATATACTAATAATCTTCCATATTTTTTTAAACAATTAAGGCGTTAACATTTACGGACCTAGAAATTCAGCATATATAGGTCTTACTAATCCCCATACTTGAACATGATGTAAAAAATTTAGAACTAAGATATTATTCTTTAATTTAAAGTGCATATCAACTTATTTCAAAATAAAATATATTTTGAACTCTAATTCGTTACAATAGACTTTTGAATTTTTTTTTAAATTAGACTTTTAAATTTTTTGATTTAAAAAAGCTCTGTTCAGTGCTGTTTTTGATAGGTGTCATTTTGAACTATGATTATCAGAACTCTCTCTGAATTTTATTTAGAAAATTTTTCATCGTCAATAAATTGGGTACTGTGGATTGAGCAATAAATTTTATTTAAATTATTCATGTAATATTTTTTAATTGATTTTCAAGATTATTTGAATCATTTTTGCTAGATTTTTATTTTGAAAATCTGTCAAATATAAAACTATGCAATAACATAAGAAATAGACGCCCGCTTCACAAAAAAAACTTAAATTAAAATACAATTTGTAATTTAATAAGAAATTTAAAAATGGCTTAGACTATCATATTTCCAAAACTTGAATACAGTCGATCCTCCGTATAACGAATCCCCATATAACGAACTCCTCTATAGTACGAATATGAATCCAGGAACCGATTTTTTATAAAGGAAAAAGATTGCTAATTTTCTTTGATACAACGAACCTCTTTATAACGAAATCCCGATATAACGAACTAAGAAAAAAAAACGTGTAATACTTTTCTTAAGAAAAAAACCTTTATATAACGAATTTTAAAAAAATGACATTCGTTATTTAACACATCTTGAGTGAATTCAATGTAAATTGAGCGGAATTTTATTTTCGTTTTACTTTTTTTTTAATTGGATATAAATAAAATTATAATAGATTATTCAATCTTTCATTCCAAAATTGCAATATTTTTTCATATTTTTATCCAATAAAATTTTATATTGATTTCTAAAATTTCGCTCGATTCACTCACTATGACCTTGATAATAAAAAATAGTAAATAAATACTTGACAATTACTAATTATTGTTTATCTAAAATTTCTAATTGATAAAAATGAATGAAAAACAAGTTTGCAAAAAGAGAAAATGTATATCTCTTGAAGTCAAGATAGATATTATAAAAAAGCATACTGAGCAAAAAATAACCACTTCAAAGTTGGCCAAAGAATACAACGTTAATGCTTCTACAATTTCTACTATTTTGTCGTCGAAAGCAAAAATTTTAGAACATGACGAAAAGAACTTAGCCGGGCCTGAAAAAAAGCGTATAAAATTGTCAAGTTACGACGATGTTGATCAGGCGGTGTTGTATTGGTTCGATCATTTATAGTTCAGATATTGTTTCAGTAGATAGCAACTTGGCTGCGCACGGAATGCTCTCAGAGGCAGAAATCGTCGATTCAATAGCAACAAACAATCCAGTAGAGCAAGAAAGTGATACGGAGATTGGTAGAATAAATGAACTGAAACAATTTTTTTTAACCAAAAAAGATGATAATTCTAATGTAATTAATTTTCTATTTAATATTGAAAATTTAATAATTGAAAGTAGCTTTACCAAGCAACCATCTGTTACCGATTTTTTTCAAAAAAATTAACTATTTGTTTTATTTCGCATTTTTTACCTTAGATTTTTTTATCAATAAAATTTGGTTTAAAAATTTTTTGGTCCCTATAATTTTATATGGGAATTTCGATATAACGAAATTCGATATAACGAATACCGAATTTTCCGCCCAAGTAGTTCGTTATACCGAGGATTGACTGTGTTTTATTCAATTTTTCAGATTTTCTGATGTTTTTTTTGCCCAGGTTTTTTCATAACAGAATTAACTAAAATATTCATCAAAAAATAGAGCCATTCTTACTGAATTTCAATCTTAATTTTTTGTTTATATTTAAAATTGCTAGATTCAGTTTCAAAAATATAATTTATTCGATTCTAGATAAAATTTAATTAAAAAATTCCAAAACTGGTCTAGATTTTAGAGAAGATGTCATTTGAACTTTTTAAATCATGATCTATATTACATTTGCTGATTTTATCTAAAAACATTTCGATTTTTAAATTAGATCGAATTAAAATACCAAGCAAAAATTTAATAAAAGTATAAATTTGACTAAGCTGAATTTTTTTTCGGTTTTTTTTTCAAGCCATGGTATACAAAATTGGTTTAAATTATAAATCAAACTCAAACATGATTAATACTTACAGTTTATACAGGAGCTTTTAACAATAAGTCAATTTTTTGATTAATTATTAGCTATTTATCAATTATTAAAAATTAAATGGGAAACCAAAATTGATTTTTATTATATTGGGATTATTTTTTTGGGCAGAGATGATATCCCACATGTATTTATCCTAATACTTTAATTTATAATCAAGCGATTATTGATAAAAAGCATAATTTTTATTTCGATAGTAATTAATAAGATTAAAAGTACGATTTTAATCAAAAACAAAATATAGTGTCTAAAAAATTATTTTTTTATTTGGCTTTTAGATATAAGAATTTAAAATGAGATTATTACTAATATTGAATGTCTAAAATGATTTTAGACATTCAATATTCGAATGAACACAATTCGTCAAAATTCAGCTATTTTTAAAATATTAATTATTTTTGTCCTTAAAGGACTTTTTTCAGGTAATTTGTTTTTTATCCTTGAGCATATTATATACCTGTATTCTTATCGCCAGTAATATGAATACATAAACACTAAAATATTTGTTTTTTTCGAGCATATTCTCACTAAAAAAAATTAACTAATTACGAAAAACTCTAACTAATAAAAAACTACTCCAGAGGCTTTATTTATTAAAATATTAATTCGTAAAATAAAAAAATAAATCGCTTAACAAAAAAAATTTTACATCTAATTTTAGTTGAGTTTAGACAAATATTCAGTTTTTGTTATTAAAAAAATTTTAAGTAAAATTGCCTAAACATCTTAGAAAAATAAAACATCAAATCCGGTCTCAAGTCTTTTTAGATTTAAGTCTTCTAAGTTTTCCTTGTTTTTTATTTAGCTATTTGATTAATTTAAACTCCAAATTAATCAAAGTATATTCGTAACTTAGTTACTCTTTTTAGGAATTGAACAAATAAAAAAATCTGATAATTACCTGAAAAATACAATATCAACAAATATTTGTATAATTTTGGTTAAAACCAATAAATGCTTTAAAACAGCTCAAATATTTAGCAAATAGACTAATTCCTAAAAATCCAAAAAAAACAAAGTAGGCCTAGAAAAAATATTAAGTTAATTTTTGATCCACTTGTAAAATTTGGTTATTGAACTTTATGATTTATGATCAATTTTTGATGCTCAAAATGATCAAATCAAACTAAAACTATTAAATAAATTGTTATTTCTTAATATAAATAATGCAGAGATACATTTTTGGATTTAACATACTTTGTTAAATAAAAATATAAACTCTGCAATATCAAAATGCACATTGCAGAATGCACATCATCTTAATGATTCTATTTTAAGAAGATAATTTTTTGTAGACTTTTGCAGATTTTACCTCAGGATTTAACAAAGTAAGTTAAAACCAAAAATGTCTCTCTGCACTAATTATATTAAATAAATTGTAATTATTTAAGTTAAATAATTACAATTTATTTAATATCTTAAGTTTGATTTGATCATTTTGAGCATCAAAAATTTATCAGAAACTTCAGCTTGCCTAAAATTAAAGAATTTTTCTCTGTACGAAAAATTTATTAATATTTGATATTATCTTTAAAACAAATTGAAATCCAAAAATTTCTAGAATTCTTTATGACTGGAAATTTTTCATTCACTAAATTTTCTTAAAAATATCAAAACTAAAAATAAAATAAATCTATATATTGTTTTTGTCAATTTGTTTTCAGTAGATCAAAATATAATTTAAATTAAATTAGTTTAAAATTTAATTTTTATTTAAAATTTAAGATTAATTTTTTTGAGAAATTTCTAGCTTTTAAAATTTTAATTTCAACTTAAGTTGATTGCTTGCAATGTTTCGAGTGTGATTCGAGAAAAATTGGCCAAAATTGTTTGACAAATCTTCCACCAAGCCGAAAGTGTTTGGATAAGCATTCACTGTACTGCGTGGCAATGAAGCACTACGACAAACACGGCAACATAACTGGCGTGATTCGCGCTTGCAGCAAAGTAAACTTTGGTCTAAAGTGTCGTTTGGCACAATCTGAACACGAACCGCACAAAACCTGCTTCAATACTTGCTGGGAAGATGCGTGCAATCGTTCCACTTATCCCCTACTTTCATCGCGTTTGCTAGCTCTCGTTGCATTTTGTTATTTAATTTTTGTATAACTCTATTTGCCAATTTTGTTTTCAAATAAACTTTTTTGTTAAAACTCTTGTTTTCAATTAAAAATCTTAAAGAAAACAAGAATATAAAGAAAGAGAAACGAGCTTCGTTCATAATGTCGCCAAGTATGCTTTTTATATTCGGTTGCCATGGCAACCGATCGCGCAATTAAAATAAGAAAAAAATCGAAAATTTATTTCTGTGTAAAAAAAAAAGAAAAATAAAACTAATAAAAATGACGGATGACTCTTATTATGTTAATTCAAGTTGGAAAGCAAAGCGATCCAAAAATCCTTTGAAAAATTGGAATTTGTGAATTTACCTCCCCGTTAATTTACATACTTGCCGAAAATTAAAAAAAAAATTCAATTTAAAAAAAAAATGCTTCCAAAGAGTGGAATTAAACATATTTTTCTTTGTAGATACATATTATGCTAAAGCAAACTTTGGTTCAGGAAAAACTAAGCGATTTGACCATGGCAGCGCAAACGTCAGTCAAGCCCGGCAGCCAGTTGGATGGCGATATTAAAAAGAGTACCGGGGACATCCTAATACCTCATGCGGCTCAGTACGCTCGCCTCCAACTCATAAAAACCTCCAGCAGCACATCGAGCAGTAAATTCAAGCTGAAATCAGCCAACTACTCGAATGAATCGACATCGGCCAATCCAAAGATAAATTTGAAGCCCGATGACGACAACGAGGAAACTCTGGAGTACGACGGAGCAGAGACGGTCAACTTTTATTCCAATTACCACGGACAACCCAGCTCTAATGAAAATACCTCACAGGGACATAAAAGTGGCGCGTTTGCACATGAAAATCGGCCCACTTCGAACAAACATAGCAAGGCCGGCTCGGCAAATCCCCAAAACAGGAACATTCGAATTATTAGCGATTCTAATCAATATGATCCAAATTTAAAACTTAAATACCTAGAAAAAAGCATAAAATTCATACAGCAGCAGCATACTGAGACACTGAATAGTCTTCATCAAGAAATCGAAAAGCTTAAGGATGAAAATAGAGGTGAATATTTTTTTTTATAAAAAATAAGAAAAAAAATTTTATTTATTTGAAATCTCTTTTATCTCTTTTTTGTATCAATTAAAAAATTCAATTTTTTTTAAGTTGGCAAAAAAATTTTTTTTTCAAAAATTTATCTTTTATATGAGTTAAATTTTTCAAAAAAAATTGAACATTTTTTTAGTCATGTATACAAATATGCATTATTTTTGTTTGAGTTTAAGCTGATGTTATATCACTTCAGAGTTTCAAAATTTTTAAAAGCTTTTTTAAAAGAAATTTGTTTGAATATGTATTTATATTTATTAAATGCCATAATATGTATTTATCATAAAAAAAAAATTTTAAAACAATTTGGAGATTTTAGGTCTGGGAAAACTTTCAAATAAAATTTCGTTTTAATAATTTAAAATGCACTGTCAAATTCAGTACAAATTGAAAAATTTTCAAGATTTTCATTTAGATTAATAATTAATAATTAAATTTTACTTGTTAAATGCCAGAGAACATTTTTGGCCCAAAATAATTTAAAAACTATTTAAGTCGATTTTAGAACTGCGCCAACTCTAAAAAAATATTTTTCATTCAATTTATTTTTTATAAATATGTTCTCTGGTATTTAATAAATAAAATTTGATTAGTAATTTTAACGGTTTTATTAATTGAGTTAAATTTTAAGTTAACATTTTTGAAAAAAAAAATTATATATTTTTGCTTAAAATTTTCAATTTGTACTGAATTTATAACGCCATTTAAAATACAGTTATTTAAAAAAAATTTTTTTCGGCTAATCAAAACATTTATTTTGAACGATTTTTTTTTTAATTTATTGGCATTGTGAATTTTGGTACAAAAAACAAAAACAAAATATCAAAAAAGTCAAAGCTAAAGTTTTGACGGACCAAAACATGTTCTGTTAATTGAAGCAAACTGATGCATCTTTTGTATCAATATACTTATTCTGCGAAATTTATAAAATTGTGAAATTTGGTACAAAAAACAAAAAGAAAATATAATAACTTTATAGAAATAATATAATCTGATAAAATAAGATTTATTAGCTTTTATTTGGTGCAACTTGTAAATTGAAGCAACTTATACATCCTCTGTACCACTACTTATAGTTGAATTGGATTTATGATATAATATTATATACCAAATTCTCAATTTTCTGAATTTTGCAGATTTATTATAGAATTTTCTCACAATCACTATGTTGGTAGTAAAAAGGATGTATCAGTTGCTACAATTTTCAGAACATGTTTTGGTCCGTCAGAACTTAAGCTTTGGCATTTTTAATTTTAAAATTTTTTTTTGTACCAAAATTCGGTTTTTTGAAGTACAGTACAAAAGAACAGAACAAAGTGTAAAAAAAATTAAATAACTTTTTTTCTAAAAGTTTAAAATTAATTCTGTGAATGCAGCATGATGCAACATTCAAAGTTGTTTCAACTGTAAAAGTCTGCTAATGATGTGCAAAATCTCTGCAAAATGCACATCGCTCGATTTTATTAAAATTTAATTTCTACTAAAATTTAGCATCATTTTAGCAAAATTTGCAAATTTAGCAGACCTTGATATTTGATGCAACTTTTAATGCTGCTCTATGTTGCATTTACAGAATTAAGTTTAAAACTTTAGAAAAAAAGTTATTCAATTTTTTTACATTTTTTTCTGTTCTTTTTATCATTTTGTACTGAATTTCACAAAACCCCAAAATTCATAATGCCGAATTATTTTTAATCTTTAATTTAAATTAAACAAAAAAAAGCAAATATTTTCGATTAAATTTTTCATTGTCTTCTGAATTTCACAAAGCCATTTAAGATTTTCAAAAATTTATTTTTGTTTTATTTGTATCAAGTTACAATTTTTTTCTTAAAAAAAAAAATATACAAAATTTTAAAAATTTTAGTTAGAATTACAAAAAAAATGCAAATATTTTTATTACTTTAAGAATTGCATTTTAAATTGGCAACCAGAAAATCATCGTCGTCGCTGAACAATTCATTAACCAATTCAAAACAGAGCTTTAAGCAAGAAGTGGACAAAGGAAGAAATGAAGTCAATGATGATAGAGTACTGCATGAGAAAATTGAGAAGAATAATTTTGACAAAGTTCTTAAAAATGCTTTTAAGGAAAAAAATCTAGACAAAAGACTCGAAGATTTAAAAACCAATTTTGAATCAAGCAAATTTGACGACTTATTCGCTAGATTAGTCGATGCCGAAAATAAAAACGAGTATTTGACTAATTTGTTGACTCAACTTCAGGCCAAACGTAGCACAAATACCGAATACAAGTAAGTCTAAAACTTGATTAAATAGGAAAATAATTTTATGAAAAAAATTTATTAGAACAAATAATGTAAATAGCACTAATACGGCAATAAATCCGATAACTAAAATAAACATCAATCAGATTTACAGCATAGATCCATTACGAATTAAAATGAGCGAGGCCGAAGAGCCGCGAGCACCTAGTCTTCAAGAATCTGAGATAATTATAAAAAAATTGTTCGACATTTACAAACAACAAAAACAGCAAGTAAATTGAAGAGTAAAAAAATTATTTTCTTTTATTTGAATTTTTTTTTAGATAAGTAACATGAAAGTAGTGTTAAAAGATTTGATGCAAAACGAGAACTTGTCAAATCAGGCAATGCTTCTGACCAAAGATCTACTAGAAAATTCCAATAAACTCAGTCACTATGTTCTGGATAAAACAAATGTGCATAAACTGTTAGTCTATTTTTTCTTATAAATTAAAAATTAATTTTTTTTTAATTAAAGATCGGTCCTGGCACCACTTAACAATTTACCAAAGAGTTCCAATGCAAGACTTAACTTTAATCCAAGTAGATATCATTCACAATTATTGACAACGACCGGTTTAGGTTACGATTCAATCGCCACTGGTTCGGCATCGTTGACTACCGCAAGTTCAAATGTAAATCTACCGTCTATAGTTCATTTGCCACCATTGCAAACCATAAATCCAGTTAAATTTCCAGAGAGACAGAGGAGAACGCAAATTTTGCAGAAGCAAAGATTGAGAAAAGAATACTATCATTAGAAAATATTATAAATAAATTTCAAAACAATTAGTAACAGATCTTTAAAAATCAAATAAAATTTAAAAGCTAATTAAATTATTTAAATTAATCAACAGTCTCATTTATTTTTGACTACATTTTTTTTATTTTTTTAAAATTTTTCAAATTAATTTACACAGCTTTATTTTTAGAATTAAATTTTTAATTAAAATTTTCAAAAAAAGAAAAAAAAGTGTTCTTTTTATCAAGATGATTTTTTTAAATAAATATTAATGACTGCATTTAAATATTCAAGAATTGAATAAGCACATTGGTCTCAAAACTTGATTGCTTTCCTTTTTCTCACCCAACTTATCGTTGAGCCTACATTCATGAACAATTTCCTCTATCTGGTCATCACAAACGAAACATCTTGAGTCTTTAGTGTAGTCTTGGCCTTTTTGAGAAATATTGTTTTCAAGATACACTTGCTTGGAAATATGAATCCCTAACCACGTCCGCTTCTTTCACATGGTAACTTGGATCTTTTTAGTGGTTATCAAAAAGAAAACTACGTTATCAGAAAAATTTTCTTATGGTAAGAAAAAATATAAAATATTTTATTTGTAACTATTATCTTTAGTAAAATTAAATTTAAGATAGAAAAAAGTTAAGTCCGTATGCTAATTGAAATATAAATAATAAAAATTATTCCAATTGATTTTTAAGAGTCCTGATCCTATTTAATCTTAATCCTTTGATCCTTTCCGTATATTTTTCATTATCAGGGGATAAAACAGCATTTTTTTATTTCTTAAAGTACTTTTGATTTCCTACTTTACTTCATCTTAAGTTGATGATTTCTCTTAAGGACACTTTTAATCAATTTTTTCAAATATTATAATTTGTTAACATTTTTTATTATCGACCAAAATATTTTTAAATTTTATTTAATTAATAGAAAATGAGATTATAAAAGGCAAAATGTAATTAAGATTTTAACATTATCATATCTTTGATTTTTTGTACAATATTTCAGATAATTTAAAAAAAATTAACTAAATTATAATTTATCAAAATGAATAAGGTAAAAAAAATAAGAAAATTAAAAATAATTTGAAAGAAAATGTATAAAAGAAAATGATTGGAAAAAGTCTGTGTGATTAGAACTACAAAAAAAAGAACAGAAGTTATGAGTTAAGTTTTAATCCATCGTGTTTGTATTTTTTTCTGTCGATTCCTTTTCTTTGTTTTGTGGAAGCGTTTGTCCTGATTGTCCCTGTTCTTGTTTATTCATTTGTCCTATCTGTTGGTTTGCTTTGATGGTTGTTTCTTTGCTCTTTTTTTGTTTCCTTTTCTTCTTAACTTTGTCTTTTACATTTTGTTGCATTAGATTTGTTGGTTCGCTGGTCATATTTATTTTTTCTGTTGATTCCTTTTCTTTGTTTTGTGGAAGCGTTTGTCCTGATTGTCCCTGTTCTTGTTTATTCATTTGTCCTATCTGTTGGTTTGCTTTGATGGTTGTTTCTTTGCTCTTTTTTTGTTTCCTTTTCTTCTTAACTTTGTCTTTTACATTTTGTTGCATTAGATTTGTTGGTTCGCTGGTCATATTTATTTTTTCTGTTGATTCCTTTTCTTTGTTTTGTGGAAGCGTTTGTCCTGATTGTCCCTGTTCTTGTTTATTCATTTGTCCTATCTGTTGGTTTGCTTTGATGGTTGTTTCTTTGCTCTTTTTTTGTTTCCTTTTCTTCTTAACTTTGTCTTTTACATTTTGTTGCATTAGATTTGTTGGTTCGCTGGTCATATTTATTTTTTCTGTTGATTCCTTTTCTTTGTTTTGTGGAAGCGTTTGTCCTGATTGTCCCTGTTCTTGTTTATTCATTTGTCCTATCTGTTGGTTTGCTTTGATGGTTGTTTCTTTGCTCTTTTTTTGTTTCCTTTTCTTCTTAACTTTGTCTTTTACATTTTGTTGCATTAGATTTGTTGGTTCGCTGGTCATATTTATTTTTTCTGTTGATTCCTTTTCTTTGTTTTGTGGAAGCGTTTGTCCTGATTGTCCCTGTTCTTGTTTATTCATTTGTCCTATCTGTTGGTTTGCTTTGATGGTTGTTTCTTTGCTCTTTTTTTGTTTCCTTTTCTTCTTAACTTTGTCTTTTACATTTTGTTGCATTAGATTTGTTGGTTCGCTGGTCATATTTATTTTTTCTGTTGATTCCTTTTCTTTGTTTTGTGGAAGCGTTTGTCCTGATTGTCCCTGTTCTTGTTTATTCATTTGTCCTATCTGTTGGTTTGCTTTGATGGTTGTTTCTTTGCTCTTTTTTTGTTTCCTTTTCTTCTTAACTTTGTCTTTTACATTTTGTTGCATTAGATTTGTTGGTTCGCTGGTCATATTTATTTTTTCTGTTGATTCCTTTTCTTTGTTTTGTGGAAGCGTTTGTCCTGATTGTCCCTGTTCTTGTTTATTCATTTGTCCTATCTGTTGGTTTGCTTTGATGGTTGTTTCTTTGCTCTTTTTTTGTTTCCTTTTCTTCTTAACTTTGTCTTTTACATTTTGTTGCATTAGATTTGTTGGTTCGCTGGTCATATTTATTTTTTCTGTTGATTCCTTTTCTTTGTTTTGTGGAAGCGTTTGTCCTGATTGTCCCTGTTCTTGTTTATTCATTTGTCCTATCTGTTGGTTTGCTTTGATGGTTGTTTCTTTGCTCTTTTTTTGTTTCCTTTTCTTCTTAACTTTGTCTTTTACATTTTGTTGCATTAGATTTGTTGGTTCGCTGGTCATATTTATTTTTTCTGTTGATTCCTTTTCTTTGTTTTGTGGAAGCGTTTGTCCTGATTGTCCCTGTTCTTGTTTATTCATTTGTCCTATCTGTTGGTTTGCTTTGATGGTTGTTTCTTTGCTCTTTTTTTGTTTCCTTTTCTTCTTAACTTTGTCTTTTACATTTTGTTGCATTAGATTTGTTGGTTCGCTGGTCATATTTATTTTTTCTGTTGATTCCTTTTCTTTGTTTTGTGGAAGCGTTTGTCCTGATTGTCCCTGTTCTTGTTTATTCATTTGTCCTATCTGTTGGTTTGCTTTGATGGTTGTTTCTTTGCTCTTTTTTTGTTTCCTTTTCTTCTTAACTTTGTCTTTTACATTTTGTTGCATTAGATTTGTTGGTTCGCTGGTCATATTTATTTTTTCTGTTGATTCCTTTTCTTTGTTTTGTGGAAGCGTTTGTCCTGATTGTCCCTGTTCTTGTTTATTCATTTGTCCTATCTGTTGGTTTGCTTTGATGGTTGTTTCTTTGCTCTTTTTTTGTTTCCTTTTCTTCTTAACTTTGTCTTTTACATTTTGTTGCATTAGATTTGTTGGTTCGCTGGTCATATTTATTTTTTCTGTTGATTCCTTTTCTTTGTTTTGTGGAAGCGTTTGTCCTGATTGTCCCTGTTCTTGTTTATTCATTTGTCCTATCTGTTGGTTTGCTTTGATGGTTGTTTCTTTGCTCTTTTTTTGTTTCCTTTTCTTCTTAACTTTGTCTTTTACATTTTGTTGCATTAGATTTGTTGGTTCGCTGGTCATATTTATTTTTTCTGTTGATTCCTTTTCTTTGTTTTGTGGAAGCGTTTGTCCTGATTGTCCCTGTTCTTGTTTATTCATTTGTCCTATCTGTTGGTTTGCTTTGATGGTTGTTTCTTTGCTCTTTTTTTGTTTCCTTTTCTTCTTAACTTTGTCTTTTACATTTTGTTGCATTAGATTTGTTGGTTCGCTGGTCATATTTATTTTTTCTGTTGATTCCTTTTCTTTGTTTTGTGGAAGCGTTTGTCCTGATTGTCCCTGTTCTTGTTTTTGCTTCATAATATATCTGTTTGGCTGAATTTTTTTTACGTTTTTACTTTGGTCCTGTAATGTTTTTTCTTGTGTTATGTTGTTGTATTTTTGTTTGGTAATATTTCTCTTTTTGAACTTTTTGTCATGTTGTTGTACATTTGTTTTTGTTGTGCTTTTTGATTCTCTTGATAATTAAAAATAAATTTTATATAAATCAATAAAGAAGTTTTATTTTCTTTTCAAATTTTACCAGAGGTCATTTTAATATATTTTCAAACTTATTTTTTATTTTCGAACTTTTAAATGACTTTATCTTGCATATCATGATATCTTAAATTTTTAGCTGTCATTTTGACGAAATAAGATGCTCGAGTTATTAAAGACTTAGCAGACTTTTTTTAATTTTTCTTCGAATATAATAGCGCTCACAGAAAGTTGAGCTGATTTTATATAATTTATCTAATTGGTATTTATATTTAATTTTTGGTCAAAATTAGAAACATTGGAAAATAAATAATTTGGAACAAAAGTAATCTTATTAATTTTCTTCCTTTGAATGATAAAGAGGTTGCTTATTTTTCAAATTTGTTATTAGAATTTAATCAAAAAAAAAATAACAACCAAGGCTTATAAAAAATAAAATTTTTTTCTAAAATTACAACGAATCTTTAAACCAGTCCTGCAAGAAATAATTTTTCTCAAACTCTTCCGAGTTTCTTCTTGGTTTTGATATTCGAATCAAATTTGAGTTCATTTCTCTGGACGCTATGTACACATGGTTCTCTTCAGTACAAAACTTTTTAATTGAATCAAGAATCTCGGTCATTAAATTCAAGCAAACATTCTCCTTCCACCACTTAATAAAACAAAATTAAAATAAAAATGCCATCGAAATAAAAAAATTACTCTGTTTGGTGCCAATAAGTCACCGACTTTACAATCAATTATTTTGCTGATTATTCCATCATCGTTTCTTAGGCCAACTTTTATCAATTCAATGCCAACAAGATAACTTTGTAGCCACCATTTTAAAAATTTTTGATTTCTTTCAAAATTCAAATCTCTTATTGAATCACCTCTACTAGATTTTATCTCACAATAATCTCTCAGCTCTTTATGCTTATCTGTTAAACAGCAATCTACTTCGGCACCATACATTAGTTTGTGATTTCCTATCGAATTACTGACAATTGTAGAAAAATTATTATCAGGATCAGGCACTTCATCTGGTCCACATCCATCATCACCTGGAAAATCTAATAAAAACAATTTTGATTAAAATCTACCATTTTATAGTATATTCAATGGTTATTACCAGATGTAATATACGTCTCAAATTTATGACCCCAATATGTGAAAGATTTGGTCATCTGATCTGGATTGATTCGCTGTTCTCGTTGAGAATCGGTTTCGATTTCACACAAATAATATGTTCCTCTATACAATATAATGGAAAACTTCCAATCTTTAAATTTATCATATGCTGAAATTGACATTGTGGTGAGTAAACCTCTCCAGCAGACAAAATCAAGCTTCAGAGGCTTTTTTTTATTTTTTTGAGTCACTTTTTCTTTATTTGAAAGTATCCATTTAAGAAGTTGGTCGATGCCATTTTGATGAGGTATGTGATGAACAAATTTTTCTAACCCAATTTTTAAATCAAAGCTAAGATTTTCGCAAATCTTTGGAAGAGCTTAATTTTTTTATTAGACAAAAATGATGAACATTCAGATGATAGACTTTTTTTCATAGAATAATTTTTTCGTTGAATTATTTTCAGAGAAAATTTTAAATGTTAAAAAAGAGCAAAAAATTCAAAGAAAATCATAGAATTGTTGATTCAGAATAATCAGGCAAATTGAAGTTTGAGATCCAGATCAAAAGATCATAATATAAATTTTAATATTGTTTTTAATAATAGAGAAAAAATTAAATTGTTCCAAAGCAATTAATTGACATGTCATGTCAAGTTTATTTTCATATTTATAATTTTAAAATGTCCTTTTTTATTGAACCTTAATATGTTTAAATTTTTTAATTGATTTTAATGAAAACTTACTTTTAAAGACAAAAAAATTTAATGTTTTAAAATTTATGATTTATTTAAATGGAAAAATGAAATTAATTTTGTTTGAATGAAAGGATATAAAAGTTATAAATTTGAATTTGTGAATTAACTTAACCTGAATTATTTAAATCATTGATTGTTTTTGTTAAATAAATTAGTTATCAATCATTTTGATGTTAATTTGATAATGAACCATTATTAGATATAATATGTCTAGGAATGTTTAATATTTATTTCTTAAAAATTATCAAAATCACTAGATTAATTAAGTTTTAAAATTTTGAATTATCGTTTTGATCTTTGATCTGAAACTTTCATTTGCCAATAATCTCTCGTAATTTTTTTTAGATAATCAATTAACGAAATATTTTAAAATTTCTGAAAATCAACGAAAAATCAATTGTAGTAGTGACTTTTTTTGTTTAAAATTATTATTTATTAATCTTACAAATAAACATAAAACTTCTCCAAAAAAAAACAAATCTAATTAATTTAAATTAATTTAAATTTTTTTTTTTCGAATATTTCCTATAAAATTTGTTATGAGTATATTTCAATGGTATTTTTTTTCTTTTAAAATTTTTTTTAGTTCTGCCATAATTTTTTAATTTTCTATTAATTAATTATTCTATGAATTGATAGATCATTAACAAAAAAAGAAAATATTTATTCTTTTATATTACCCAAGAATTTTATGCCTCCAGTCTTTTCAAAATCTAATTTTTTGTTTTCAGTATTTTCTATTTCCAAAAGCCTTTCTATAAATGAATTAATTAAAAAATTGACTTGGTCTCTTTGGCTTACTTTCACTCGGCAAAATTCCGATCTCCATCGGTTGACCCATTTCTGGCCAAGGTTTATTATAGTTAGAAGAAGGATGAATATAAACTAATGCATTGGATTCGTCTAATTTTATAAAATTTCTAAAATTTTGATATCGATTTGTTTCATTATTTTTCGGTCTTTTGTATGGTGAGTAAAAATTGTTTCTTTTTCTGATTTCACCACGTTTTTGATCCATTGCTTATCCTTGGTTAATTTTAATTTAATATCAGCCATCTTATTTATAGAATTAAATTACTGATATAATGTCTAAAATTTAAGAATTTTAAAATTCATATTTTTGTAAATTAAATTTTTTCTTAATCGAGTTATTGTTTCTTAGTTAATAAAGGAAAGTTATATTTATTGTATAAGAATATTTTCCCTCAAAAGATCTTCAATTATAAATCATCATATTTCTCTACTCAGAACTTATTTCTCAATATAAAGCTTAATGATTTAAGGTTCAGATTCAAATTCACTTACAGTACATCTCTTAACAAAGTATATAAAGCTATTTCTATACAAAGCATTTGCTATAGCGCTGCTCTAGATCAAACAAAATGAAAAATTTTAAATTCTATTTTAAATTATGTAAACTTTTCATTTTTTAAAATATTAATATATTATGAAATTTTTAAAGAAAAAACTTTACAAAAATGTAGATTCAAAAGTTTTGCAAATTTTTTTCTAATTATTTTTTTGGTCGACTTTTTGAACAATTTCACCAAATTTCGCTATAGCTTTCAAGTGGAAAATGTGAACTTTTTTTGCACAAAGTCTTCGTGAGCACATAGTGTTCACAATAAATTAAAAATTTTCACAAAATTTTTGATTAAAAAAATTAAATAGGCAAAAATATAAGTCATTTGTTTTTGATTTTTGTAGTTAAAACTTAATAAATTTAATTTGTACTATACTCAAAAATTGATATTACCATTCTTACCAAAATAAAATAATTAATACATTCTTATTTATTAAGTTCTTTAAATGTTAATATCTTTTGGATATTTATCTATTATTTTTATTTTTTTAAATTCGGAAAAATTATTTTATTTTATTTTTTCTGTCATAATTATTGGAGTGATATCATCAAAATGATCATTTATTAAATTGTCGGACGCACTCTGGCATTTGCTCGAGAAACTGTTCATTTTGTTGGTTATATCATTATTCATTATAATTTTGTATGCATTATTCATTATAAATGAGTTTTTAAATCTATAGAGCCTTATCTGACTCACATGAACTGGAAGGCATCTAACTATTATCTATTAACTTACCAGCGAGCAAAATCAACATTTTTTTCAATCAGTTCTTGTTATGAAGCCACCGTTTTTTAGCTTGAAATGTTTAAATTTTTAAATTAATTAAATGAAATATATAGACTTTTTAATTCTATTTTGAAATTATTTAATTTATTAATTTAATCCAAATTATTTCAAAACTCCAAATTAGTTCGACCCTTTTTGATACTTCTCTTGTTTATTGTTTAAAAAATTTAATCATTTTTGAATTTTTTTCCATCAAAACTTAAGGAAGAAAATACTATTATTAACTAATTATGATTACAAAATATTTTCACTTTTTATACAACAAAAAAAATTATAAGTAAAACCCGAATAGGGTTTCATTGGACCCTCCAAAAATTTTGCCTTTTTTAAAAAAAAAATAAAGACATGGCTAATTTAGCTTTTTATTTCAAACTCTACTCAATTTCAATAATTCCTTTTACATATAATATTTTTTTGAACTATGTCTCAAAGAAAAGCTGCTTTACAAGCCCATGAACTTCTTAGAAATGCGAACGATGCCAAATCAGAAGTCTCTGATGAAAATGATAAAGATTTATGAGGATAATGATGATTTTAATAATGATTTTGAAGAAGAAATTGAAACATTAAATTAACCTAATACTTAAAATGACTGAGATGAAGACTAAGATAATGAAGAACCTGAAAATGATGAAAAGCTATGCTAAACGTTCTATAAATGAGTCAAAACTGTGAACATTTTTTATGATTTTTGACTTGTCCATGCTAAATTTGTTACGGTGTTAATTTAATTTTATCATTTAAAACTTGTGTTGTTGTCATACAAATCACAAAGTCAATTACAGGTCTACTGATTGCATCCACATTTCCATGTTCAGAGCCTTTTCTATAAACAACGTCAAAGTCGTACTCCTGAAGAAATATTGACCATCGGGTTAATTTTCCTGTCATTTTTTTAATGTTCTTAAGCCATACAAGCGCAGAGTGGTCTGTTATAACTGTAAATTTTATTCCATACAGGTACTTTCTGAATTGTGTTATACCATAGATAACAGCTAAGCATTCTTTTTCTGAAATACCGTATTTTATTTCTGTTTTTGAGAGTGTTCGTGAAGCACAAGCAACCATGAATTCCTCTCCGTTTTCATCTTTTTGAGTTAATATTGCTCCAAGTGCGTACCCAGAAGCATCGACATAGAGTCTGTAATTGGAATTAGGATTTGGTATTCTTAATATTGGATATGAGGAACATTTTTTCTTAAGCATGTTAAAAGCTTCTTCACATTCACTACTCCATTCAAATACTGAATCTTTCGCACACAAAGCAAAAAGTGGATGAGCAATTTTTGAATAATCCTTAATAAAGCGTCGATAAAAGTTAGGTAGTCCAAGAAAACTTTGTAGTTCCTTTAAATTTTTTGGTCGAGCTCTTTCAACAATTGCTTTGATTTTTTCAGGATCCATTTTAACTTGATTATGAGACACAATGTGACCAAGCACTTTAATTTCATTTGCAAACCAGCTACATTTAGTTGGGTTTATTTTTAAATTTGCTTCCTTTAATTTTTTAAAAACTTGTCTTATGTGAGAGATGTGTTCGTGAAAGGTTTTTGAATGTATAGTTATATCATCCATATAAACTTCAACGAAAGGAAGGTCACCTAGGGTCATCTGCATAATCCTACAGAAGTCTGTTGGCGCATTCTTTAAGCCAAAAGGTAGTCTTAAAAATTCAAAATGACCATCTGGAGTGGAAAAAGCAGTTTTATGAATTGAACTTTCATCCATTTTCACTTGCCAGTAGCCTGACTTTAAATCAAGTGCAGTGAACCAATTCGAGTCCCTCATTCTATCAATTACATCTGTAATATTTGGAAGTGGCCATCTTTCTGTTAAAGTATTTTCGTTTAACTTTCTATAATCTATACAAATTCGTTTATTTCCGTCTTTTTTTGGAACAACAATTACAGGGGAAGACCAAGCCGATTTAGATGTTCGAATGATTCCTGCTTTTATCATCTTACTGATTTCGGTTCTTAAAAATTGGCGTTCGTTTTCTGACATTCTATATGGTCGTTTATAAATAGGAGCTACATTTTCATCAATCAACCTAATTACGTGTTTATACACCTCACAGCTCCCTAATTCTTCTATAGAATTAGCAAATAAACATTTTGCTTCGGTTAATATTTTATCAAAAGCTTTTTGCTGATTGAATGATAAAGGACTTAAAGGGTTAACCTTATATGATTTGTTTTCCCAAAAATAATCATCTGAGGTTTCTGGATTAACATCAGATAGAAAAATATCAAAAATATTTTCTTCTTTATTACTTTCGCTACTTTCTAATTTAAAATCTGAACCTGGAAATTTTATAAGTCCTTGGGATGGAAAAATTCCTGAATTTGTTTTTTGAAACCAATCAAGACCTAACAAAACATCATGGTCTTCATGATCGAAAACAATAAATTCGATTAAACATAAACTGTTACCTAGCTTAATTTCAATTGGTTTCGTTTTGCCAGATGCATGAGTAATTATGCCTGTTGCTGTCTTTATTTTGTTTTCACATGCTAAAATATCTATATTATATTGAACTGCTGTCATATGGTTCATAATAGAATGGGTAGCCCCGCAATCTATTCCTATTTTCATTAATTTACCTCCTACATAACCTGTAGTTGATGGTATACAGTTAATATTTTTCGAGAGAGAAGAAACCATATAAATCTTTTCTTCCGAATCAGAAACAATTTCTAAAGAATTTATCTTTTTTAATATTACTCTGCACTTATTAGCATAATGTCCTTTCTTTTTACATCTAAGACATGTAATATCATGTGATTTATTGTTTCTTTGATTTAAATATTTATTAGATACAGTTTTTTGTTTTTGTAAATCTTTGAAAGTATCTCTTTTATATGAATTATTATTTTTCTTTTTTACATTAGTTTTAACAAAGTTAACTTTAGATATGCAGCTAGCCGCTGATTCTAATTGAATCGCAAGTGGGATAGCCTCCGACAGCTTAACGATTTTTCTACAAATAATTTCTCTTTTTGTATTTTCTTTTTAACCTTCTCTAAAGTAAAACATTTTTTCTTCCTCAGCCATAAAGCCTAACTTATTGGTCAAAGTCAAAAATCTGTTTACAAAATGTTCAACATTTAATTCTTTATGTTTTAAATTAGAGAGTTCGCTTCTTATCTTATGTTCTTTATCGACGTTTCTAAAGGTATCTTTGAGCTCTTTTTCAAACTCGAACCAGTTACTTTTTGACTCAATATGTCTTTTTAATATTAACAATGGTAACTCAGCCACAAAATTGACGACTGCATTCAGTCGATCTTCATCAGGAATTTTTGCTGCTATAAAACCTTGCTTGATCATAAAAAGCCAATCTTCTATATCATCTTTACTATTACCAGAAAATTTTGGTGTACTTACATGAAGATGTTTTGGTTTATTCTCCATATTTTGGTTGAGCAAAAATTTATAGATTGGATAGTTCGATAAAGGAAACATTTGTTCTCTCATCTCGACCGGATGATTTATTGAATTTCGTTTATTATTTATCATGTTATTATAATCATTTGATACATAGTCAGACATTTTAGGTGTTTTTTGTCGATCATAATCATGAATAACCGAATTTGCTTGGTGAATTTTTGGATTCCAATCTTTTATTACATTTTTTCCATAACAATAAGATTCTGGTGTTTTTTGTGCATCATCATCACTGATAAGTATTGATTTAGGCGTTTTTTTCGTTATGATCCATATTATATAACATTTTGTTTAAATTATTCGATTTCGACTTTATTGAAACATCATTTTGCGAGCGATTATTTATAGTTGAATAATCTAGCTTGTAAAAGTCTTTATTCATTATTAGAAATTGTTCTTCTTGTTGGCTGTTGCTGACAGTTGAGTTGTTAAGAAGATCCTCGTTGAATTGTACATTTTTTTTCTTATGAGAAGCTTGTAAGTCAAAATATTGA
Source organism: Brachionus asplanchnoidis (assembly GCA_025491095.1). Lineage (NCBI taxonomy): Eukaryota > Metazoa > Rotifera > Eurotatoria > Ploima > Brachionidae > Brachionus > Brachionus asplanchnoidis. The sequence continues at coordinate 1,356,255 of JAILYF010000027.1, read as the reverse complement.
CTCTCGTTTTGATTTAACTGTTTCTTAAGTTCTGATATTATTTTATCTTTCTCAAGATTATCCTCTTTTAGATTTTCATTTCTTAATAATAATTCTTCATTAGTCAGACGAAGTCTGTCAATTTCTGAAGATACATCATCTTTCTGCTCATCTACGTCATCAGCGTCCAGTTTTATTTGTTTTATTTTGTTAACTTTGCTTTCAAAATTACTAATGCATTCTATGCACTTTGATTTCCTTGTATCAGTGGCATCATTGCTTTCCGCAATATCCTTTAATTCTGCTACAGTAGCCCTGTAAGAAGCCACTACCTTATCCAGGGAGTAAGCTAAGGATTTAGCCTTGCAAATTTTAAGAGCTTTTATTTTTTTCCACTTTTTTGAATCGATATCCTCGATTATAGAGCCTATTTCACTCATTGCACAATTAATAATTAGTACTAATATAAAATTATCGCGCGGAACAATCTGCTTTTGTCTATTATCTATCTGTTTATATCGGTCTTTATCGCTGCTACCATATATGTTAGTCTAGGGAATTTGGCCTGAATACCTTCGATTAACTTCAGAGGAGATAGAATGAAGACAAAGAACAAAATCGTGTTGAATAAACGTTTATTATTAATTTAAAGTAAATAGGAAAAATACAAGTTAAAAAGCTCTCCTTTTTAAGAATTGCAACTTCTATTTATATTCAGTAGTTGTATCTTAAAAAGGTCATTAATCATAAAGAATCTAAATAAAGATAAGTTGTGAATTAAATCGGTCATAAAGATTTATGACATATGATAAATGATTCATAAAAACATAAAGATAAAATCTAGATAAGTTGTGAAAATTGATAAGGTTAATTTAAATAATTGAAACGGTTATTTTCACACCGTAACAAATTTTATTTTGAATTGTAACAGATATTGTGTAATTCAAATAAAAATTGAACAGAAATTCTTCCTTTTTTGATGTATTAAAATTAAAGTTAATAAAACATTCCAGAGTTGTTTAAAAGTCCCAAAAAAAAGTCTAAGTCTTAAATTTGCTAGATCAGGCTTAATATCAAAAAATTTATATACTTTTGGGTTGTCTAATGTAATAGATTTGCCATTTACAGAATTTTCTTGCAATTTTAGCATAAATTTTTTCTTCAGTATTCAAAATTTTAAAGCCTGGACTTGGACTGAAAATTTAAAAAAAAAGTCCGGATTTGGACTTATAAAAAAAGAGCAAAAGTTGCTCTTTCAAATAACGCATAACATTGCATAAAAAAGTTTAATCTTAAATTAAATTTTTTCATTTAAAAATCGACGAAATAATTTTTAAACAACCCATAGCTTTTATTAGCATCCTTTATGCAATTAGATGTCTTATGCCCAAATTTCCCAGTTCAAGCCATGTGGACAAGAATTTATTGAGTGGAAATGATTAGAAAAATTATGGAAAGAGATTTTTTTCACTTATTTTGATTATATTCGATTTTACATTAAATCGAACCGTTTAGAACCAATGAATACTGATAAGTTGTTAATTATTCGCCAAGTTTAGCGAAAATTCGGAAGCATGCTATAGACCAGGTTTACGACGTAATCATTCTCATCTCGACAATCTGCAAAAAAAAAGTGTCAAATCAGAATAAGTAATAGAAACAAATTGAGCTTTACTTATATTTTTTTTTATTTTTTTTATCTAATTATTTTTAAGGAAAATTTCAGATCTTTAGTAAAAATAGACACTATTTTTTTCTAAATTAAATCAAAAAATGATAAAAAACATTTTTTTTTTTTTTTATTATTCAAGGTTAATCAACAGGCTAGTGCCCATGCCTCATGAGACTGATCAACACTTCATTTATTTAATTAATTATTAGTAAAAAATACATATATTAAAAATATTAAAAAAAAAAAAAATTATAAAATTGAATTGAGCTATTGATTTAATAGTTATTTGAAAAAATTTAACAACAAGCTATTTAAGTTAAACAATTCAAATTTAGAAACAAAATCTGTGTAAATTAAATTTATGTTATTGAAAATTGATAGCTTAAACGTTGAAAACTTCAACATTGATCTCTTGATCAAAAAGCAATTAATTAATCTTGAATAAAAATGTTCAAATGTTTTTTCTCCACTTTTTGATTTGGCCATTGGTTCAATAAGGTTATTACTGTTCCTTAAAATATAATTCAAATTTTTTGAGTCATTTTTCTTTAATTTTTCTTTAAGATTTAGCGGAGAATTGAAATAAAATAGACATTTATAAGAAAAAGTTAGCATCCTTTCAAAAATTCGATGTTGAAATGAATAAAGACCATACTTTTCTAAAGCGTTATTTATTTCATTAAAGCTGTTTGCTTCTAGCTTAAGATTTAAAAGTTTTATGATAGAGATATAATAACTTTTAGCTAATTTATTTATTGCTTCTTTTGAAAAATAGCATAAAAGCGTAGAGCAATAGTCAAAATACGGGAGGATAAAGGTCTTAAAAAACTGTATCTTTACTGAAGTAGCAAGATAGAAAATTCTCTTGATAGAAAATAATTTCCTATTAACTTGAATTGATAAATTCGATACAAATTTGGTAAAATTAAGATTTTGATCAATTATGAAGCCTAATAAACAGATTTCCTTTACAACTAATATGTCTTCATTACCTACTCTAATCTTATCTGGATATAATTTTTTCCTTTTTTCAAAAATCATGCAAAAAGTTTTTGACCAGTTTATATCAATTCTGTTAAAAATACACCATTCATTTAAATTTTTTGTTGTTACATTTAATTTTATCAAAGATGTTTCAAGGTCTTTTTCAGAGATACTTATTGTTGTATCATCTGCAAACATTTTAATACTTAAATTTTTAAATAAAAATGGTAAATCATTGACAAAAATAAGAAATAGCAGTGGACCCAGGACAGATCCTTGCGGGACACCTAATTTTAATTTTACTGGATTAGACTTTTCACAACCAATTAAAAAAAATTAAAAACAAAAAAACATAAAAAAAAAAAACATTTTTATGCAATCATTGACTTTTTTTTTACAATATCTTGAATAAATATGGCAGATAATATTACCGAATAAGCACATTTAAATAAGGGTTTTTTTAGGTCCTCTTTAGTATTTGACGTAAAACAAATGATTGTTTAAGCGTTGAAAACAAATGAAAAGACAAAATAGATAAAAATTCCTAAAGAAGTACTTGATTTACATTGAAAATTTGCCCCTGTTTTGATTATATTACTCAAATTTTTTTATTTTTTTCATAGAGATTATTTTAATTCTTAAATATTTGCAATTTTTTTTTTATTTTCTTTATTCAAAATTAAAGTAGTTAATTTGGCGGCATAGTTAAAGTCACTAAAATTTAAGTCCTGACTTTAAAAAAAAAATTAAAAAATTAAAAATTCTGGACTTGGAATTGACTTGAGAATTGTGAATTTTAACACTAGAAGCACCAAAATTTTTTAATACTATAAGCACCAAAACGAGTCAAATGACTCATTTTGGAAATAAATGGAAATTATCAGCTATTTTGAAAAATTATTTATTATAAAATGAAAATTAATTAGTAAAAAATACAAATTTAATCAAATTTAAGTCTTTTGAAGAAAAAATACCTAAGACCCTTCACATTCCTTACAAACACACTCATTTTCTTTAGTACAAAAACCACACACTGCTTTTTTACATTTTACATTTTACAAAAGCGGTCGGACCAGGTTTGCCTGAAAATTTAACTTGATTTGCGATGCGTTTTGTTCGGTCTAATTTTAATTTATTCCAGACTAATCCAGCCTTAGATGATTTATCCGCTGTATCTGGAAACTCACGGACTGACTGATCACCAATAGCTCGCTTTATAGTCATTTCGATAGCTTCATCGATTTTACCACCATCGTCTTTCAAATCAGCTTCGTTTGGATCAAAAACTTCGTCATCTGCATCGTCGAACTCATCAAATTCCTATTCTGAAATATGGTAATCTTCATACTCAGAACAAGCGTCTGAGTCATCAGTCTGAATATCAACAAGAGTCTTTATCAATTCTTTGGCATTTAGAGCGGATTTACAAGCCATATTGATGATTACAATTTATAAATTTAATTCAAAATTAATAAATTCAATGCAAAATTTTAAAACGAGTCATTTGACTCGTTTTGGTGCTTCTAGTAGTGTGTGCTTGATTATCCGCAAAAACATAGTCTTTGACATAATCTCTCATTAATTTTACAAAATTTAATGCTTTTTTATGCTGAAAAATAAATTTCGTGTTCATATCATTTAAAATAATTTAGATATTAGTGATTAAAAATCGAAAAAGAGTCATTTTGACTCGTTGGTGCTTCTAGTGTTAAACAACTCTGAAACATACTATTAAAAAGCGTTTGATTTGATCTTTAAGAGTTATGAAGGTTACAGGTTAGATTAACCAGAATTGAGTGATTGTAGAAATTACAAAAATCGTTTTGAAGATTAAAATCATTAGATTAAAATATTTTAGTGTTTGGAGAATACAAATAACATTTCTGGTCAAAAATGGAAATGGTAACCGTAAATATAATGATAACAAAAAATTATTTATAAAAAAATAATTGGTAAAAAGTTGATTATTTTTGCTTTAACAATAAAGCAATGCTTTCTTAAAGGTTGATTGATTTTTATTTAATAATAATTTCATAAACAAATTAAATCAAATTTTGATTGTGAAATTAGAGCTAAAATATTGACTATTTATTTCGACTTTTTTCATTTAAGTTTAATTTTTTTTTAAATAAAGAAACATTATGGGTCGAATATTGTCAATAACTTTTCTTATATTTGGAATTCCAATTTCACTGATACCTTTTTGTGTATTTGGCTTAGACTGGAAATTGATGTCAGATATTCTATTGAGGGCCTCTTTCTCAATTCATGACTTTAATAAATCAATTAATTATCCTTATATTTTCGTGGCTAATTGGCTAATGAATTACGTATTTTTAATTCCCACATTCATTCTTAAAGTTTACATTGTAAATCTGGTAAGAAGTTTTTTATTAAAAGTAAAAGATGAAGATTGTAAGAAATTTATAAAAGAGAAAGATAATTTTCCTTCTTTAATATTTGCAAATCTGTTTTTTTTAATTTTCTTTATTCCAAAAGAAGCAATTAGCTACAAGTTTATTTCCTGCTTTAACTTTTATAATGTTTCGATTGTTCAGGCTAGAACAATTCTGATGTTAATTTTCTTCCTTAGCACTTTTGTTTCTGTTATTTTTTTATCATTAATGGCAATAAACGAAACTTCGAGTAAAAAATCTGTTTATATTGGAAGTTTTTTTTTGTTAATATTGACAATTACACTCTGTGCATTGAATATAGCTTTGTTGGTAAAAGTTAATCGAACACCAAAAGACATTAGTCCAAAAACGATTAAAATCGCATTATTGAAATGGGATGAAATTGAAAAAGTAAAATCTGGTGCTAATTTAAGTGAAGTCGATATCGATAGAAAAATCATAGGCTCATTGAATGAGCTGACTAAGAGTGAAAATAAAAGTTTACAATCGGAAAGATGCATTCCTATTTATTCTTTTTCAACCGAGTTTCTTATTTTTAATTTTGGTTTTGATATTTTTCATTGCACAAAATATTACAAAAGGTTCAATCAAAGAATAATCAACTGCACTAAAAATTTACATCAGAACGCATTTGGTTTTTGCAAACAAAACATTAGCAATTTTAAAATTAAATTTCAATATATTGAGAAACCTAATCATCAGCACGATTATCCAGTTTATAATTATCGTTTTATCAAAAATAATAGTTATTCCTTAGATGATGATAAATTATTTTATAATTATGGAGTTTATTTAATTCAAGAATTTTTTGGAAAAAAAGAACCAGCATGGAAAGGGTTTGGAAATTGTGAAGTGAAACAACCGAGATTTGATTTAAAATTAGATAGAAATTTGCCAATGGACTCTGCAACAAATGTTATTAAACAAAGCTTTTTTTTGGTTACTCTATTACAAATAATTGTTTTGTTCTATAAGCTATGCTAATCTCAAGCAACATTCATCATATTGAACCAAATCTTAAAGTGCTCTGAAACTTTTGAGTTTATTATTTAAAATATTTTAAAAAACTTTCAATAACCAAAATAACACATTAATTAAACCAAATTATTTTTTAATCATTCAATTAATCAATTTTAGACTTAAATTTTATACATCTTCGATTGAATCGAAATCACTTTTAAAATTCTATTAAAAGATTTAATTTTTTTTAACCTTTTTTTATTATTTTAAATTTAATAAAATGAATTTTTGTAATTCAATTTTTATATGTCTAAAAATTATTTTTTAAATATGTCAGTTTATTAAATAAGCTGATTGCTTTGAAAGTATTCAAGATTTTGCTATTGAATCATTTTACAGTTAAAATAAAAAAGTTTCTCAAAATTTTCTACACTTTAATATATTTCTAATATAGTCATTTCAAAAGAAAAAAAAATTTAAATAACTTGTATTAGTTTCTATGGAATGAAATCTGTTGATAGATTTAAGAGACAAATATTCTGAAAATCCTCGACCCATTTGATTTTCTAAGAATGAAAACGTTCCTTACTTAGTTTATAATGAGTTTTTATTTAAAATTAGATATTAGTATAGTTTAAATTATAATTAATTGAATATTTAATGAAATTTAAACTAAACGGCTTGGTGAAATGGTTTAAATTGGAATACTCGAACTCTATTACACCAAGCCGTTTCTTTAAATTTCATTAAAAATTTAAAAATTAAATTATAATAAAAAAAAATTGTCACAAAACGGATAAAACGTCACAAAATCAGGAACTTCCCGTAGAAAACTTACAAGATGAATTGAAAAACATCGAAATAATAATGGAAGAAAATTCCAGCTCGACCGAAATATTTCCGAAAAAACAAGAGTCAAAAACCTGATTCTGAAACTTCTTATACTTAAGTATAAGCAATATGAGCTCTTGCTCAAAGAATCAAACCGGCTCTTCCAATGGTTTATTGACTCCTTATGGTATTTCAAAATCTTCCTACCTTCAAACTTTTTTTTTTTTTCAAAAATGTTATTATTTTTACTTTCTAATGTTGTTTTTTAATTTTGACAAATTTTAAAAATTCTAAAAAAATATTTAAATTATAATAGTGAAATAAGCTTTTCTACTCAAAGCTTTTTCAAATAATAAATAAACAATTAAAATTAAAAAAAAAAATGCTTATTTCTTTAAAGTTTAAGACTAAGTTAAATATATTAGATTAATATAATATATTAATAATATATTATAAAATAATATATTTGATATAATTTTAAAAATAAAACTCTAGTTATTAATTTTAATTAAGATGACTAAAAATTTGTAAACTAAATAAATAAATAGTTGACTAAAAAAAGTTAACAAAAAATTAGTCGACTAGTTTTTATTTAACTAAAAAGAAAACTCCCATCACTATAAATAATCAAAAGATTGAGATTTTTCACAAATTAAATTACTAATTAAAGTTGCTAAATGAACAAAAAATAAACAAAAACTCATCTAGAAAGAAAAAAAAAGGTATGTCTGACTCGATCAAAATTTGCTTCTAAAGGATAAGGAATGGCGATGGAAATGGAAAGAATTTTCTGGACTCCTTAATTAATCATTAACATTATTTCTTTTAAAAAAAAAAAAAATAATGTTAATGATAAATTTTTAAAAATTAAATCGCAATAATTGGCGTTTATTGAAAAAATATATAAATATTCGATAGGCTATGATAATCAACTTTTATCAACTTGAGTAATATCAACTTAAATAAATTCTGGTCTCTTTTTGTAATTCAATTTTTATATATGGCAAGAATTTTTTTCTATTATATATTTTCAATGGTGCTTTTAAAGTTTAAAATGCCCGGCTTTTTTCGATTTCTAGACAATTATAAATAGGTATTTATATAGCTAATTAGTCTAAAAATATGAAAATGAAGTCATTTTTGTACTTTATCTTTTACTAGAGGTAAATTTAATCAATTAATTTTTTTGAAATTTAAAAATTTTTAACGAGTAAAATTGTTAAGTTTTTATTGTAAGTTAAATTAAAATTTTTTCATATAGATTAAATTTTATTTTTGGTATTTTTATCCTTATGATATTTGCTATTAAATAAATTTTTTGAATAATGAAAAAAGCATTATAAGAAACCTTTTTTTAAATTTTCTGATTCTATAGGCATTGCATTTATCTATAATTTTAATTTAAAATAAAGTTATTGATTATCTTAGTTTATCAATATTATCGAATATTCCGCAAACTTTCGTTTAGATTTTTGTTTGTTTATATTTAAATTAACCTATATAAAAATTTTATCAATTTTTGCAATCAGTTTTTTAATTATATCGATTTTTGCATGATCAACATTTTTGTTTCTAAAAAACCATTAAAAAGAATCATTTTCTACTTTTAAAAATTCTTGATTTTATTCCAATTTATAATAACTTAAATTAAAATTCGTAATCAAAATTAATTTTAGTTTTTATAATAGACCATTTCTGCTTGAGCCACTCAAACGATTCCGTAACCTAGAACTGTAGTAAAATATCGTCGATATCTCAGCCTAAAACCAATCTGTTCAGCCGTCCAATGAGACCGAACCATATGTCTTAAGTAAGCTGACAACTTTTTTAAGAAATTTTTTGTAATTTTTCACTAAACAATAGTAATTTTTCGAAAAATAAAATAGAATTTTTTTAATTTTTTCTCATTCAAAATTTTATTTTACTTATTTTCCACTTTCTGGCGTAAATTTACGCATGTCAAAAAAATATTTTGAGGAAAAAAACTCAAAATAGTTATCATAATTTTTAAAATTAAAGAAAAACTTTGTGTTAAATAATTGAAACTATCAAGCTAAATTGGTGATTAAAATATTTTAGATTAATAAAAATTGATTAAAAAATTTTTTTAAAAATATTTTTTTTTAAATGTGAATAAAATCAGCTTTTAGATGTAGCTTCGTAATCAATCCAAATGAACTTTACATTTCTGCCAGAAAAATTAATGATGTTTATTTCAATTGGATTACATTGTTTCATCTTTTTGAGATTATATAATTAAATTTGGCTAAAAATATAAGGAATATCGGTATTTAGGATTTGCTTATTTAATTGAGAGTCAAATCACAAAATTTTTTCTCGACCTGTTCATCTTTTTTTATTTTTTTTTCAAAAATTTATTTTAAAAATATCCAGTTCGATTATTTTATTATTAGAATCTTAAATTAAATATGGAAAATTTTACGTTACAGTTGCTATGCTGATGTAGGGAAAAATGCTAGAGTAAATCATGTCTTGCTGTTTTTGATTATTTCTATTTACTAATAAGCAGTCTTGTTTAAAAGTCACAAGTCAAGTGCAAGTCAGGACTTTGACTTATTTTAAAATAAGAATTAAAATATATAAAAAAATTATAAGTCTTTAATTTTATTATTTAGGAAAAAATAAAATTATTTGTTAAAATTTCTTATTCAATGTAAATATTGAAACATAATTTTTTAAACAATTCGGGTCTTGTTGCTTATGTGGCCAATTTGCCAGGCCAATTAACTTTTTGTCAATTACAGTGACTAATTAACCTGCATAATTGTGTTTTAGTGTGGTTTTCTTCCTTTTATTCATAATTGTATCAAGAAAAGATTAGATTGTTTTGAATATCTTTATTTTCAAACAAACAAAATCACAATTAAACTTATTATTATTTATTTGTTTTCTGTACCGAGCTAGAGCTCCTTCAGAATAAGTTTAAAAAAAAATATAAAAAAAATAAAATAAAATAAAAATAAAATAAAAATAAAATAAAATTAAAGTTAATAAAATGAGAAAAAAAAAAAGAATCAAAATAAAGTAAATAAGCTAACAAAATGAAAGTTGAAAAGACATAAATAGGAATAGATTGTTACATGTTGCACATGTTTAAATAGTTCAAGTTTCAGGAAAAAAAGAAGAAATAGTAAGGTAGCAATTACACAATGGAGTTGGGTATTCAATATATCTTGATTCGAAACCTTCTTTGTATTCCTTAACCAGTCTTACAACCAATGGAATAGAATGACTCAGTCCTGTCCCAACATATCTCTCACTCAATTCAAAAAGCCGATTCGAGACTGATAGTAATTTTAGTTTATTAAAAGCCTCATGATGCACGATGTTGGAGGGAGTATCATATTTTAACTTAAGAATAGATCTGACTGCTGTATTCTGAATTGCTTGCAGTTTTTTAATATTATTTTCTGAAAATGAATTTAAGCAAGGAAAAGAATAATCTAAAATTGATCCGACCAAGGATTTATAAAGATTTCCTAGTGTGTTTTGATGAAGACCCAATTTTTTGTTTGACAATATCTTAATAATATTTAGCCTATTATTGCAGCGTTCTTTAATTTCGTCTACCAGTATATTAAAATTTAACTTAGAATCAAATTTAATACCAAGAAATTTGATTTCTAATTGGCTCACTATTCCGTTTCTATAAATTTTTAAGTTAAGATTATCACTCTCTTTTTTGTACCTAGAAAAGACTAATGAACACGATTTTTCAACCGATACCTTCATTTTCCTCTTTTTCCAGCCATTGTTCTAGTTCGTTGATGTATTTATTGATCTTGATTTGAATATTCAGTAATTGAACTGTTTGATTCAGACTCGAAGGTATTGTCGTTTTCATTTTCCAAGACAACTAATGGTTTCTTTGATTCTTTTTCTGTGAACTCTTTTTCATTTGGATCAGATTCGGAAAATCTCTTGATTTGATTTTTGGTTTGGAAAAATGTTTCAGTCTCATTCTGATCATTTGAGCGTACATTGACAGGTGACTGACATAGTGGTAGAAAATCGTTTAAACGACTTACCAAATGGTCTTCTAAAACTGGAGTTTTAAGGTGAGTAACTTTAAATCCATTTCCTTTAAATACCATCTCCAATTCGTCTCGAAGCTATTAATTTGCCTAGTAATACCAATTAATATAATATATTTATTAACCACAATTAATATATCTATCAAACAAGTAGAGTAATGCTTAGCAACTGATCTAACTTAGAAAATCAGCCCTATAACACACTCCCCCTTGTTGATAAGCGATGTCCTCATCGCTGAAGTGCCTGATTCACAGAATCCACAAAATCAGCAATCCTCATACCTCGTTGAATTCAGTCACAGAATTCTGCGTTGAACTGTGTCTACTACGGCTGAAGGTCAATCTCGAAGATTGGGGTATTACACACCGTCTCCCGTTTCCTGTGATACGCCAGACAATCCCTCTTCAGGAAAGTAGCTGTTCGTAGTCTACTACGCGGAGGCATAGCGTATCTACCAGCTCTATAGGAGCCTCAGTAGATCATTTAAGCAAATCCTAGGACTCTAACTAATAACTTTACAATATAACTTAATTAAAAAATAAATAAATAAAAGAAATAAATAGAACATAAATCAATATATATAAAACTATTCAAATCGTTTGTATGGTCTTAATCGTTGGAAATGAATCTCAAATGACTTGTTATCCTTCTCTTTTCTATAAGTCACTTAGTTCGCAAGTACCTTGTACAGGCCTTGCCAACTTGGTAGAAGTTTTTGAGTATAACCTTGTTTAGGTACAGGCCAATAAACCATAACTTCAGAGCCTATCTCAAAATTAACATTCTTATAAGTTTTATCATACCGATCTTTGTAATAATTCATTTGCTTTTCTCTTTGTGTCTCTTTATTCTCTTAACTTGCTCTCAATTTATTCAATAGTTTTACTTTATAATGGAATTTGTCTTCAGAATTATCAGGTTCTAAACTCAGCGAAACACCAAATATTACATTGGAAATCTTGAATAATGAGCTTTAAGTCGATATGAAAAGTCTATCTTCCATTTTGGATTGCAATAAAGACACTGATACTTTTCCTAAAAGAAACACATTTATATTAAGCTTTTTTTCATAAATAATAAATAACGCTGGTAGTAGTGATGTTTGATGAGCTACTATTTGATCTTTTCATTCGTGAATAAAAAATTTTTTATGAAAAATCTTTCTCGTTTTTTATTAAAAATATAATATTTTAAGATTAGCAAACCTAAAAGAAGTTGATTATTCTTTATTTTTCATCATGCTAATTTCTAACAAATAATCAAATTTTGTATTGTGAAATTTAATAAAACAAAAAGATTGCTTCAAAATTTTATTTAAAAAATTTTGCTAGATTTTTTTTTTGACAACTGTAACATGAATTTAAAACAACGCTCAGCGTTATGCGTGTCTATATTAATCATATTTACCAAATCTATAAAAAATTCTTCGTTTTTCTTTAAAATTTACAATTGATCCATCATATCTGAAAACTATTTTGGAAAAAGAACACATTAAAAAGACTTTAATTAAATTAATGTATTGTTTTTCGAATTTTTTTGTATTTAGCAGATAAAAATGCGCGTTTAAAGAATACTTTCAATATTTCATTAGCTTTTATCATGATGAATTCTCACGAATTATTGAAAATCGACTTTAAACCCACGTCAAATACTGTTTAATACATTTTTTGCAAAAATCATTTTTTGATATTTTTTAAAGAAAGAATGGAAGTAAGAAATATGCGGTAAAGTTAAACTCTAAAATTTGTAGGCGCAACTACTTTGCGTTAGCAGATAGGATAATTATAAAAAATTTCCTTTGAAAAATCCATTATTTTTGAGAATTTTTGAGTATGCTGATTCTATTCCTGCAATACAAATTATATCTAGTTCGGAAATATCTTTGTAACTCTAATTTTTTTTCTTAAAATTTCTTAACATTTTTTAAAATAGTAAAAAATAAAAAGAATAAAGGCTTAATTTAAATAAATCACCTATCCTTTTCGGAATTAAACAATTCATCTTATATTAAAATAAAATTTCTTTGAAATTTAAATGAAATTTTATTTTAATATCTTCACTGATACGCTTTACTGGTACAGTTCACAAATTCCATATTACCATTTGATTGAGATCTTAGAGAAATTTTTGGGTAAATTAAATTTTAAGTAAATTTACTTTCCTGGAAAATTCTCAAATGGTAACGGAGAAGAAGAAGAAATTGATCTTTTCACAGGAATTACAGCCGTTCTAATAAAATCGTAACGCAGTACGGCCAGCAGGCGCGGCCTCGGCCATTTGGCAGCCCGGCTCGGCCGGCCAACGGCGCCGGTGCAGTCTTTAAACGGAGTCTGCGCCGCCAGGCTAGTCGGCCATATCGGTCAAAGTGTTCGGCCATCTCTGTCAGCCTAGTCGGCCATGTCAGTCAAGTCGGCCGGCCATGTCGGCCAAGTCGGCCAAGGTGTTCGGTCAAGTCGGCCAAGGTGTTCGGTTATGCATGCCAAGGTGTTCGGCCATGTCTACCATGTCTTTTTTAATTGAAAATTGAAAATAATTTTCATATTTTTTTTTTGATTTAAAAAATTTTAATTATTTTTGTTAATTTAATTTTGATACCGGGATTTAAATTTTATTCATGGAGTGTTTTACTTTTTTTTGTATTTTCAAATAAAATTTATTTTTGCAAATTTATTTTTATTTTTTTATTTAAGCCAACAATTCAGAGCATTAAAAGAAAATTTTTTCATTTTTTTCCAAAAGCAAAGAAACTTAAAATTGTTTTATTTTTAGCTCGATTTGTCACCATCACAGTCTGCCACTCCACTCTGATCTGTCTGATCATGTCCACTATTTCAGACAACCAGTTCGACCCCTCCGACTCATCACTTTCTCTGTCAATACTTCCGACCCCTCCGACTCGTCACTTTCTCGGTCAACCCGTCCGACCCTTCCGACTCATTATTAATAAAATATTTTTATATATTTGATTTGTTTTTAAAATAGAGAAAAAAATTAAAGGTATTTTTCAATTTTATTCAATTAATAATTTAAAAAAAAAATTAAATTTGTTTTTTTTCCCTTTTTTTCTTGCGTCGACGCTGTACTCCTACATCTTTTTCCAGTCTGACACATGTTTTAAGATACATTCATTCATAAAAATATCTTAAAAACAAAATTAATTTTTTAATTAATAAAGATTTAAAATAGAAGCTACCTTTTATTTTTAATATTGAATTTGGAAATTCAATTAAATTTTTGATTAAAAAAAATTCTTTTATATATTATTATTTTTATTTTTTTAAATTATATAATTAAGTCATTAATTTAGTTTTTATTCATAAATTTTATTCATTAGACCAGTCTCCTTTGTTATTTGCTACTATTTTTAAGACTTTTTTAAGATGGTTTGACAATTTTCTTCATTTTTCAGTACTCAGATTTGTCTCAAATTCTCTTATGGTTTCAGTCAGTTCTTCTTTACTTTTGCATTGTCTTTTTCTGAAGGATGTTTTAAGGTCGCTCCATAGCATTTCTATCGGATTAAAATTAGTCGAATTTGGAGGTGTTCTTAACTAATAAAAAAAATCATAAAGAATTTTTTTAATTGAAAATAAATATTTATTTTTTTACCCAATTAACTCCATTGTCTCTTAAGAACTGAGTACATAGGTTAGAACTATTCTTCGGATCATTATCTTGTATAAAATAACTTGCAGCCAATTTTTCTCGACTGAATTTTGGAGTAGGTAGTATTCCAATATATACTTATAACCATATTGGTTTAAGTTTGATGTAAAAAGCTATTTTAATAATTATTTAGAAATATTTTGATAAAAGAAGATCTTACACAAAATCTTATCGGTCCTTTGTAACTTATTGCGGCCCAAACATTCACCTTTATTGAACTCTTTTCCCTTATACCAACACAGCTTGGTTTTGAAGATTTTTCTCGAAAAAAGTATAAAGGAAACGTGTTTATTTCTATTTTAGTCTCATCGGCAAAAATAAATCGATTCATGTTGCATGTTTTATATCTTTTGGCAAAATCTTCTCTTTGCCTCTTTTTCATTTGATTTAAATTTGGCCTTCCCCACGCTCTTCTATATACATAACCCAGTTCAATTAATCAAAAAGAATAATTATTTTTTAAAGTATATGATCTCTGTAAATTTGAGCCATAATTTTTTGTCTTTTTGTAGGCTACAATTGTATTATTGTAGAATTGTAGAATTAATATAAAATTTATATAAAATTAATACAATTCTACAATTGTAGCCTTCAATTGTAGCTTTGTATTAAAAGCATTTAAATCTAAAAGTATTAACAAAATCCGATAATTGCAAATGGTTGATATGCTTAAAAGTACAGAAAAAACTCTTCGGACTTGAGAAAATTCAAGTACACTTTTAAACCCATTCGAAGTTTTTATTAAGTTCTTTAATAGAAATTAAATATTTTAACTAAGAATTACTCGGTAAATTCTCTAATCACAGGAGTCACTTTTTTAGAAACTCCATATCTCCGAACAAAATATCCTAAATTAAGGCGATTTTTTTTTAGTTTTAGACCAAATTGGTTTGCTCTGATTGCCTTTTTAAATTTTAAGTATTAAATATTAAAATTTCAATTTTTTAATTACAGTAAGTTTTGGAACAGTTTCTTCAGGATGCAATTTGAGTGCATTTTCACGAATTGCCGTTGCTTTGAGTCCCTTCAGACTTAACTTTCTTATTAAATCTGATATTTTCTTCATTGTTTCTCTATATAAGTTCATTTTCATCTAAATTTAGATAAAAAATATCAAAAATCGAAATACCGACAATATCAACAATGCCACCAAAGAAACTTGAAACAAAAATTTGCATCTAGTACGCATAATGAATAATCAGGCAAATATAGAAAAAGCGCCAAGTAGTATTACAAATTATCTTGGAGCAGCTTGTAAAATTCCAATAGAAGACTGTAAGGATTTTAGAAATTTTGAAAAAGTAAGAATTTTATCTATTTTATTGGTCTCTCAAAGAAGAACGAGCTTCAACCAGCCGATATTACAACCTATGAGAGCGCGCTGAAGAAAACAAGTTGGAAGAGCTTCGATGTTTTCATCCGTGAAATCAACATGTGCCGAGTCGTCACACTCAACAATCAAGACTTCCGCCGTAGCAAGTGTAGTTGTCCCAGCTATGACAAAAAGAACATTTGCAAGCACATCATCGGCGTTGCTAGTTATTTCAAGCTATACACCATTCCACTCGAGATCAAGAACTTGCCTAAGGGAGAAAAACGAAATTTTGTTTTGTTTGTTTGTCGTTTCCTTAAAAAAAAAAAATTGATTATTTCTATAAACGATTTATATTTAAAATTGATTAGATGATCCCCAAATTATTTTGATGATCCCCAAGTGGAGCTATATATTATTAGTGGAGCTTTATTTTATTAGTGGAGCTTTATTTTATTAGTTACAATGGAAATATATTAGTGAAGATATAGAAATATATTAGTGAAGGTAAGGAAATTGTTCCCGTTTTATTTTTCCAAATAAAAAAATATCTACCATAACCAATGTCAATTTTTTTTTCACAAACTACACTACCTGTGTATCCGAATCAACATTACCACCGCATGTATTTATACCACAGCCTGCATTCATACCACAACCTTAATTAATACCGCAGCCTGTATTTTTGTTTAAGTCAGTTTAACCAGCTCTAAATAACATAAATCCGTCTTTTTCAACTAAAAACGCTAAAGCATGTGAGTGTGGACAAACTGACCACAAAACACCCAGAAACTTTAAGTGTCGCTTAAATAAAAAAAAATAAAAACAATTCAATACCAATAAATTTAGTTCCTTTAGCTAATCAGTCATTTGTTTCTATAGAAACCTATTTAAAAGAATTTGATTCATCAAAATATGGACAATTACATAAACAGCCATGGGTAAAAAATGAATTAAATAATTTCATAACAGTTTAAGAGAATACAACACATTCTTTTGTGATGTTTGCAATAAACTTTGGCCTTCAAAAGTTTCTAAATGTGAAACTTGTGAAAAAAATCCACAACTTATACAGAAATTAATGATATGAATCCACACCTTGATTTACTACTTGAAAACATTAAAAAATATTTCTATGAATTGACGATGATTGAAAAGAAGCTTATATCACCAGTAATACCTATTATGAGCGGTTATCGATTAGATGGTGGACAATTTGTTAGTAAAGGTTTTGTAATTAACTTTAAGCAAGACATTACTTCACTAATTACATCACTACCTAGCTTTATATAAGGTTTACCGATTTTGATTGTTAAAAATAATGGAACTCAAAATAATTCAAAAAAATTTTAACTAAATAGAAATAGAGTTTTTACTGTTTTGAATTTCTTAATTGAAAAAAAACCTCCTGGAAGAGTCATTGTATATCTTTAGATTCAAATCATTTAAATTTACTACTTGAAGGTAATTTTCCCAACGATTTTAATGAGATAAATGATAATAAATTAAATCTAGAAGAACAAAATATTATTAATCAAGATTTGGGTCCAGAGATAAATGAGAACACAGTGAATGAGAATGCAAATACTCATTGTGTTGTTAAACAAGAGCAAGATCATAAACTACAATTCTATAAATTAAAAAATCGAATTAATTTGCCACAAATTTCATTGACTCCAATTAATGAATTTGAAACTGATGACCTTTATTCACTTGTATTTCCAAATCTTTTTCCATTTGGTAAAAGAGATCTATCTAAAAAAGCAAGAAAAAGTATGAACAGTAAAACATCAGCTGTCACCCACTTACTAAAATATACCACAATTAACTCTTTTACTACCCATTTGCTCAGCACCAAAGATTCAATTTTTTTATATATGATCATATAAGTAGACAGAGAACTATAGATCAAACTAAGGTATATTTAAACAAAACCCTGTTGATTCAAACTTATCAATTCTTGATTTAAAGAAAATGCAAAATGATGGTTTCTAGTATGAATTAATATTATATTTGTCTGTAAAAGCCTAATCTAATTAAATTTAATACTTATATTAGCTGAACAACTTTTTCGTAGAATGACGCCATATTCTGCTAATATCACTGGCTATAACGCCTTCTGATTCGAAAGAAAATCTGAACTTGAGAGTACTTTTGAGCAAAAAAAGCCTGCTACAGTTTTTTTTACATTTTCTTATGTTGATAACCACTGGGAAGATTTGCACAGATTACTCCCAGGTGGATTTTCAACTGATCCAAAAAACTGTTATTCATCACACTTATTTGATAGCTTTTTTGGGATTAGGGTTAATGAATTTTTAAAAAAGCTATTTGACGGGATCTTAGACTGCGAATGGAGATGGAATAGATACGAACGGCAGTCAAGATCATCAATACACGCACATGGTTCGACTCGCTTTAAAAACGACCCAGGACTAAATGAACTTTCTAAAAAAGTTTTTGTTAGACGATTAGCAAATACCAAACTAGAGAAGGGTGGTTTTACTCCAACTAGATTAATTGAACTTAAAGAACTTGCAAAAGATGGCATTGTTTCAGAAAACAAAGTGATAATTTACGCAGAAACCCTTTTATCTGCTATTAAACCCAGAGTTTAGAGTTACTTCTATGAATGAAGATGAGTATGACAAGGATTATTACGACCTTGTAAATTGTGTACAAATACATAATTATAACTGGTGAGTCATAATGTTTTGGACAAATTTCAAAGTTATAAAAAAATGTGAAAGGATAATCGGAGAAGGCTGAAATTTTACACACTTGTTAATTAGCTCTTCTAGTTAATTTTTTTTGGTATTGGTTTCTACCTGCGTATACTTGGAATTTTCTCGGGCCAAAAACGTACCTGCTTTTCTTTGAGCTCAGTGTCCCAGACCTAAAATTTTTTTTAGTCATATTCTTTACATTTTTAGCTCTTTAATGATCCTAAGATCATATTTTTAAGTTCAAAAGATATGCTTAAAAAACCGACTATAAAAGCTTATTTTAAAGATTTGTCCAAAAATTTGTAAAAAAGCGGCTTTTAATCGATTGCTTTCGATAGGAATATCCTATTTTCATGAAATTATGCACAAATGTACATTGATATGAGTGAATTGTCCCCTGATAATATTAAGCAGATCTAAGGTTCCATTCGACTTCAAGAATAAAATTTCTAGTAAAAAAGTATATAATGGTCAGGTTGAAATTTCTTTATAAAAGCATTAGTGAAAAAGGATTTTTTTATGATTTTTATAAAGCTTTAAGGACGAGCTTTCTTAACCTATCTTGATCATAAGGATTCCGTTCTTTAATTTCGAGAAAATTTAAACTCAACTTTTGTAAAAAAATTTATTTATTGCAATATTCCCCTTTTGCTAATTCAACTGCCCTATCCTTTTTATTAAAGCTTGAAACTGCTTTTTTTTAAAGGATGATTTACTTCTGGTAAACTGTACTCTTGTTAAAAAAATTTTGTTATTTAAATTCTTATCGAATTTTATGAATAATTTGAGTTTTTTTTAATTTTTGTAAAATTTCAGCCTTCTCCAATTATCTTTTCACATTTTTTTATAACTTTGAAATTTGTCCAAAACATTATGACTCACCCGTTAGACAAAACGGATACCGTAAGTCTATAAAAGCGGAAAAGAGTGTCGCTTTGAGTTTCCATTCTCATTCCGGAAAAGTCTGAAATAGTTTTTATTGAAAATGGTGGTACAATTGTTGCTGAAATAAAGCTTAAAAGGAATGACCCTAATATTAATGTTCATAATATTTTATGTTGTCATCAATGGTGAGGGATTACAGATATGCAAATTATTATTGATAAAAGTGCTGAAATTAGATATATGGTGAAATGCTACTAAGCCTGAAAAGTCAAGCCAAACGTTTATTGATACCTTCAAGACTATGTTGTCACATTCATCTGATGAAGATAGCCCTAAACAAAAACTCCGTTCCATAATGCTAAAAAACTCATGTGGTCAGAGAGATATTGGACAATGTGAAGTGTGTCAATTACTTATGAGTGATCCACTTTACCAAAGCTCTTTCCAATATGTATATCAATCATTAGATTAATATTCTAGATTAATTGATGTAGATGAAATCCAAAAACAAAACGATGAAGAATTTCCAAAAGTAAAAATGTCAATGTTGGATTTTTATTCAAATAGATTCGAGTTAAAAGGAGCTTGAATGAAAAAGCCATATCGCAATTAGAAAAAGTTTATAATTTAGTAGACTTGTCAATATTTTCAAATTTAAATAATAAATTGATAACTCGACCAAAGTCAGAAAAAAAAGTCATTATAACAAATTCTAAAACTTGTTATAATCCACAAGATCAACTAAATCATAATAAATTTTGTTATTTTCAATTGATTAGATATAGTTCTCGGGATAATAGCCAATTAAAGCAAATTAGCAACTTCAACGATGCGATAGAGAGATTACGATCCTTTATAAAAAAAGCACCTGAAAATGTAATAAAGTAATTATCCAAATTGACTGAAATGTCTTTAAAATAGAGTACTCTATTTTAGTGACATGTAATTCAATATTGAGCACTTAAAAAAATAAATAAAAATTCATTTTTATTGACATGTAATTAAAAGCGAAAAAATTAAAAAATAATTAAAAACTGTTCCAGCTTTAATGACATGATTTTAAAGATTTAAAATAACTATGTTTAAAGATGAAAATAATGTTTAAATCTTAATAAAGATTCAGTTCTTTTTAAGCATAAAGTGATTAAGCTTTATGAATTATTGTTAAAATTCGAGATATATAAATGAATGAATTGACTGGTGAATTTTATAATATAAAATAATAATAAAGAGGAATACAGGATTTGCATTGAAAATTTGCCCCTGTTTTATTTTTGATTAGATCACTCAAATTTTTTATTTTTATCAATAAAAATACCTTTTTTAAACTGTATTCAGAATATTTTAAATATTTTTTAAATTTTTGTTCCAAAGTTTACCAATTTGGAAAATAAAATATTTTTCATTGACAAATCTAACTTAACAATAAATTCTTTTTTAATATTAATGTTAAATGAAACTGAGGAACAAATTTTTTACATTACTATAGTTTTCATATCATTAAAAAAGATGTCTAAGTTTTCAGGGATCAAGTATTTAGTATTAATTAAGTAAATTTGACACTCTGTCCAACATAATGGATCAAGAAACTCAAATAAAATTCAACTACTAACACTCTTAATTCGACTTTTTGAATTCGGTTATAGATATGTTGAAGCTGAATAATTCTATTACATTGGTAGTCAGATTGGTGAAAGAATATGGAGAGGATTCCGAACCAAGACATATTGACATACTCTTAATTCAATATTTTTTTTAATTTAAACTTTTTCAATATTTACTTTTTATTTTATTTTAATATTTTCTTTTCAGTTTTGATTTGCTTTTTATCTGAAAAAGCTTTAGTTCGACATAGCAAAACAAAAAAAATAAATAATTTAATTCAATTTTTAATTAGCTAAAATTATATAATATCTCAAGCTATTCTTTTGTGTTTCATTTTTTTTGTGCTTAACTTTTTCGATTCATTTTTATTTTTTGCTTTACTTTTTCGATTCATTTTTATTTTTTGCTACACTTTTACTATTCATTCTTTTTTTGTGCTATACTTTTTCGATTCATCAATTTTTATTTCTAAGGAAAAAATAGTTAAATAAAAATCAAACATCTCTTTAAATAGGTAATAAAAATGGTCATTTATTCTAATTATTGTTTTTTTTAGTTTGTTAATTTTTACATAAAAGTTTTCTAAATCAAGACTTGTCAAAATTGAGGAAAAGAAATCAGAAAAAGTTAGACTCAACTAATGACCGACGTTTTTTATTAAAAGACCTAAATTTTTTAAGACTTGAATTTCAAAAAATTTTGAGGTGACACAATATTAAGTTACTCAAAAAAGATTTTGAAACTGTCCTATAAAATTCGAATTCTAGAATAAATTGCTTAAAAAATTAGTGTAATTTTAATAAGAAAAATATTAACTTTTCTTAAATGTTTTGCAGGATTTTTATGAACAAAACATTTTATCAGGAAAGATTATTTATTGATATATTTTTGTTTTTATGCTTGACTTTTACGATTCATTTTTATTGTTTGCTACACTTTTTCGATTCATTTTTATTGTTTGCTACACTTTTTCGATTCATTTTTATTTTTTGCTTTACTTTTTCGATTCATTTTTATTTTTTGCTACACTTTTACTATTCATTCTTTTTTTGCGCTATACTTTTTCGATTCAATAATATATATTTTTAAGAAAAAATTAGTTAAATTGTGAAGATTTAATTAATCAGTATGTTGTAGAAGATCAACTCGAAACTGTGTTGGATCGAAAAACTGTTTCTTAAAAAAAATACTCATTAAAAATCAAACATGTTGCATCAAAAATAGAATATTTATATTGTATTGTTTTAAAACAAAAATTCTTAACTTTCATATTTTTTGAATAAAGTAAAGAAATAACTTTTGAAAAGGATCTTTTTTTTTAATTTAATTTTAATTTTGTTTTTTTTTGAATGACTCAATTTAAAGAGTTCATTTTTGCATTGTTAAGTTTCTGAAATGACTTTTAAAACAAATTTTTTTTTTTTTTCAATTATTCAAATTTTTTTTTTCGAATAAATATTTTTAAAAGTATTGTCACAATATCATTTAGTTTCTGTTTGTCTAGAAGTATCCTGTGAAATCAATACATTTAGTTTTATTCAAATTAAAAAAAAATAAAGTTTTTTTTAAGAAAAAGGTTGATTATCTTTAAAGTTTAAAAAAAAATTTAGACTTGTCCAAATTCAGGAAAAAAAACGATAAAATATTGCTTTGACAAGAAATTAATAAGAAAAATATTAACTTTTCTATAAAATTTTGCAGGATTATTTTTAAACATTTTATGAAATATTTTATCCGGAAAGATTTGTTGTGCAGATGATAATTTTTTTTTGTTTTGTGTATTGTTTTCTGTTTTCTGTTCATGTATTTTGATTTATTTAAGACTTGCTATAAGTAATTTTTAACTTTTCAAAATAAAAAACTTAGCAAATTGAACACTAAAAAATTTTATAAAATTTTTTACGGAAATCTGAGACCTACAATTTAACCTTCAACTATGGCAAGAATTTCCTGAAAATAAAAATGAAAGTTTGTCAAAAGTCATGACTTAACTAAGATTTTAAATTTTATTTTTTCTTCAAAATAAATTATAACTTAGACATAAGGCTCTTTTTTGTATGTTGAATTTTTTTGAAAGAAATTGATCAATTAAGATTATAAATAAATTAACTAACTTTAAAAATCATTTTTTTTAGACATTTATTTCTTTTCAATGGACTAAGATGCTTTTTTGTAAAATTATGCTAAATTTCAATTTTTCAAAAATGATCCTTAAAATTCAAAATCAAAATCTTGTAAAAAAATAAATACTTTTTCTATTAATCTGTATGATTCTTTATCAAAACTTTCGGTTTCGATCTCATTACTTTTAACTGTATTCAAATTCAGGATTAAGACATTGCAGGAAAAGAAATTTTTTTACTCTATTTGCTTTATTGAATCTTTGTGAGCATTTTGAGTTTAGATTCCAATAATTTTTTCCTTAGCTAAGGGTTAGATAGATGAGAAGTTTCTATAGTTTCTCTAAATTCACTGTAAGATACTTTTTTTTTGTTTTTTACAGATATCCCAGTCAAAAATGTTTTAAATATTTTATATAGTTTCTTTAAATTTTCTTCTAAAATCTCTTTTAAAATTTTGAAGAAAAAATAGAGATATCTTAGAGATAAAAAAAATTCTATGAATAAAAAATCTTTTCCTTTACTCTTTAATTTTTGTAAAATGCTTAATCTGTTTACTTAATCAAAAAAATTCTTGGGGATTTTTTGAAGTTTCTTTACAGATTCTTTAAAAAAATCTTGAGTGAATAACATGTTAAAGAAAATTTTGAAATATTTCAGAAAATAGACAAATTTTAAAAACGTCATTTTTCCATATTTTTTAATTTGGTTTAATTTTTATTATTGAGAATTTTGTCACTATAAGTTTTGGACTGTTGTTCTGTCAATTCATCTAGATTCATTTTCGGAGTGGCAAAGTAAAACAAAGAATCCAAATAATATATCTTAATAACTTTTTTTCCAGAATATTTCATTGATGAGCAATTGTTAAGTCTTCTGCTTTTATAAAGAGTTCTGTGTAAAATTTGTTGGAAAAAATTATGTTGAAAAAAGAATTAGCATTAAAAAAAATTATTAGAATATAAATGAATAAATTCAATTTTGACTGTATTTTTTTTATTTTTTCTACTTAATTTATTTTTTTATTTTTTTATTCCTATGAACTTAATCGAATTTTATAAATTAAAGAGCTGGTGTTCCACTGACCTTCCCAGCCTGAATGAATAAATTTTCCGGTAAAAATTAATTTTGCTGTTAAAAAGAAAAATTATCAGAATAAAGAAATATAGGTCATTCCTGAATTCCTTTTGAGAAAATTTTTTAAAAAATTTCCGTGAAAAAAGAAAACGTTTAAAAATGGCAAAAAAAATTAAAAATTTTTGCCCTGACTAATGACCGTTCACCAAAAAGTTGACGGTATTTCTATAGTTTTTATTGAATAAAGCAGCATGCTAATTTGCTTGCTTTGGATTGTTAGCGTTTTCTTTTTTTATTGATAGGTACCACAGTTCGCTTAATTATTTTCCAATTTTTCAAGATACAGTAAGATCTACTTTTTAGAAGAAAATAATTAAATCATCATTCGTGTTTTTATAAGGTCATAAGTTCAAAATTAAGATATATAATCCATGATCTTACATTCTAGCTTAATAACGCTTTTAAAAAAAAATAACCTAATTACTTTCAAATTTTAATTAATATAATAAGGAAAATTCTATTATTTTTTTCACAATTGCTAAAATGTCATAAGTCAAATCCATGTGCGAGTTTATTTTTTTTTTATTTAGGACTTGGGCTTCAATTTAATTTGTTTTGTCTTAAACTAGACCTCCAAAATAAATTGCTGGAACGGTAAAAAATTTATGTGCCCGTGATCATGACTGATCAATGCTCATTTTACAGTTCCACTTAATTATTTTGACGGCCTAGTTTAAGTCATAGTTACTAAAATTAAAGTCCAAGTTCGATCTTTGAGTTTATTTAAGACTTGTTACTCTTAAGCAACTCTTTGCTATGCTTAGATCATTTCTTCTCATCTAATACACCAATTCCCCAAAAAGAAAGCTTCACACCTAGGATTTTTCTTTTAATTTGTTTAAATAGCTAATAAAAGAAAAAATTATTCGGATCCTGACCAAATATACTCACATAGATTCAATTAGGCAAATGGAGCTAAAAAAAGTTTTTTTTTCTGCATGTCTTTAATCCAGACTTGTTTTTAAGTCACAGTTTTAAGTCTAAGTCACAAAATTTTAAGTCAAAGTAATGACTTGACTTAAAGTTTTTTTTTTTCGTCAAGTCAATGACATAAAATTTTTATTTTTTTTTGACAAATTCATCAAATAAATTATTCTGAATTTCGATTTTCGTAAAGTAATTGTTCTAGGAAAATTATATTTAATTGAAGATCACAAAAATTTCTACCTACTGTAAAAATTAATTGCAAGAAAAGAAATGAAATATGGCAAATCTATATGCATTAGACAACTATAGAGAATATAAATATTATGATATAAAGCCTAATCTATCAAATTTAAATAAAAATTTAATCTAATTTCTTCATATTTTTGTCAAAAAAATAAAATTTTTAAGGCATTGACTTGACTTGACTTGACTTAACACTAGAAGCACTAAAATTTTTAACTACTAGAAGCACCAAAACGAGTCATTTTGACTCGTTTTAGTGGAGTCTAATGTATAAAAATTTATTATTTGGATAAAACAATTCAATACTTAATTTTAATTGAGCGAAAATACAAATTTGGCTAAAAAAAGTATCTGGCAAAAATTTAATCCTCTAATGAATTCATTTCTTTTTAAGCCAATTCTTCGTCTTTCATGTAAAATACGCAAACTATAATTTTTTTATTTTTTAAATTTGCTTATCTTCGTTCAAGTATTAGGATTTAAGTCAGTTTTTTAAAGATTTGTATACTTTTTATTAATATTTTATGGCTCATCCATTGATTTTGTAGATTAAGTCAAAATTTATATTAAAAAGCGGGTCAAAATGACTCGTTTTGGTGCTTCTAGTAGTATATACTTGATTCAGTACAAAGGATTTTTTTTTTATTTGAATTTAGTTAATTTAGATAGTTATTCTTATTATTATGCTGAGAAAAATAAATTTTGCTCAAATAGAAAAAATCGACTTAGATTTTAGCGGCCAAAAATCGAAAAAGAGTCATTTTGACTCGTTGGTGTTTCTAGTGTTAAGACTTTTGGCTTAAAAACAAAACTGCTTTAATCTTGAATTTGAATAAAGTTAAAACTAAAGAGATCTAAACCAGAGACTTTGATAAAGAAAAATAAAAATTAATAGAAAAAGCACTTACTTCTACAATATATCATCAATATTAAGGATAATTTTTGAAAAAAGCAAAATTTTACGGAAAAACATTTTTGTCCATAAGTTTCTTTAAAAAACTAGCAAAATTTCATTTTTATTTACCATTTTTTTTTGAAAATCTGGCTTTGGGTTGGAAGTTTTTAACTCTAGATTATCTTTTTTTTAAAGAGATTATTATTAAAAAGATTTTTAAAGAATTTTTAAAGATACTACAAAATGCCTTTAAAAAAATTTGACTGGGATATCTGTAAAGAATTCTTTTATCTATATAAATATCTCTATTTTCTCTTCAAAATAGGTCAAATTATAGAATTTTTTATAAAGTATCTTTTAAGAAACTTTATAAAATCTACATAAAATGTTTGACTGGGTATACAGGAAATGTAAATAATCAAATAAAAACATTTTATAAAATTATACAGTGTTCGATCTGCTTATATTGTTCAATTTGAAAAGTTAAAAATTATTTTTAAGCACGTGTATTAGAAATAAAATCTTCATCAATTAAAAAGACAAACAAACATGTTTTAAATTATTTTAATTCCTTTATTTTTTTTAAAGCTTATTTCCACGAAAAACTTTCTATTTATTTTATTTTAGTTATCTTATTTAACTTTATTGTTAATTTTGTATTTTATTCTGAGAAGCTTTGGCTCGATACACAAACCAATAAAAATTAAAGATATATATCATTTGAACAACAATAATAAAAAGCAACAACTTAAAAAAATCTTTCTTATTAATTTCTTGTCAAAGCAATATTTTATCGTTTTTTTTCCTGAATTTGGACAAGTCTAAATTTTTTTTTTAAACTTTAAAGATAATCAACCTTTTTCTTAAAAAAACTTTATTTTTTTTTAATTTGAATAAAACTAAATGTATTGATTTCACAGGATACTTCTAGACAAACAGAAACTAAATGATATTGTGACAATACTTTTAAAAATATTTATTCGAAAAAAAAATTTGAATAATTGAAAAAAAAAAAAAATTTTTTTTAAAAGTCATTTCAGAAACTTAACAATGCAAAAATGAACTCTTTAAATTGAGTCATTCAAAAAAAAACAAAATTAAAATTAAATTAAAAAAAAAGATCCTTTTCAAAAGTTATTTCTTTACTTTATTCAAAAAATATGAAAGTTAAGAATTTTTGTTTTAAAACAATACAATATAAATATTCTATTTTTGATGCAACATGTTTGATTTTTAATGAGTATTTTTTTTAAGAAACAGTTTTTCGAT
This sequence comes from Brachionus asplanchnoidis, assembly GCA_025491095.1. NCBI lineage: Eukaryota > Metazoa > Rotifera > Eurotatoria > Ploima > Brachionidae > Brachionus > Brachionus asplanchnoidis. The sequence goes on along the minus strand of JAILYF010000027.1, from coordinate 1,328,571 downwards.
CCAACACAGTTTCGAGTTGATCTTCTACAACATACTGATTAATTAAATCTTCACAATTTAACTAATTTTTTCTTAAAAATATATATTATTGAATCGAAAAAGTATAGCGCAAAAAAAGAATGAATAGTAAAAGTGTAGCAAAAAATAAAAATGAATCGAAAAAGTAAAGCAAAAAATAAAAATGAATCGAAAAAGTGTAGCAAACAATAAAAATGAATCGTAAAAGTCAAGCATAAAAACAAAAATATATCAATAAATAATCTTTCCTGATAAAATGTTTTGTTCATAAAAATCCTGCAAAACATTTAAGAAAAGTTAATATTTTTCTTATTAAAATTACACTAATTTTTTAAGCAATTTATTCTAGAATTCGAATTTTATAGGACAGTTTCAAAATCTTTTTTGAGTAACTTAATATTGTGTCACCTCAAAATTTTTTGAAATTCAAGTCTTAAAAAATTTAGGTCTTTTAATAAAAAACGTCGGTCATTAGTTGAGTCTAACTTTTTCTGATTTCTTTTCCTCAATTTTGACAAGTCTTGATTTAGAAAACTTTTATGTAAAAATTAACAAACTAAAAAAAACAATAATTAGAATATATGACCATTTTTATTACCTATTTAAAGAGATGTTTGATTTTTATTTAACTATTTTTTCCTTAGAAATAAAAATTGATGAATCGAAAAAGTATAGCACAAAAAAAATGAAACACAAAAGAATAGCTTGAGATATTATATAATTTTAGCTAATTAAAAATTGAATTAAATTATTTATTTTTTTTGTTTTGCTATGTCGAACTAAAGCTTTTTCAGATAAAAAGCAAATCAAAACTGAAAAGAAAATATTAAAATAAAATAAAAAGTAAATATTGAAAAAGTTTAAATTAAAAAAAATATTGAATTAAGAGTATGTCAATATGTCTTGGTTCGGAATCCTCTCCATATTCTTTCACCAATCTGACTACCAATGTAATAGAATTATTCAGCTTCAACATATCTATAACCGAATTCAAAAAGTCGAATCAAGAGTGTTAGTAGTTGAATTTTATTTGAGTTTCTTGATCCATTATGTTGGACAGAGTGTCAAATTTACTTAATTAATACTAAATACTTGATCCCTGAAAACTTAGACATCTTTTTTAATGATATGAAAACTATAGTAATGTAAAAAATTTGTTCCTCAGTTTCATTTAACATTAATATTAAAAAAGAATTTATTGTTAAGTTAGATTTGTCAATGAAAAATATTTTATTTTCCAAATTGGTAAACTTTGGAACAAAAATTTAAAAAATATTTAAAATATTCTGAATACAGTTTAAAAAAGGTATTTTTATTGATAAAAATAAAAAATTTGAGTGATCTAATCAAAAATAAAACAGGGGCAAATTTTCAATGCAAATCCTGTATTCCTCTTTGAAAATAAAATTATAATAAATTAAAATTGTCACAAAATGGATAAAACGTCACAAAATCAGGAACTTATGGTAGAAAACCTGCTAGATGAGTTAACAAATATCGAGATAACAATGGAAGTTAGCGCCAGCTCACCTGAAAGACTGCCAAAAATAAACAAGAGACAAAAAACTGATTCTGACACTTCTTTAAACATCAATCAATTAGACGAAAGAATTGAACGACTAGAGAAGGACAATAAAATACTGAGGGAAAGTCTTGCGAAGGTACTTCAAATTAGCACAACTATTCTAAACCTCTTGCCTTCTTCACCCCCCCCAACAAATGACAAACACTGCCCCTACTTGGATCACAGTGGTCAACAAAAATACTAAACCAGATGGAAAATCCAACTCTAAACCAGTCATGAGCGAACATCAAATTAACGTCCTAAACTCAGCCACTGATGAAATGAATGAACAAGAAAGAAGAAAAAATTCGATTCTGATTGTATTCGGTGTCCAAATATCCAAAAAAAAAGAAGCCGCAGACCGTAAAAAAAATGACGAAGACGAGATTAATAAAATTCTGGCCTACATTAATAATGGAAATAAACTGGAAACAACTATTATTCGATTTAAACCAAAGTCAGAATCTGAAACAATCACCCCTGTACTGATAAAATTTAAAGACGAAAAAACGCGAAATGAAATACTATATAACTCAAAGAAACTTAGAGAGAAAAAAGCTTTCTATAAAATTTATCTAAATCCTGACCTAACTGTAGCCCAACAACACAACTTTAAATTATTACGTGAAAAATGCAAACAACAAAATGGAAAAGAGTCGGACAAGGACTACGTACATGTGATTCGAAACAACGCCATTAAAAGAGTGATAAGAAGAGAATCAAACGAAAAGGCAGGATCCTCAAAACACTAGCAGCTACCAACTGATATAGATCGATCGATAATGCAACTGAATGAAAGTCTTCTTAGTGATAACTTCAAAGAGCTTTTCACAACAAATAACTTAACAAAGCCGACGAATGATGTACAAATACAAGAAGAAGTAGATAATTACGCAAGTCTAACTGAGAATATAATTGATCAAAGCGAAACTGAGGTAAAAGTGGAAACAATTAAAAATATAATCGAAAATTTGCCTAATGGAAAGTCTTGCGGATTCGCAGAAGTGAACTATGAAATGTTCAAATATGGACCAACTGATCAACTAGCTTGTATAATAGCAATTATTTTTAGAAAAATGATTGAAAACAACATCATCCCCTACCTTTTTAATATTAGCAAAATCCTACCAGTGATTAAAAAAGAGAATGAAAGTAATTCAGATATAAATAACGTAAGGCCAATTACAGTATCTGACCCACTTGCAAACATTTTCGAAATGTACATCCTTGAGAGAATGAAACAAACATATCAAGACTGTGAGACACAATTTGGCTTCAAATCAAACAGCTCAACTAATCATGCTGTATTTGTTCTTGATGAAACAATCAAACACTATAAAATGAAACGGAAACCAATCTTTATATGTGCAATAGATGCAAGCAAAGCCTTTGATAAAGTCAACAGAGTCAAACTCCTGCAATCGCTAATTGGAAAAATCGACCCAGAGTTATGGATATTACTTAAAAATTATTATGAAAACTCACTTGCATACGTACAAAATCGAAACCAAACAAGACCAATGTTTAAAACATGCATTGGTGTTAAACAAGGTGGCCCGTTATCGCCAAAATTATTCTCAATTTATGTCGAACAATTGATTGAAAAAATTAGAAAGACAAATCTAATAACAGAAGTGAATGGAATTCAAACTGGAGTGCTTATGTACGCTGACGACTTACTGCTAATTACCGATAGCGCAGAAAAGCTCCGACAAGTCCTCAAAATTTGTGAAAACTTTGGTCAAGAAAAAGAAATTAAATTCAATCAAAAAAAAACACAAATAATGGCAATCAACAACAAGAAAAAAGAAAAATGTATCCTCTGCAATCAAGAGATTGAGTGGGTACAAAAACTCAAATACCTTGGTGTTACAGTTACACAAAATAACAAAAGCAATACACACCTTCAAGAGAGAAGATTGGCAAGTTGGAAAGCATATCATGCACTTAAGTCACAAATTGAAATTGAAGGAAAAGACCTAGACCAAAAAGTTAAAAGTCAACTTTTTAAAACTTACATTAGACCAATTACGTACTACGGCTTAGAAAACTGTTACCTAAACAAGACTGAAACAAAAAAAATTCAAACAATGGAGGGCATTATGATGAAAAGAATCATAGGAGTTAATAAAAGGACACATACAACGAACTAACTTTTTGCATTAGACGTTGAACCGGTTGAATTGAAAAGTAAAAAAATCAAGACGAAATTTGCGAAACGATTACTTGAGAATGGCTACACTCACGAATTGCTACAATTGATCGAGAATAATGAACGAGACGAAAATAGGTTCAAGAATAAATTTCTAAATGAGATGAAAGAAATTATAAAAACTCAAGAAAAACTAGATATCGAAAAAATAAAAAGAGTAATCAAGGAAACAGAGGAAGAAAAAAAGATAATGGCAAAGAATGGTATAAGTGACTCAATCAAAACATGTTTTGACATGATAAACAGTAATGATCAAAATGGAAAAACCCTTCTTAACCTACTTATAAAGGCATTCTAAAAAAAAAAATCGGAGGAAAAACAATTACAAATTTATTTGTAAGATTAAATGAATAATTAATTAAAAGATTTAAATATTTTATATTTTTATGTTTATTATGAAAAAAAAATTAAAACTCTAGTATGTACAAATTATAAATTATTCTTTTAATTGAAACTAAATTAACAAAATAATCTTCATTTCATTTTTTATTTACAAATTTGTATCATTATTTTCTGTCTTACATTTTACTTTTTACACTTTTAATTTTTAATTTTAATACATCGCCAGAATTGGCGCAAAATGAAATAAATAAATAAATAAATAAATATAAATGAATGAAATAATTCTTCTAGTGCTTTTATTTTTCAAGAGTTTGTTTAATGGTTGAAGCTTTAGGCTTAAGTCTAAAAATGAAGATTAAAATTTTCAAAAGATGATCCTACACAATTGGCTTTAAAAGAGCAGCCATTCAATATTATTATCTTACTAAAAGTAAGAAAAAAACTTCTGCCAATCTAAACATATCAAGGACTGGATTGATTCACTGGATTTCTCAAAGAGAAACAATTTTTAATAAATTACAAAGAATTCAAGAAAGAAGAGCAAAAAGTGGACAGAGGAAAAATCAATCATTTAATCCTGAAAACGAAGATAAATTATTTGAGTGGTCTAAAGAACAAAGAAATATCAAATAGGTATCTCAAGCATCGAAGTTCAAAATAAAATGTTATCGCTGGTTGATCAATGTAGACCAAAATTAAATCAAGATTTTGTTGCGTCGTATGGATGGCTGAGGCGCTTTAAAAAAAGGTATAATTTAGTCCTTAGGCGGATTTCCGGTTCAGGAAAAGAAATTCCAAAAAACTGCAAAATGATAATTCATGTTTATCTTGATGAAATTTTTTATGAACGAATTTCGTTTTTAATAAAAATTTATTATAAACAAAGAAGAAATTCATTTTTTTGGTTCTTTAAAATAAACAAAAAAAAATTAAATCTTAAATAATGAGCAATCGCCAACCACATAACCAAAACGCCCTTGAGCAATCGAATTCTTTGAACCAGATAAATCCAACTTCGTCTGGTGTTATGACGAGAAGGCGCATACGAGAAATTCTACTGAATCGCGAAATTAATGAAAATGATGTGGAAAGACAGGAAAATAACCCAAACATTTCAACGACTGAATTAAGACAGGAGCAAACTAATGACGCTTCATTAAATTACTTTATTACACCCCAAGGTATTTTTTTTTTATGTTGGATTTTTAGACTTTTAATTCTGATGGCTTGGATAAATACAAACTCTATTATTTTTCTTATTTTTAATTTATTTTTTTTCTAAAATCTCTAAAATTTAGGAATTTAACTAGATTTTGATTTTTTTATCTTTAGAGGATAAAAGTTAACTGAGTTCTTAGCAAAGTTTTAATTAACGAAATTTTATGAATTTTATTCTTAGTTTTTTAAAACTTTGAAATTTTTCTTTTTACAAAAAAACTGATGATAAATTGTTTTTTTCGATTAAATAAAAATAGTTCAAAATATTTTTTTAATCAAAAAATATATTGATATTTTTATAAATATTATATTTATTCAAGGCTTTTAATATTCACAAATAAATAAAACTGATCCTTTTAGAAATCAAAAAATTAAATATTTTTAAGACAAGTTAAAAATTGATAAACTAATACGAGATAGCATAGAAGACAAGTTTGAGTTTAAAATAATCAAAATTGGACAAAAACATGCCAAATACACTTCGACCTTAAATTTTTTTGATTTCCGCGACGAATATACAGAAAAACCAGAAAACCCGATTCAGTTTAAGTGTATTATTTGTGGCAAAATTTATAATGCAAAGCTTGGTGCTACATCGAACCTAAATAAGCACCTTGATGAACATAATATCATCGAAAATTGGCTAAATTCATACGAAAAAAATCAAAAAAGAGGAAAAAAAAGATTCAATATGACAGATAAGGATACAAATTTAGTCAAATACTTTTTAACATCCAACACTGCAATTGCACAGTTAAAAAATCCTTATTTGAGAGCTCTTTTGATAACAAAGCTTCCACATCCTCATACATTTACGAAATCAATTCTTCCACGTGTTTTCAAAAAAATGAAAAAAAACATCGAAGTAAAATTAAAAGAGGCAGTTTTTATATGTTTAATTGTCGATTTATGGACCAATCCTAATATGGTCAAATATTTAGCAATTTGTGCTTCAATGGTTTATAAAAACTTCGCCAAAGAGCTAAGGGTTATTGGAATGGAACTAATGCAATTTTCTAATTCTGAGTCGATTAAAGAGGCCATTGAAAAATGTGTAAATAAGTATGAATTTGACAAAACCAAAATCGCTGGAGTTGTTTGTGACCAAGACTCTGCGTTAGTTAGGCTCTTTAGACAAAATGAAAATCTACTATTCGATGAATTCATTGAAAATGCAGATGTTAATGCCAATGGGTTTGAAGACGTGGACGAAGCCGATGACGTCGATTTAGAGGAATTAAGTAATGAACAAGAACAAGAACAAGAACAAGAACAAGCAGAACCTGAGCATAATGCAGATTTTTATAGATTTGATGCTATCGATGAAGAAATCGATCGAATAGCTGGAGAGATTGACGAATATGGAAGTATAAATGATTCGGGAGATGAGTCAAATGATTCAGACACGGAGGATACAGAAAATAGTGCAAACCTACATGATGATGACTTTTTAAATGAAAGCACAATTAATTTACTTAACATTCAAATAGGAACAAATACAATTCCGCGATATTCCTGTGCTGCTCACAAAATTAACTTGGTGGTAAAAACTTCAATTAAATCTTGTAAGAGAATACTTAGGCTTCTGGCTAAATTGTCAAAATATGCTGCTAGTGTAAGGACTTCTACTATTATAAGCTATGATTTTACCGAAAAAAAGGCAAAACTTAGATGTGAAAATGGGACACGTTGGTCCTCTTCTTATTTAATGCTTCAGTCATTCTATAAAGCATATGAGAAAAGCGCCTTTCCAACAGATAAACCATGCCCTGTAAGAAAAACGAAAATAGTTTCATATTTAAAAATTTTGCGACCACTATATTCTTTCTCATTGCTTGCCCAAAAATCTGATTGGCATATTGGTGATGTAATACCAGGTCTTATAATCTTTCAGTTATCTCTTAGTGAATTTCAGGAAACCGGGGAAAAAAAAAGGCTTATCGATAAACTTATATCGCAGTTAAAAGAACGATTCCAATTTGAGTTAGAATCGCAATTCTATTTGTTAGCAGCAATTCTAAATACATCAAAGTTAAATTTTTGGTTTGAACAGCCTTATGCTAGAGAATATTCTGATAAGATAATTTTCAATTTTTCCGAAACTGTTTCTAAAATTTACCATAAGTATTTAAATGCTGAAGATCAGACTCAGACAGTTAATCCAGTAAATCAAAGAAGAAGAGTTCCTATTCATAACACTGAGAATTCAGTTTTAAGGTCTTTTTTAAATTCGGTTTCTTATGAATCTAATGCGGAAAGAAATCGCTCTTCTGTATTAGAGAAAATAAATCGAGAAAAGGAGATATTCTTGGATTTTATTAGGGAGCCAACAAGTCAACAAAAGTCTACAAAAGAATTTTGGAATGAAAATTCTTATCGTTTTCCAATTCTAAGCCAAATTGCCCGTATTTTGTTTTCTATACCAGCTTCAAGCGCTTTTGTTGAGCGGTATTTTAGTATTTGCGGAATTGTAAGTAGCAAAAGATCTCAACACATTAATCCACAAAATTTCATGTCGAAAACATTATTAAAAGTTAATGTTGATATTTTAAGCTAAAAAAAGTCATTTTTAATTATTTATTTTCTATTTTGAAGAGTTTAACTTTCATTTTTTTCTCAATAAAGATTTTGAATTTTTTAATTTAATTAGAAATAAATTTTAAAATTTGTTACTAATTTCGCATCATTAGGCATTAGGTCTTAAGGAAATTCTGTGACAAGCAAATCCCTGCCAAATCACTCAAGTGTTTAAGTGTAAGTGTGAGTATGGACACTTGATCTGGTCAAGTGTTCAAGTGTAAGTGTGAGTATGGACACTTGATCTGGTCAAGTGTTTAAGTGTGAGTGTGGGTGCGTATCAATACTTACACTCACACTTGAAACTCAAGAAATTTCAAATGTAAATGTATGGATAAGGCTAAATGCCATACAAACCATGCGTTTATTAGAGATTTAAAAAAACTGTGACAGCCACATGACTTTCATACTAGCTTGCTTAACAAACATTTTTTTTAGTCTTTTAATAACTAATCGAACTTTATTAATCGAACTACTTAAAGATATCTAACAACCAGCCGATGTTTGCTGGTTTAAACTACTTAAAATGAAATATAAATTTTTTTTAGAATTATTGGTTTCTAAATGAACCCAAATCTTTACAAAGTTTGGTAATATAGCAGGACCTGGATATCAACGTATGTCCAAATGGATAAGCGATGGATGGAAAGAATTAAATCAAGAATATATAAGTCAATCTTTTAAACACTGTGGTTTAGGAACTAGAGATGTAAATGAATACCGTAGTCAACTAAAAAGAATATTAATTGAAAACGAAATCCTAAAAACAATAACCATAGACATGAAGAACGGAAAGATGACTTTGATGATGTTTTTGATGCCGTCAATAGTGATAATGAAGAAAAAATAAATAATGATCAAGATGAATTAGAAAATTAAAACTCAAGTGAAGAAGAAATTTACTTTGACTCAGGAGACTCTTGCAATGAATTTGTTAATTCACAATGTAGCTCAGAAGTATCTGATAAGGTAAATTTTAGTTATTCTTCTAAAAACGTGAAAAAAAATTCTTACCAGATTTACAATAAAAACTGATATTATGCAAAAATTAAAGGAAAAAAAAATCAGCGTTGCTACAATTCTATGGAAAAAATCAAAAGAGATCGTTTCCTAATTTATTGGGAGCTAGTGAAGTAAAAAAAGATGCAAAAGAAACCACCCTTAACTGCCAGCTACAACAAATGTGTCATTATCTACGCCAAGGGCAACTAAAGCTCCTCAGTCAACGATGTCATCTATTACAATTACACCACTTCGATCAACCAACATTTATCAATCAAATAATCACTCTTATGAATTGAATTCAAAATGTGTTTTTAAATACAAAATTTATTTTTCTAAAAGTGATTTTCAGGATAGTATCACTTTTAGCAACTAAAAAACTAATTTTTCAGCTAGTGAAAATTAACTCCCAAATGAAATTGCAGTTATCTAAAAAATAGTAAAATATTTAAAATTTAAACGTGCAAAAAGAAAATGAAAAGTTAAAAAATGAATTTGGCTCACATTTTAATTTTTTTATACTTCAGTAGAACTTTTGAATAACCAAATTCTCGAGAAGAAAATTTGATATTAGTTTTATCGAAATTCGTTAAATAAAAATTAAAAAATATTGGGAAAAAATAACAAATTTGAAGCTAATGATCAATTTTTGATGCTCAAAATGACCAAATCAAACTAAAACTTTAAAATAAATTTTTATTTCTTGATAAAAAAAATGCAGTGATACATTTTTTGATTTAACATACTTTTTTTAAATAAAAATATAAACTCTGCAATATCAAAATGCACATTGCAGAATGCACACCATCTAAATGATATTATTTTAAAGAGATAATTTTTTGCAGACTTTTGCAGATTTTACCTTAAGATTTAACAAAGTATGTTAAAACCAAAAATGTACCTCTGCACTAATTACATTAAATAATTAAAATTTATTTATTATTTTAAGTCTGATTTGATCATTTTGAACATCAAAAATTGATCATAAACTTCAACTTGCCAAAAATAAATGATTTATAAAAGTTGTCTTTTAATAATAATAATAAAGTTTAATTAATAGAAGTTGCTTTATCAAGTTAACAATAATTCTTCTATTAAACCCTCTTACGAAAATAATAAAAATCAATGACGTCTCGTTACTCGCATATAAAGCTCGGCTTCTTTATCTCATGATGATATTTTCATTTTTTTTTATTTGGTCCGATGAGATTTTTTTCATAATGTTAAATTATTTCTTCAAATATCGTTGAAATTTTAGAAGAGTTGATATTTAATTCTTTGGCTATTTCTGAAGTTGGTTTTTATTGTTTCGTATGTTTTTTTATAATATCAACTTTAGTTTCAAGAGTAAAAGTTTTTCTTTTCTTAAGACAGGCATAAAAGTAGTTGCTTTCATTTTTAATTGAAAAAAATATTTATCAAATACAGAAAAAATATTAAAATTTTAAAGAAAAAACGATTGCTTTAATAATTTTTGTTTAATAAGATGGGAATTCTATTTCCGTATTTTTTTGTTTCGTTATTTGAAGGTATTTTATGCAGGAAATCAGTGAGTTGGCTTTTAAAATTTGCATTTGTTACTGCAAAATTTCGTTATTTTAAAGATATGTCTAATTGTTTTTATTCTTCTTATTTTCGTTCTTATTTTTATGTTCATTATTTCAAAGAATTTGTACAATCAGGTTTTGTTGTTCGAAGACTCAACTGTATATTTTTTGTGAAAATTTAAATAAAAGATAAAGAATAGAATTAAACGGAAAATTAAACTTCCCTTTAATTTTATTCTTTATCTTTCATTTAAATTTTCACTTTATCTTTTATTTTTATTTAAACTTATCATAAAGCTTGGAGTTTTAAATCAGAAATAATCTTAACAATTATGGCACTTCCTTTTGTTTAGTTTATAAAAAACGAGATTTAATCATTACTTATAAACTTTGAAAAATACAAGATCTAAAATACAAAATAAAAACTCAGATGGCAATTGTTAGCATACTTGTATTATATAGTAAGACGGCCTAACCGGGTTACCTATTTTTTTGATAATTTTCCTAAAGACTCAGTAACGATAGAAAGCGCGAAATTTAATCACCCATTTAGTCCGAAATTTTTGGGTCACCCGGTAAGCTCCTTGGATTAGTGGGGTGAGGGGTAATTCAGTTAATCCTTTTAACCCAATTGGCCAATTTTTCAACCGGATAGCCCTGAAAATCACCCAGATGGGGTGGTCATGTATTTTTAAAAAGGTTAGTATGGGTTAAATGAGTTATTTTCAAGGTTTATTATGTGAATTTTGACACTAATGGGGTGATACCCTATTAACCGAATTTGCCAAAAAAATTCACCCCTTTAAAATGTCCACCTATAAAAAAATGTAATAAATTTTTTCTTTAGCAAATTCGTTAAACATTTTTTAGATTAAATGGCAAAAAAGGTGATTTAAATAAAATTAAATTATCTGAGATTTAAACTCCAAACCAAATACATAATTTGATAGAAAATGGGAAAAATCGTTTGACAAATGAAAAAAAATTAATGTAGAATAACTAAATTTTTATTTTTTAAAGTATTAAGAATATTTTTTTTTTAATTACAGAAACATTTATAGAATTACATATAACATTGTAGTTTAAACTTAAGAACTAAAAGAAAAAAAATCCTTTCAAAGTAAAAAATAATGTCAAATTAGTATAAAAAATTAACTAAATTTTTAAAGCAGATTTTACTTTCAGTGGTCTGCCTCGATTTCTTTTTGGCTCGACTTCACATGGCATAACATCGTCAGCTTTTCGTTTTTTTGACTTTGCATCTAAAATTTTGAGACCCACTCTTGGCTATTTTACGATGATCGACATTGCGGAGAAACGTTTCTGTATTAACATCATTTAGAAAAATTTTAATTTTATTCCACTCAAACTTTTTTCTTGGCATTTTTTTGAAAAAAATGTTAAATACTAATTAAAATTATAACTCTAATGCAATTCTCTGTAAACTCAATTATTTATTTAAAAAAAAAAAACCCAATGCCTACAGAAAATTAACAATTTTCTAAGTTAATTTAAAAGTTGTCATCAAGTTCAAACAAAATAATTAGGCTGTCTTACTAAATAAATTAAAACATGCATTTTTTTAAAAAATGCGTAAGATGAACTTAATAAATTTAAATTAAAAATCGTAAAATTTTTTTTTAGTTTTTACTAAAACCGATTAAAATTGTTTGCTGAAAAACTTTTAAAAGAAATTATACTAAATAGTTAATAAAAATTGAATGATTGATGTTGCAACTTAATTTACATATATTTTTATTTTAGAAGATATTTTTTCTCTACAAATATGACAATTTACCAAATGCTTTGCACAAATATTGCATAGTGTGTGTCCACATTGAAACGTTGTATCCTTCTTGTGCTCCATACAAATAGGACAAAACTGAGCTTCTTCCAAATTTTTCACTTTTTCAATTAACTCACCAATTTCAGTTTTGCTAAAATTCAAACTATCTCCATTAAAATCATCTATTTCATCAATACTTTTTCCATCAACTGATTCATTTTTCATCTTTGCAAATAGATGATAATATGTAGATACATAAGTGACAATGGATTTTTCATCTGGATCATCTACGTCAATATCTTCAGGATCTAGTAATTTTGCAATTCCTAAATGACTTTGGGCAAGCTCAAACGCATTATTTAGATTATTAAAATTATCATTTGGATCTAATAAGTTATAATCTATGAGGTCTGGTCTTTGAGAATGAATTAATGCATTGAAAGCCATTCCATTTTTCCAGCTATTTGAAAAGTCAGTAATATTTACACCGGCATATCCAGCTGTTTTTCGCTGACACCACAATAACAAATCGTCTTTGTGGGTTCGTCTAAGCTGGGAATAGTCATCATCATATTTAGAATGATATCTTAAAATAATGCTCCAAATAAGAGCCAAAATAAGTTTCGGGTTTCCAGACAATATATCTTCTGCTGCGATGTTTTCTAACCAAATCTTTAAATTTCAATTAAATCAATTTCGAGAAATAAATTTTTTATAGTTCATTAATTTACTTTGCTTTGTAAAAAATTTAATACCATGTTTAAATTTTCAATTTTGTGAACTATGAATCTACCTTGGTTTGGTTTTCCCAAATTTTCGCCCGATATAATTTCTAATAATTTAATCAAGCATTTGCCATCTTCTAAGTCTTTGAATAAATTGTTTATTTTCATCCCACTCTTAAAATATTTCATATGCTGGCTAATTTAAATTTGAATCAAATAAACTTAGCAACACTTACTCCTGTCAGAAAAGAATTACACCAATTGGTGAATGTTTTTTTTTGAACATTTATTCGTTCTTGAAGTCTAGTCTTGATTATACTTTGTTCATACTCCTTTGATTCATCAAGATAATTCTAGCAAAAAAAAATTAAACAAAAAAAGAGACATTCATCTTAATTTGCTCACATAATTTTCAGAATCTAGAAAATGGGACATTTTTATGATTCTTTAAATGGTTCTTAAATCTAAATTTTAAAAAATCTTAACTGTTTTGACAAAAATTAATAATCATTTTTAGCTATGAAATTCAAATTATATTTTGATTATTCTAAATTTAATTTATATTTTAAATCGTCCGATAAAAACTTATCTGAAGTTAATATTAAAATAAAAAGCGTATGATGCAACAAAAAAAATGTCCAAAAAAGTTTTTAAAAAAAATAACAAAAAACAGGTTTCCAAATACGGGCTGATTTTTTGATTATTGTCTTTATTATATTTTGGATATTTATACATGTATTCAATTCTTAAATAAATAGCATAAATTTCATTAAAATAAATTGTAAAATAAAATTTTTTTAATTAAAACCACCGAAAAAAATAATTTAAATTAGCTTATTTATAACAAAGTGATCACAGATAAAATTATTACTAATAGGACAATTAAAAGTTATTACAACATAAAATTAGTTATCTAAATTTCTCAATTACTTTCTTTTTTAATCTAATTAATTGGCCTAACCAATTAAAAACCTAATAAAAATTTCTAAATTCGTAGCGAAGTTTTTATTTACTACTTTTTCTTCAAATTATTAATTTATCACAGTGAATGAAATGAATTTGATTTGATAAAAATTATCTTTTTATTTTTAAAAATTCATTCACTTAAATTTATTTAATTATTAATAAATAACAAATAGATAAAGCAACAAGTTATCCTGGACTCATTTCGATTAATTCAAGCTCTATTATTCACCTCTCTTTATATAGTTTTTTATTTCATTTATTTTTTATAATATATATATTGCATTTTTAGCAGAGTTAGCTAAAAATAGGAATGAGATTTGACTTAGTTTTTAAAATATTCCTTCCAAATTCAATTCAAAACTTTGATTTTTTAATTTTTTTTTTCATTAAGTCATAAGATTAATGAGCAAGAGAATTCAAGAAATTTATTATGTTTCGCCATCTCTTAAGTCTGACATAGCTTTTCTGATAAATAACATTTTATAAAATTTTATTAAAGTTTGTTTTTTTGTCAAGATTGACTTTGAATAGTATAAACATTGAATTATGAATTCACATTTAGATTATTTTTGACTTTTGATCAATTCTGCTCATCATTAAATTGACAACATGTAAATTCGTACATTTTTAGAATACAAAAATAATAAATGTAAAAAATTGAGTATTGTTCAGACTTGGGCAAAAGTCAAAAAAAAGTGTCATTTTAAAGTCTTTTAAAAATCAAGTCAGTGACTTAACTTGAATTTTTTTTTTTAAAGTCAAGTCTTTTTACTTGACGTTCCGCTGAGTTAATTAGGCGACCCATAGTTTTAATTGCCGTTCCTTTTCAAAAAAATTGGCTGGCGTTCTCCCCAAATATTTGCCGTTCCATCGACAAAAATTGCCGTTACCATTAAATATTTGCCGTTCCGTCGGCTCAAATAGGCGGCCCGTTGAATAATTAGCCCTTCCATTATAAAAATTGGCGCGAAATTTGAAAATTGATCGCCAAATTCAAAATTAATTTAAATATGACGGTCTATAAATAAAAATAGTCGTTCCAATGAAATAATTGGCGTTCCGTCTGGTGTATAAGGAGGCCCTATGTTTTAGTTGCCGTTCCTCCCTAATATTAACCGTTTCATCGACAAAAATTGCCGTTACCATCGAATATTTACCGTTCCAACGAGTTAATTAGGCGTCTCAATGTTTTTGTTGCCGTTCCATAAGAAAAATTTGCCGTTCCAGTGAGTCAACAAGGCGGCCCAGAGAAATAATTTAAGATAGCAACCAAATATTTCAAGGAAATGTTTTTAAAATTCAAAAAAATGGCGCAAAATTAAAAAAAAATTTCAAAATACTTTCCAATCGTAAAAATTTTTTGCAAAAAAGTAGATCCCGAAAAAGTTAAAATATGTCAAAATTTTTCCGATTTTTTTCCGAAAAAATTTTCAATTTTTTTTTTCAAGATAACTAGCTCAGAAAATAGAGCATTTAATTCTTTATCAGAAAATGTGTCGATTGAGTAGATTCGATTGATTAAATTCTGAGATAAAAAAGCTTAAATAAGATATACTTTATAAAAGGCTGTAAAGATTCAGACCCCCTAGCCAAAAAACAAAAATTTTGTTCCTTCCTAAAATTTTGGCTAAACCTAGGTTTTCATATACGTAGAATCCAAAAATGAGGTCAAAATTCATATCTGGAGATAGTGTGGAAGTTTTGCATCGCGCGAACTTTACAGCAGTTATTTGTTGTTCATAAATTTAAAAAGAATATTTTTTTTCAAACCTAAAACTTAAAAATTTGAAGTGAAATTTTTATTTGATCATAAACTTCAATTTGTCAATGATTTTAATCCATTTTTAAAAAGAATTTATTGTTGTATAGTAGTTTTCAAAATACAATTAATTAAAATACTTGCCTTTTCATATTTGCAAATATTAGAAAAGTTTCATTTAATTTGAAAAATATCCTTCAATGTTGTTTAACAGACTTGTTTTTAAGTCACAAGTCTTTAGTCAAGTAAAGTCAATGACTTAATTTTTTTTTAAGTCTAAGTTATGACTTGACTTAAATTTTTTTTTTTTTTAGAATTTTGGCTAGAAAAGTTTCTTGTATTTATTTATTATTTTTATCAAGAATAGTATTTACATTATTTAATTGAATCTTTATTTTAATTTGCTAGATCAGGTTTAATATCATAAAATTTATAAAGTCTTTGGTTGTCTAATGTCAAGCATAGAGTCACCCTCATGCTTGACATTAGACTTTCCGTCACCTTCTTCCAATTCATCTTGACATACGCTCTGACCATCGGTGTTCAATTATTTCAGACCAATTCTAAATATCTGCTCTTGATCATTGGATTCAGAACTGGTTACGTCCCTTCCCGACTTATTAACAATTATCGGTTTTTGTCTTTTCATAAGCACTAGTGTTGGGCATATTCTGTCCCGAGTCGACTAAGCTTCTTTTTTAGTCGACTCGAGTCGACTTTATAAATTTTTCTCGACAATTGGGTCCGGGATCGATCCTCAATGAAAGGAGATCAATGTAAATTAAAAAAAAATTCAGTTAAATATTTAATAATAGAATTCGATAGTTTAAACCTCTTCCTCTCTTTTTGCTCTCTCATAAAAAAATTTTATAAGTTTTTGTCAAGTTTTTTAAAAGATATTTTAATGATTAAAAGAAAATTAATTTACATGTAATAATTTAATTAACATATTAACATAATTTTTAAAAAATTTTCAAAACAAAAATATTCTCTTTTCTATTGAATTTCAAAAATAGGATTTACCAAAATAAAAAATATATATAAATATTCAATGTTTAATTTCATATGCACGTTCTTGAATTTCATTTATTCTATTTTTTTAAGAAAAAATTAATTTTATTTTTTTAAATTATTTTTATTAAAGTAGTAATTTTCTATTCATAAAGATATTTTGTTAGAAAGGAGCTATTTTTTTTAAGAGCAAGCAATTTTGTTTTAAAATGTTATTTTTCAAAAAGCGAGATTTTTTGGTGAAAAAAAATAAAATGAGTACTAATAAGAATTAAAAGCCTATTTTAAATAAAAAATCATTGTAAAAAAAGTAAGGAACATTTTCATGCTTAGAGAATTATTTAGATTGAGGATTTTATTATATTTTCTTTAAAATCTTTTAACAGATTTTAAAGGCATCTTGAAGTTGATGATCAATTCAAAATATCATTTCAATTCAAAAAGTTTATCCTTAGATATTAAACTAAATCTTTGATTTAATTTAAATAATTGTAACATGCTTTACATGCTATGTAAAGATTTAGAAAATAAAAAAAATAAGAAAAAACATTTTCTCAGTCCATTGATAATCGATTTTAAAATTTAAATGTATTAACTGATTTTTTGTAAAGTTTATTTGAGATTTTTTATTTCAAAAGTATTTGTGTTTATCATTTACAATTAAATTAAAAAAATTAATTAAAAAAAAATTCAAAATAAGTTATAAAATGAAAACAAAACTTTACAAAAAATCAGTTAACTAAATTGAAAATCGATTTTATCATTCGATTGAGAAAATGTTTTTACAATTTTTTTTTATTTTCTAAATCTACATTGCATGTAAAGCATATTACATTAAAATTATTTAAATTAAATCAAAGATTTATTTTAATATCTAAAGATTAAATTTTGAATTGAAATGATATTTGAATTGATCATCAACTTCAAGATGCCATTTTAAAACCTATCATAAAAACTAATAAAAAATTATTTAAAAATATTTTTTTGCTTCTGAAATAATTATTTTGAAAAATATATTCAAAGAAGGAAAATTATTAGTCACTTTTTATTTTAAATTTAGCTTTAAAAAGATTCAATAGCAAAATTTTGAATACTTTCAAAATAAAAAGTTTTATTTAATATACTGAAAAAAATTAAAAATAGATTTTTAGATTTTAACAAAAAATTCAAATATATTTTATAAACCTGAAATGAGTGAAAATGTATTTTTCTGGATCTGGTGGTTCGCGGTTTTAACATAAATAATAAAAAAATAACTTAGTAATGATAATAACTTTATTAATAAATAGCCACTTCTAGCCTGAACAAATAATAACAAAATAAAGGAGAAAAGAAAGAACACAAATTATAATTCTAAATCCTAATCCGAATGACTAATGCTTTACATATTTTTAAATACTAATGACTTGCAAAGCGCATCAGAGCATAGTTTTTCACTGTGAAACTATAGACATTTAAGTAGATTGGAGTCGGTGTTGAAGTTATTGAGAAAATTTCAACATATATTTAAGTTATAAAAAAAAGATTGAATTATAAAAAGAAACACAATTTCATTTTATTAAATTTAAAAAAATAAAAAAAAGTTAAAAAATAATTAAATCTTTTAATAGAATTTTAAAAGTGATTTCGATTCAATCGAAGATGTATAAAATTTAAGTTTAAAATTGATAAATTGAATGATTTAATAAACTCAAAAGTTTCAGAGCACTTTGAGATTTGGTTCAATATGATGAATTTTGCTTGAGATTAGCATAGCTTATAGAACAAAACAATTATTTGTAATAGAGTAACCAAAAGAAAGCTTTGTTTAATAACATTTGTTGCAGAGTCCATTGGCAAATTTCTATCTAATTTTAAATCAAATCTTGGTTGTTTCACTTCACAATTTCCAAATCCTTTCCATGCTGGTTCTTTTTTACCAAAAAATTCTTGAATCAAATAAACTCCATAATTATAAAGTAATTTTTCATCATCCAGGGAATAATTATCATTTTTAAAAAAACGATAATTATAAACTGGATAATCATTAGGGCTCTCAATGTATTGTAATTTAATTTTAAAATAGCTAATGTTTTGTTTGCAAAAACCAAATACCTCCTGATTTAAATTATCGGTACAGTTAACTACTCTTTGATAGAATCTTTTGAAATACTTTGTGCAACCATTTTGACTACAACTTGCCGAATGGACTCTTTTATTTTCACTCTTAATTAGCTCATTTAATGAGCCTATAATTTTTCTATCGATATCGACTTCGCTTAAATTAGCACCAGATTTTACTTTTTCAATTTCATCCCATTTCAATAATGCGATTTTAATCGTTTTTGGACCAATGTCTTTTGGTGTTCGATTAACATTTACCAACAAAGCTATATTCAATGCACAGAGTGTAATTGTCAATATTAACAAAAAAAAACTTCCAATATAAACAGATATTTTACTCGAAGTTTCGTTTATTGAAATTAATGATAAAAAAATAGCATAAACAAAAGTGCTAAGGAAGAAAATTACCATTAGAATTGTTCTAGCCTGAACAATCGAAACATTAAAAAAGTTAAAACAGGAAATAAACTTGTAGCTAATTGCTTCTTTTGGAATAAAGAAAATTAAAAAAAACAGATTTGCAAATATTAAAGAAAGAAAATTATCTTTATAATCAATGAGAATAAGAATAAAAATAAAAAGAAATACAAATACGAAATTCATTAGCAAATTAGCTACGAAAATAAATTGATAATTAATTGATTTATTAAAGTCATGAATTGAGAAAGAGGCCCTCAATAGAATATCTGACATCAATTTCCAGTCTAAGCCAAATACACAAAAAGGTATCAGTGAAATTGGAATTCCAAATATAAGAAAAGTTATTGACAATATTCGACACATAATGTTTCTTTATTTAAAAAAAAATTAAACTTAAATGAAAAAAGTCGAAATAAATAGTCAATATTTTAGCTCTAATTTCACAATCAAAATTTGATTTAATTTGTTTATGAAATTATTACTAAATAAAAATCAATCAACCTTTAAGAAAGCATTGCTTTATTGTTATAGCAAAAATAATCAACTTTTTACCAATTATTTTTTTATAAATAATTTTTTGTAATCATTATATTTACGGTAACCATTTGGCCTAGGGGTTTTTCCACAACGCTTTGTGATACCGGCGGAAAATAAAATCGGTAAAAAAGAAAAGATAAGTGTGAAATAGGTTTTCAACAACGGAAATATTTAAAAATTATAATTTATTATTCTAAATTTTTATTTGCTAAAAGAATTAAAAAAAAAAAACCAATCAAAAAAAAATAATTATTCAATCTAAATAAAATTGCAAATTAGGTAAATTATGCTTGAAATGGGCCAAATGATTTGCATTTGGAAAAGGAATAAAAAAAGGATTATTGAAAGGAATAATAGGGGTAAAATGAGCATTATTTAATGATAAATAGATAGGCCAATTATTTTGACGAGGAATATCTGAAACAAATGACCATGGGCCAATTTCGTAAACATAAACTGCTCTCATTAACAACAAACTTATTGCCAACAAATTGATACTTCTTCCAAAAATACCAATAGTTGATGAATTTTCCACGATTTCTTCAAAACTTGAATCCAAACCAATAGCTCTTGACATTAATTTGAAAAAGTCTTCATACTCAAAAAACATAAATAATTCATTATTGCAATTTAATTAGGATAATTTTATATAAATTATTAATATTTATTAAAATTAGAAGGTTTTCAACAACGTTGTCAGACTTTTTTATTATTTTTTCACACTTCCTACTCCACCTTTTTTTTCGGTTAGATAAATTAAAAAAAATATGACACAATTGTTGAAAACCATCCAGGTGTGAAATTGTTGTGGAAAAACCGTGAGCCCAACTATTTCCTTTTTTGACTAGAAATGTTATTTGTAATCCCCAAACACTAAATTATTTTAATTTGATAATTTTAATCTTCAAAACGATTTTCGTAATTTTTTCATTCACTCATTTCGTGTTTATCTAACCTGCAACATGCCGATCTCCTACAGAGCTCCTTTAGATCAAATCAAATGCTTATTAATAGTCTGTTTCAGAGTTTTTTAAAAGTCACAGGTCTCGAGTCAAGTCCAAGTCCAGACTTTTTAATTTTTTTATTTTTTTTGTAAGTCCAGACTTTAATTTTATGACTTTGACTTATAAAAGCCGCAAAATTAACTACCTGGAACGGGAAATAATTCATGTTGTTCGAACAATTTTTATTATTAAATTTTAAAGTCAAAGAAAAGATCGAATTGAAGCCAACTTCACAACCCCCGGGCTTGGACTTTTGAAAAAAAAAAAGTAGGGGCTTGGACTTGACTTGAGACTTGTTACTTTTATACAGTATGTTGCAAAAGTTTAGAAATTGATTATTTTATTTATCTTAAATTGTTTATTTGTTGTATTTTACGGAAAATTGAGTGCAAAAGAAAAAAAATAAAAGCACTAATTTGTAGATTTTTTTTTTCTCTACAACTTGATATATGATACTCGGCATGAATCAGTGGCAAGTGTTTGATAACTAGATGTAGGATCTTTTCTAATCTCTCTAAAAATGTAATTTTCATACCTTAAAGTTAGCTTCCGAGGTCTACCAGAACGGCTTCGATCAGAGACAGAACCAGTCTCTTCATATCGTTTCTTAGTTGAAGAGACACATTTTGGAGATACACCTAACAATTTGGCTTTTTCGTTTTGCTTTTTATCTCAAATTTTTAGCAGAACCACAATCTAACATTTTTGGGGGCTAGACACATTTTTTTCAACCATTTTTTGCCAAATTAAAGATTTGTTGGTAATGTTATTTAGAGACCAAGTTAGGATTTGGAGAGTTTTTAAATTAAACAGTTAAAGAGCAAAATTTACTCAAAATTAAAAGTTATTTAAGAATTAATCATAAAAGTGTGAAAAAAGGAAGCAATGGTTGCTAAAAATTTTCCCGAATTTCTAGACTTTTGCACCGACTTTTATTTTTTAAATTTTAGAGGAAGTTTTTTCATTATAAATATTTAAAAGTTGATTATATTTTTATGCCGAATGTCATAAATCAAGTTGTAGAGAAAAAAAAAATCTACAAATTAGTGCTTTTATTTTTTTTCTTTTGCACTCAATTTTCCGTAAAATACAACAAATAAACAATTTAAGATAAATAAAATAATCAATTTCTAAACTTTTGCAACATACTGTATAAAAGTAACAAGTCTCAAGTCAAGTCCAAGCCCCTACTTTTTTTTTTTCAAAAGTCCAAGCCCGGGGGTTGTGAAGTTGGCTTCAATTCGATCTTTTCTTTGACTTTAAAATTTAATAATAAAAATTGTTCGAACAACATGAATTATTTCCCGTTCCAGGTAGTTAATTTTGCGGCTTTTATAAGTCAAAGTCATAAAATTAAAGTCTGGACTTACAAAAAAAATAAAAAAATTAAAAAGTCTGGACTTGGACTTTTTTTTGGAACTTTTAAACAGCTCTGATCTTTATGTAAAATAAACCCTTGTTACGGTATATCACCGACCAGAGTTGTTTAAAAGTCACAAGTCTCAAGTCAAGTCCAAGTCACCACTTTTTTTTTTCTTCAAAAGTCCGACTAAAGACTTTAAATTTTTTTTCCAAAAAAAAGTCCAAGTCAAGACTTTTTTTTTATTTCAACGTATAAGATACTGTAAAATTGGTTTTAATTAAAGGTTGTCTCACATACTTTTTGGATATATTTATTTTATTTTTTGTTTTGATTAAAATATTGAGTCTCATGGACTCATGCATACTAAAAAAGGCCCAAAAAAAAATACTAGATAAACCAATTATTCAAGAGTTCTGATAAAAACTTAATTTTTGGCTAAATTCAATATACTTTTTGGATATACAAATAAATCCAAAAAACTTCCGAGTGAGTGACGAAACTTGAGTTTTTTTTTAAGCTTTGACTCAAAGCTTAAAAAAAAACTCAAGTTAATCTTTCTGAGAAAGATTGACGTCGATTAAACAAACATCAAAAAGTTTGATTATCTTTAGATTCGGACTTAGACTTTAACTTGAGACTTTTAAGGATGAATGAATGTGTGAATTTTTAAAGAATAGAATTTTGTCAAAAAATAATGATTTATCACAGTGTATTATGAATGCTAAATCGACCAAGAGCTTCAAATCAGGCATTGACAAAGAAGTGTTTGGTATAGTGCACAGAAAGCGAAGAAAGACTACCAAAGCTCGACTTGAGCTAAACGCTGTTTGGCGTTAGTATAAATTATCTCTTTACTGCAGTTCTTTCTACTATTAATAGTGTATTTCTTACTACCGAGACCGGATTGCATAGAAAAAAAACTGTTTATTTAACAAAAATTTATTATATCTTATAACACATATATAATAAAATAAGCAAAAATTAAAACTAATTTTTTAAATTTTTAAAAATTTATATAGATGACTTAGAATCGTCTGTTCATCGACGATGGTACATTGGGGCCGTTTGCTTGCATCATGTTCATGCCTGCGATAAACTGCTGCTGTGATTGAAATTGAGAATACAATTGAGTCATTTGTTTAGCCATATCTGCAAATATAAGTTCATTCATGTTACTATTTCCCATTTGATTTAAGGACGGAATGGGTCCGAGAAGCGAGCCCATGCTGTTTTGGTGGTTCATGAGTGGAGGAGGTGGCGGCACTGGCATCGGATTCACACCTGACTCTAATGGCACGTATCCACTTCCATTTAAATCATTGTTCAGATTACCATTTGAGCCAGCATTTTTGTTGCCAAAATCTTGTTTCATCAAGGTGTCAATTGACATGGAATTTTGCACTTTGGCACCAGAATTTAAAGCAAAAATCTCTATGTAACGATTACCAATGTATTTTTTATCATACTTAAGAGCTTCATTGGTCAAATTTTGGCTTTCAAAATCAACTTCACACTCTCCACTCGGTCTACCATCCCTTCCTCTACTAAGTACAACATTTACTGGAATTAACGGTTTGAAAAAATCTCTTATTTGTACTTCATTTACAGAATAAGGCAGTCCTCTTAAGCGCACGCCAAATCCAGTTCTGCGTGATTTGCTTCCAAGCGACACAGACCTGTTGTAGCCACACTGTTGGTTGTCCGAGAAGTTTTCCATCAGCGAGGGAATAGGTGCACTCTGATTTTGACCTAAAAATAAATTTAAATTTTTCGAAATTTTTGGATCAAAAAGTTTATCTTAAATTAATTTAATTTTAATTAAATTTATTAATTAATAATTATTATGTTTGATTTAATTTTCTTTTAAATGGAACTTAAAAGTTTGATGTTAAAGTTACATTTGATAATAAACTTCAATTTGCCAATGATTCTAGGAAATTTTTAAAAAGAAATTGATGCAATTTATTTTTTCATTTAATCTTTTTCAAGATACAATTAATTAAAATCTGTGCTAGTTAATTTTTCGTATTAATAATTAATAATTTAAAGTTTCATTTAATTAGAAAAAATATCCTTCAATACTTTTTAGTTCTTTGCAATATGAAATTTGTTTAATTGATATTTTTTCTATTGACTTTTAAGAAAAATAAATGACGATTAAACACTAGAAGACTTGAGAAGTTTTCTAGACTTTTTTTGACCATTAAAAATTAAATAAGCTTTAAATTATATACTTTAATAAAAAGTATTGTTAAAAATGAAGTTTAAATTTTGTAGGTATTGTGAATTTCAAATACAAATTGAACCAAATTCTTCATTTTTTGATAGATTAAAATTAAAGTTGATAAAAAATATTTAAAAAAATATTGCAACATAATTAGTTGCATCTTTTTAACCTAAAATAAAATTTTTATTTTCTTTTATAGTAAGTTCAATAAATAATCTATTTAAATCTTATTGATTCTTTAATTATTTTCCATTTTTACAAGAGAAAAATTATTTTATGTAAAAAAGGTGCAACAAAGTATATTGCACTAAAATGCAGTATTTTTTCAAAAATATTTTATTAACTTGAATTTTAATTTTTCAAAAAATGAAGAATTATAGTTCAATTTGTATTTGAAATTCACAATACCATTTTGTAAAGAATCAATTTTATCACTAATAAATGCTATTTTAAAAAAGTTTTTTTCATCCTTGTCATTTTCAAAAATTTGTTTTATTTTTTAATTTCTTTTTTTTTTGATATGATACCAAAAATTATAGATATGATCAACAAAATGATACCGTAACCGTGTTAACGACCTTTTTTTCTTTTAGATTTAATTACATAGTTTCTTTGTTATAACAATTTAAATTTAATTAACTAGGAAATACACTGAATATGGCATATTTTCCATAATTAAAGCTCAAATTTAACGTTTACTCTAACAAAAAAATTATTTTTTCTCTCTTAAAAACAATTTAAAAAATTGTTAAATTAAATGTAGAGTAAATTTCGAAAAAGAAAATAAGTCAAAATTAGATTTTCTTCTATTTTTGAACTTTTCTCTAAGAGCTTTGATGCTTTTTTTCTCTCGGGTATTCGCTTGATTATTGAAAATTACTTGAAATCCATTAGAGCATAATCAAGTGTGACTATTCAAGTGGTTCAAACTTTAAATCCTTAATAAAACTAGGAAGATATGTTTTAAGAGATATAGATGTAAATTCTTAAGTAATTGCCAATAATCAAGCAAATTCAAAAGCACCAAAACATGCTCTGTAAATTGTAGCAACTGATACATCCTCTATACCACAACTTAAAGTTAAGATGGACTTAAATCTAATTATTTAAAATTTCACGAAGTTAGCGAGTTAGCAAGTTAGCGAGTTATCGATGTCAAGGTTGAATAGTGAGAGAGAATAGATTATTGATTGATTACCAATTATCAATTAATTGACTATTTGATCGTTAAATCGACCGACAAAAAATTTGTAGAGTTAATCTATCCTAATATCGCCAATTAGTATGTCTTTTAATGATACAATTTAATTTAATCTTGATTAATATAAATCTAATTCAATATAAGTGATAATGTAGATGCGAACGAATCAATTGCATCAAGAGCTATTTAAACAGCGAAAAATGTAGACGTCGATAAATTCAACTCAATAGCTACTTCAAATAATCTTCTATAAATCTTTAAAAAATTCTATATATAAATTACCTTTTAATTGAATTTAGGGTGAAGAGAACAAATATTTATCAGCTGATGATGTTTTGAATGACGCACATACAGCTTTATACCCGACAGAATTTTTAAATAGCTTAAATTTATCAGAAATGCCATCTCATAAATTAGTTCTTAAAAAAGGCCAACCTATTATTTTACTTAGAAATTTCTCAGCTTCGGATGGATTGAGTAACGGTACCAGGCTTATTTGTAGAAATTTTTACAATAAAATAATTGAATGTCAAATAGCTGTTGGATCTAATGCTAAAAAAATAGTTTACATACCGAGAATGCCATTGATTCCAACTGATGCAAGTTTACCTTTCGAAATAAAAAGGCTTCAATTTCCTATACGACCAGCGTTTGCAATGAGTATAAATAAATCTCAAGGACAAACTTTAGAACACGTAGGGGTTTACTTAAACGAACCTGTTTTTATTCATTTTTATTCATTATGTAACCTTTTCAAGAGTTACAAATAAAAAAAATCTCAAGATTTGCATGAATCATCCAAATAACTTAACAAAAAACGTAGTTTATACTGAGGTTTTTCAGTAAATTTTTTAGTGTGTTCTGCGATTTTTTTTCTTAATTTTATTTAATTCCCCCGGCAGCGAAGCAACGGGTATCTACTAGTATAATATATTATCTCAAATTCACGATTATCCGAATTTTACAGATTAATTGAAGAGTTTTGCAGAATCAGTATATTGGTGGAACAAAAGATGTTTCAGTTGCTACAATTTACAGAACATGTTTTGGTCCTTCAGAACTTGGGCTTTGGCACTTTTAATATTTTCTTTTTGTTTTTTGTACCAAAATTCACAATGCCTATTTAATTTCTGTTAGGTGGAGTTAAAACTCAAATTTCAAAAAAAAAACTTTTAATTTTACCTTTAATCTGACAAAAAACGATCGTAGAGAAAGGTTCAAAAATAGAAGAAAATCTAATTTTGACTTATTTTCTATTTCGAAATTTACTCTACATTTAATTTTACAATTTTTTTTTATTTTTTTTATGAGAGAAAAAATGATTTTTTTGTTTGAGTAAAAGTTAAATTTGGGCTTTAATTATGGAAAATATGCCATATTCAGATTATTTTCTTGCTTATTAAATTTTAATTGTTATATCATAGAAACTATGTAATCAACTCTAAAAGAAAAAAGATTGGATTTAGGCTATATTCTTAGAGTCGTTAACACGAGGTTACAGTATCATTTTGTTGATCATATTGTTGATCATATTGTTGATCATATTTATAATTTTTGGTATCATATTAAAAAAAAAGAAATTATAAAAATTTTTTGAAAATGGCAAGGAGGAAAAAAACTTTTTTAAAATTATAATTTCAATAAAAAAAATTTATTTTAATAGAACTCGATCAATCAAAAATGATCACTTTTCCTTTAATTCTGTTCCTTTTGACGAATATAGCTCCAAAGTAAATAAACGTAAATTTTCCTACCTCTAAATCTGCTCTGTACACTCTGGCTCGTGTTGCGTGAGTACGGTTTCTGTCTGTTTCGGTTAAAATCACCAGAATTTTGTCTGTACACATCGGTGCCACTATTCCAGTTTGAGTTTCTCTTGTTCATTCTAGTGGGTTGTTTGGCGCGCATGCTAGTCTGCGAATGGCACGAATAGTGGGCCATCTCTTGCCTACTACTTCGGAACACCTCGATATATCTTGACAAAAAAAAAATCCACAATGAATTAGGAGAAAACTTTAAATTTGGCATAAGGAAAAAAGAGTGCCCTAATTCAACCAGCTAAGTTCCAGCCCTAATCAAGTTAAACTAACCAACCTGTTTGATATTTTTTGCTTATGTCTTTCCAAAGCTTTATTTGCATCTAAAATGTTACTAAATCGTACAAATGCTTCCCCGTTAAACTGACCCGAAAAATCAATAACCATCAGTATACCATCAAAAGCTATGTTTAACCCTTAAAAGCACCCGTTTAAAATAAATCCACTCTTGAAGAGACTAGGTAAAGCCCGAGCATAAAATGAGCAACTAACCTGTGAAAAAAGTGGCAATGTCTTCTTTGTGGCATCCGAAGGGAAGTCCGCGCAGGCGAACAACAGGCTCGGACCAGTTGGTCGTGCTCGACCACGACTCCTGGATGTGCTTGCTGAGCTGCTCTTGGTTGGAGCGGAACACTTCTATGTATCGCTGGCCGATCATGGCGTTGTTGCGCTTCAGGGCCGCTTCGGCGTCGCTATCGTCGACCAGCTCGACGAAAGCCTCGCCGGACGGCCGGCCCTCCGCATTGCTAGTCAAGTAAACACTCGGGCTTTTGGTGTCTGTCTCAGACGACTTTGGTGCTATTTTTATGCCAGTCAAAAATTTGACCACGTCCTCGACAGTGCATGACCAGGGCAAGCCGCGCAGTTTGATCACATTCATTCTTTAAGTTAATTGAGAGCAATTTTTGTTGGGGTTGTTTAATTAATTTATTTCAAAAATGAGTGTATATATATAAAATTTAAAAATTAAAATATAAAAGAAATTTTAGATATATAGTCTAAATGAATTGTTAATTTTTTTTTTAGATTTTTATTCTGCCATTGTTGATTTTGCATAAATTATCATTTTATATTAGCTGGATTTGTTTCTAGTCTGCTATCCGACACAGCCGTTTGGCCCACAGCCGCAGTTGGGCGGGCATCGGCAGCTCATCTGTGAGAAGCACGTGCATTCGGCCGGACAAGAGCAACGACTGCGACCTGATGGTGAAATTGTAAGTGAACAACAGCCGGGACATTGAGCGTTGGCATGCTCTGTGGTAAATGCTGATAGGAAAAAAATGCAAAAAATTAATGTTATTTTTGCGTTCATTTTATTTTATTTTTTTCTCTAGTTTGTCACGTAATTTATACAAAATTTTTGGCAATGGACCATTCCTGTAGCTTGAACTTTTTACAAAGCAATGTTCATCACATCCCACACATTTCTAGAGCAAGACTGACAAATTTGCTGACAAATTTGCTTAAGCACGCACAGAGTTAGTTCTGGATTTTACAATCAAAAAATTTGATTCGAAGCGCGCATTTTCAAATCAGGAACTCAATGGATGATTCAAGGTGCATAATTCAAAGTCAAAATTAGAGATCTAGTTTAACTTAAAATAAATTGCATGATTCTTTTTTATATTTTTTAAATGGATTTTGTGAATATCAAAATTAAATGCTAAATTAATTTTTGAATTTTTGGAATTTTCGCTGAATTTTCGCTGAATTTTTTCAAAAAAGACTACTCTTTCGTCTATCATTAAAAAGTGGAAAACGGAATTTCTGCGACACATTGACTGCAACTTTTTCTTTCAAAAATTCCTTAAAATATGATACTTAAAAGCGGAAATTCCGTGTTATAGGTACTTTTTAAAAATTTACGGAAAATTTGGCAAAAAGTAAAATTTCAATGTTATTTCAGTTTGGATACATTTTGTAATTCAATCACAAAAATTAAGCAAGATTTTATAGAATATCTTTTAATTTTTGACATGAAGATCAAAATTAAATAGCAAACTTTGTAATATTCGACTCTTCATTAAAAAAACATTTAAAAAAGGCAAAAATTAATAAAAAATTCTAATAAAAATTAAAATGTGAAAATGATCTTAATTATTAATCCAAATTTTATAAAGTTTTAATCAGTTAAATAGCGTGAAATTTTACAGAATGGTTGAAGAAAAACAGTATTTTTAATTAATATAATAATGCAACGTTTACGAGTTTGAATGAGGATTTTGGTCTCAATAGCATTTAATTAAGACTTCTTCTATTTTAAATTGAGACAAAGTAACATGGATTCTGCGCGACTATGATCCCTTTGAACAATGTTTTAGACTTAAATCTAGATGTTTATTTTAATCGACTGTAATCAAGTACTAAATGAATTTAATACTATGAAATTAATACTAAGGATTTTAGTATTAAATTCTTAAATAAGATATTAATACTAAATCCTTATTTTAAAATTAAATCTTAATCCTTATTTTTGAATTTAATACTAAAGGACTTTAATACTACAAGAAAATAATACTACGATAAATCAATACTATAAAAAGTTAATACTAATTCAAAATTTTATCTATTTATTTTATCTTTATATAATTTTATCTATTTTTTAATGCTCTCCAATTAACTTAAAATAATTTAAAATTATATAAAAAATTCAAAACAAAACAAAATTTGAAAATGTCCAAACCAACTTTAATCCAAAGTTATTTTGGAATCGAAGGTAAGAAAAAATCCCACCCAGTGGTTATCTTTGAAAACCAAATGTACTGGTGGAAAAATTGTAATAAAGACTTTTCCGAAAAATTTTATTGTCATCTACGGAATCAACACAAATGCTTAAACTCTTAATAAGAGAAAAAAATAGTATTAAATAAGAAAAGTATAAAATTCATTTAGTACTAAATTACTGAATACCTTTATTTTAGGATACAAATTATTTTAGTATCTAATAAAAAAACAAAAAAAAATCTAAATCAATTATTCAGTATCTAATATAATAAAATAAGTATCAAAAAAATCACAAGTAAAAATAAAAAAAAATGTGAAAGAGAAATAAGAGGCTAATGCTTATAATTCTTGCAATGAGAGCTTGTGCAGTCCTGTTACGTCGACCACGCCTAGCGTTGTCTGCTATGTCATAAAATATTTGATCTCTAAATGACAGTTTTTTTGGCCCAAAAAAATTTTTAGATTTATAGATAAAATAAGTAATTATAAATTTTTTATTTTATTTGTCTTTTATGTAAAAAAATTATTTGTCTTTAATCAAAAAAATAAATTATAGCCGAGGACACCGAGCGCAAATTGTTATCAGATGTATTTTTTTGTCTAGAACTAAGTAAAATTATACTAATTTGATATCAAACATAAAAAAAAACTAGAAGACATTGGTAGTAAGTATGTAAAATTTTATAATTTAAGTTTTGTAAACCTTTTCTGATTATCCGTTGATATTTTAACATGGGTTTAAAAATATTGCAAAATAGTATGAATACCAAAATAACTAAAACATTGAATAAATAATAATGATAATAATAATAAAAAAATGTTCGATTATAGTGGTAAATATGAACATGAATAACCAATCTGGAAATGAAAGATTTGTTCACATTCACATATTGGCATCAAAAATTAAAAAAGAAGCTTGTTTTAAAGGTAAAATGGCAGTCCCATAAGCGAGCTAAGACTTAAATAAATAAACACATTTAAAATTTTTTAATACTATGACATTTTTTAAAGATATTTTATAATAGATATATAATAAAATTATTTTTGCTTCGATTGAAAACGATCATCAGTGCAGAATGTTTTCAAGAATTTAGAAAATTAAAGTTTCTGTGTACAATGTGATTTTGAATTTAATTTACAAAGAAAATAAATCATAAAAAATTCTGTCTTATTTTTGCATTTTACTATTAACTGATTATTTTTGGAAAATTTTAATTTTTTTAGTCCTCATCAGAAAAATTAACTTTTATTAGTAAAAAAAAATTAAATTGTAACATTTTAATTTTATTTTAATTATTAAAAGATCCGATTTTCTAAAGAAAAAATTCTCAATTCTTTTTAAAGATTGTGTTTGATGATTGATGTTCATCTTTCAGGACAATCGTCTCCAACACATTCACAATCATCGGGACATTTACAATTAGATGAATTTGAACATGTACATTCGCTTGGACAAGCACATTCTATCGAATAATCTTCATTATTTTGATCCACAGAGAGTTCACAGCATCCAGGACATTCAAAGTTACCTGCCTCACTGGTATTTGCGCATACAAAAATGCTAATAATTGCTAAAATAGCTAAAATTTTCCTCATTTTTTGGCTTCTTAAGTAACTTTTTATATTAAAAAAAATGAGTATTTAAATCGGAAAAGGTAACAGGTTTTTTAAAGTTTTTTTTTTTAAATCTTTGCATCATCTTTGAATTTAAATAAAAATAAGCTAAATTCAATAATTTATTATAAATTGTTTATTTAAAGTTTAAAGTTAATTTATTAGAATTTGTTCATTTTCTGCCCACACATTCATTTCCAACGCATCCACAGTCGCTAGGACATTCGCAAAATTTTTTGCTGTGGCATTTACAGATTTCAGGACAGCCGCAAATTATTTCATCACCTTCGAAAGCAATAGCACAACACCCGGGACAATTGAATTCTTCATCCGATTGAACACTCATTACAGTGACCAGAAAAAATATTGCGATTGCAGCATTTATCTTCATTTTGTAAATTGTATCAAATTAGAAAATTTTTTGAACGCTATAAGATTTGATTGATACAAATTAAAGATAAATTCTCTTTTCTTTTCTAATATAAGTTAACAAATAAACTTTGAAGATTATTCAAACTTTAAAAAAATGAAACCAAATAATTTGAGATACATTTAAATTAAAAAAGTTCTTCTAGTGAAAAAAATCAGTTGCACTTGTTTCTATAAAACGATTTTAATCACATTAGGTATTGAAAAATTTAAAAATTTTCAAACAAAAGATATAAAAAGATACAAAAATTTTTTTTTTAAAATAAATTTTTTTAAAAACTCTGAAATGATTTTGCCAAGCATCTGAGTGATATTTTCATTTCATTTTAATAGTTCAGCTAAATAATTTTAATATTTCAAGACCAAAATTAGAATTATTGAGATCTTTGGGCTTGAAAAATTTGCGTGAAAATTAAAAAAAAAATTTTCATAGTATTTAAAATACATTTTTCTAAAATTGGAATTTAAAAAAAAATATTTTAGAAATGTTGATTTAAAATTTTTTATTCAAAGTTTAGTATAAAATTTTGTTCAAAAATGATAATATATATCGATATATAATAATATATTCAAAGAATTTGAAATTCTTTGAAATATATATAATTGATTAATTCCAGAAAATTAAGTTTTTAAATTTGGTTTTTGGAAAAAGCTTAAATCACTTTTGAATTTTATTTTTACAATTTTAATTAACCAAAAAGTCAAAGTTTTTATTTGATGTTTACTTAAAAATCAAGTCATTTTTAAGTCGAATTTTATATTGTAGTTTTTAGACGCGTCGTTCACATGAAAATGAATTTTTATCGTTTCATGCAGTCTTTATCGATGGGGGCTGTGAAGTTCATTTCAATTCGTTCGTTTCAATTCAGAAAAACTTGAATAACTTTTTTACTAAAAGAGATAATTTAGTCATATAAAAAGCTTAATGTTTAAGCAACTTTGCTTAATCCGAAAATATAAGTCTGCAAAAACTCTGCAATGTACTTGCACACTTGATTAGAATACTTTTTAATGGCGTGCAAAATGCATAAAATTGCAGAGTATTTTCAGGCTTATTTTACTGCATTAAGCAAATTTGCTTATAATTAAGCATTTTATAGAACTAAATTATCTCTTTTAGTAAAAAAATTATTCAAGTTTTTCTGAATTGAAAAGATCGAATTGAAGCGAACTTCACAACCCCTTATCGATGATTATAATAACTTGTGACTTAATTACAAGTCTGCATTAAAGTTAAAATTATATTGATTTGAATTGTTCAAGTTATTTTGATCCTCTAGCATTTTTTAATTCTAGTATTGTTGAATTGCAATCATGAATTTAGAAAGTTTTTTACTAAACATTTAATACAATTAATTAATTAGAGTTTTAAATATTCAAAGAATTTAGCTATTCCTAATAATTTTAATTTGTTTTTCAAGGGAAATAAAATTTTGAATCGATTATTTTTAAATTAGCTAAAATAAAATAAAAAAAGACTACGGGAAAAAAAAACAAAATAAAAATGAAAAAAATCAAATTGTTTTTTTTGTGTTTGGAATTACTCTTTGAGGCAAAATTTTAATTAAAAACATTGTTTGAAATAACAAAATTTAAACTTGAAAATAAAAGAAAATCATTAAAAAATTATGATCGCTAAAAAATACTTTATTTATAGACTTGATACAAATGCCATTTTATTCTATTTTAATTGGTTTATAATTCTTAGGCCTATCAAAAAAAACATAAATTCTTTATTAAATTAAAATTTAAAAACAATATTCTTTATTTTAAAGACAACTCAATTATTTTTAATTTTATCTGGAAGTTAGCATTGTGAATTTTTAGTGATGAAACCGAATATGCATATTAGTACCTAAATTTAAATAAGTAGCCTTTGGAATGAAAATTAATTTATTTTAATTGAAAAATTGAATCTTTAGATATTAGATAGAATATTTTTGAATCAAAAAATGAATATTTAATATTTGAAAACAAAAATTTAAATGTGTGCTTCAGAGACTGAAAAAATTCTCCAAACTTTATTGGAAGAAGCTATCAGTTTTGGCAAATTTTTGATTAAATTTTAATTTTCAGATTTGATCAGAGCATTTTTAAACGCGGAACTAAATGATTTAATTTTTTGTGTTTGAATTACAAAATGTATCCAATGGTGAATTAACATTGAAAAAGTGCGATGTTTCAAATATTTTTTTCAGTTTCAAATAAAAAAATATTTTTAAGTTAATATTGCAAGAATGAAAAATCTTATTATTTTTTTATAAATTTTGACATTGGGTTTGTGATATGATGATCCTTAAAATAATAATTGTAGTTTAAGAAACTATCAATGCTCTGTTTTCCAATTTTTATAAATTAAGTCTTGGTTAAAATGTGTCAAACGAACGAATTACCACTAAAGTCAAAATTTTTAGAGAAAAAAGCAAAGTTTTTCGGGTCTAGTCAGTTAGGTGAACTATGGTTTATTTATTACTGGAACAATTCTTATTCTCAGGTTTTTTGAACTATTAGTTCACCTAATCTAAAAATTGTTCACCTATTTTGATATTTTTTCATCTATTTAGAAAAAAAATAAATGTAATATTAAAAAAATAAAAATTCAATAAATAGATAAAAATTAAAAATAAGATAGAAAAAATAATTAGATAAAAAATTTAAAGTTAGGCGGATAAGGTAAAATTTGCGAAAAAGATAAATCGATGTTTCCAAAAGTCAAGCAAAATCTAAAAGTTTTTAGCCTAATCTGACATTTGATCAGCTAATTCTATTTTAGTTCATCTTTATGTGAACAAAAAAATTAGATGAATTTATTGTTCACAAAACAAACAAGAGAGAAAGAATTGTTCGCATAATAGGTGAACTATGGCTCCCTAGATCCAGTTTTTCAACGATTGAATATTAGTTTAAATATAAATGAATTATTTATCTTTTTTTTTCATTTTATTTATTTTTTATCTTATTTAATTTTAATTTTTTTTCATATGTTTTTATTCTGAAGGAGCATTAGCTCGGTACAGATAAACAAGAAAATAAATAAATTATTTTTAAAATTAAAAAAAAAAATTTTCAGCATTTTTTTCAAATTTTCCAAATAAAAATTAAACCCATTCAATTTAACTAAAGATTATAATTTCAAATATGAAAATGCTGGCAATACTAACTTAAAATTATTTTTAATTAAAAAATATTTGAAACATCGCACTTTTTCAATGTTAATTCAACATTGGATACATTTTGTAATTCAAACACAAAAAATTAAACCAAATCTAATCGCAGATTTTTATATTTTTATAACATTTCAGATTTTTGTTTAAAATTTAGAAAAAGAATTGTTATTTTTAAAAAAAGAATTGAAATTTAACTGCAAAAATGTTTTGTTTATATTTGAAAAATAAAAATTGATCAAAAATTTTAATTTGCCTCAATTTTAGACTTATAGAAAATAAGTTATTGATTTTTTTAAATTTTTTTATACCAATTTTTTCCTTTAATTACTTCCCTTAACTTTTACTTTGAATTGACCGAAAATCGTGCTTTTAATTACATTTTCTTGCTTATTTGGCAAAATACCATTTATTTTTTAGACTGATATAGTTATTTCAATTCAATAGATCTATCGTTCATTTTTTTCAAAAAACTTACCTAAAATTCAATTTTTGAAATATTTTTCATTTCATTTCAAAACAAAGATCAGTTTGGTTTTAAAATAAAAAAAACAATCAGAAAGGCATTGTCCATCCATATCACAAATTGAACTATTATTGCCAATTTTTTGACTAAAATTTTCAAATTTTTTTGAATAAAAATTAAATAGTTTAATCACTTTATAAAAAATTTATCTAAACAAAAATTCAATGTAGAAAACTCATTCACAGATGATTTAAATTATCAAAATAAAAAAAAATAAAAAAAGCTAAAATCAATATCAGAACAGCACTAAAACCAGATTTCTTATTTGTCTTTTGTATAATTTTATAAAAATGTTAAAATTTGGATTTGATAATTTTTTTTTGTTTTTTTTTAAACTTTTTGGTCTTCCTCTTCATTTTTTTGAATTACTAGAGTACTAAAAAGTTTGAAAAAACATTTTAAATTACTCTGATGACATTTTGTGTCTTTTGGGTTGAAAAAATTATCTTTAAAAAAATTGTTTAATATTTTGATCAATTATTAAACTGATTAATTATTTTGATTTAATAATAAAAATCAATTTTTTACAAATTTTAGTTGATCGGCGATCATTTAATTAACAAAATACTTGTGATTGCTTAATCAAGAATTTTAGTTGATTTATTTAAATGGCTATTGTAGTCGCCTGTGAACACTAGACGTTCCATAATCGACATCGTCAATTTTTTTCTTATAATTTAGATATAAGGCAAATATTTTGAGCTTATTTTGGAAACTAATAAGTAATATGATGATTTAAGACTTCGTAACGCTTTATTTAATTCTGAACTTATTTATAATTGGAATTTAGTTTGTTATTTAGGTATTTTTATTACAATTGTTCAGATAAAAAATAGCTATGTAAATATTTTTTTTCAAATTTTCTAATAAAATCTTAAACTGAAAGCAAATATTTTCTTTTCTCTATTAAAATTGTAAATGCAAAAATATTGCCAAAAAAAATCTAAAAACAAAATTTTTTTTGTACAGGTACATTTTATTTCTTATAAAAACATCCATCAAATTTCAATTTATTTAATTAGGCTTTTGGCGAAGAACTTGAAAATCTGCCTTGAGAAAATTTTCCTGAAAATAACTAATTTTAATTAAAAACTGAATCTATTGAAAAATTTAATCAACAATAACAACACTTTTTTTAATCCAATAATGTAGAATTTTTATCTTCATTGTTGTGTCTAACAAAATCTTTTAATTCAAACATTTGTCTGATATATATTGATTAATACTAATAAATATTTTTTAATTTTATATAAAATCGCTTGATTGATTCTTCAAATTTCTGAAAAATCACTAATTTTAATATAGCATTAATACAATTACAGATTTAATTTCTAATAACAAAAATAAAGGTTACTCATAAAAATTATGTTTACTTAAAAAAGTTTATTCTCTATTAAAGTAAACCACTTAGCCTTTTTTTCAACAAAGTTTTCATTAAAATAAAATTAGAGTAGAATAGAATTTAAAAAAGATACCTATTATAAACACCTTAAGTAAGCTTTCAATCCATTTAAAAATGTATTTTCGAAACTTACGATATATTTTCTTTTTCTTTAGCATCTTCAGAACATATTTTTGTGAGTTTGTATATCCAAGTTTAATTTATGGCTGATTTCAAAATTAATCATTATTTTGTACTTTGTAAAGATAAAGTAAAATAAATAATATAGTAAATATTGTTTTTTTGATTAACTTTTATGACCAACAAAACAATTTTTTATTTGGAAATATTGGTGAAAATTTAAGGATCATCAATCAAAATATATCAAATATTTAGATACAATGTGTGCAAGTGGTCATATCATTTTTTCATTCTTACATCGTCCAAAATAATAATATTTTGCCTTATTTATTTGTCTTATTTCAGTTTATTCATTTTATTTTAAAAGTGTTGAACATATTTAATTATTTATTTAATTTATTATTTAAATAAAAAAATTGATTTAAATAAGAAATTCAATTTAATTTAAGTTTTGGGGCTGATCAATCTTGTGATCATTTGATCATATTTTTTATCCAAATACAATTATTATTTAATTGTATGATAATTAGAAAATTATAATAAAAATATTAGAATAAAAAATAAGACAAATTCAAAAAATTAATTTTATTCAAGAAATTTCGGATTATATTTAAAAAAATTTTAATTCATTCTTGAATAATTAATTTAATTACATCAAATTTATATCATTCAAAATGGTCAATTGAATTAATTTTTAACTTTATCCGCATT
Organism: Brachionus asplanchnoidis; assembly: GCA_025491095.1. Lineage (NCBI taxonomy): Eukaryota > Metazoa > Rotifera > Eurotatoria > Ploima > Brachionidae > Brachionus > Brachionus asplanchnoidis. The sequence continues at coordinate 1,290,482 of JAILYF010000027.1, read as the reverse complement.
GCATCATGGAAAAATTTCCAAGTTTACAAGTGTCTAATTTTTTTCTCAATCTAAAGGAAATTTTGAATTAATTTATATTTGTCTTTTTTAAAGAATATTTAATTATCATTTAAAATTTAAAAAAATTATATTGATGTTTTATTCAACAAATAAATAATTAAATTAGAAAACATTCAAATATTTAATCTAGGAGTATGATCGAAGTAATTTTTTTGTTCTACTCTAGATCGAGCACATTAGTTGTGTATCTTCCTCTCTAAAAATAACAAATGAAAAAAAAAATTTTATTAATTTATTTTTTAATTGTACTCACAACATTTCCAGGAGGAAAATAATTAGCAACAACATAAACACAACTTTGATCATCTAACGCTTTACCAAAACCAACCTGTGTAGTACCTTTCCACACCAACTGAGTAAAATGACCAATATCTAAATTTTTCGAAATCCTTAGCCCAGTGGTAAAATTAAAATTTTTAATTTCTTCATACCACTTGCTCGCCGCAATGGAAACTAAAAAAAAAACAAATTTTAAGATTTAATTTTTTTCCACTTTTCTCTACCTGAAAAACCGGGAAATCCACAAGCTTGAGCAATATTTTCACCATAGGGACTTTGATAATTATGAGCTAATTGTTTAGTCGATGCCAAATGCTCAGCCCATTTTTGCGCCTCGGTACCAATTGTCTCATTGTAGCTCAACTCATTAACTTTATGCAATTTACGGTAAAAATTATGCTGCCTCAGACCCTCAGTTATTTCCAGCTCAAAATCACCAACTGAAGTCTCTATTAAATTGTTGTGAGTCTCGCTTGAAATCAGCAAATCCAAGTCAGACTCTGCAAAAGGTTCAATGTAGCTTTCATGGCTCACGTTTACACCACTTTCCGAGCTAATGCACACTAGTTTATTTGCCTCCAAGTTTTCACAATCAACAATTTTCTTAATGAGACCGATTGAAGCATTCAAATTCTGTGAAATCAACTCGCAAGTATCATTTTCGCTGGTGACATAAAATTTGTCACATAGAATTATAGTCTCTTTTTTGAGAGCCAGTTTAGCGGTTGTGTGACAACCGATGATCTCTGCGGTTTTATATAAATGTAAGCATGCTTCCTGTTGTCCATCTCCCAGGTCCAAAGAACAAACTAAACTCACAAAAAGCACAAATATAAGAAATTTTTTTAACATTTTATTTCTAAAAATCAATCAACACAAATGAACAAAAAATAAAATTTAAAAACTTAAATAGGCGTTTGCGAGAGTTTTAAATTTCTGTAATCATAGGCTACTTTTAATCAACTTTAGTAAAACAATACTGGTTATATAGAATTTCAGTTTTTTATTTTATCTCTCTATGGGTTGTTGGGTTTCGTAGTTGTAGTAGTAGTAGCCTAATACCCGATAAAAAATAGCTCACATTAAAATCTTTTGTTGAATAAAAATATTAAAAAATATTAAAGTAAGTGCAAAGGCTTACACAAGTCTTCTTTTTTTCACTTTTTTTGGAATATTTGATGCTTTTTCTCATTTTGTTGTTCATAAGAACTATGATAGCCGCAGTTTCAAATATGTCATTCACTTTTTCGCCAGTTTTAGACGAGCATTCAAAAAAAACGTGAGCTCTAATTCGACTAGCCATCACTTCTCCATCTGGTGTACTCAGCAGTTTGATTACGTTCTTTTTGACTCTACTTTCTCGGAACTCATCTCTCAAATCTTTTTTGTTACCTGGGCAAAATTTAAAATTAATTTTTTTTTCTAATATCTCAAAAAGATGTAATATGCTTGATATTAGTCAAAAAAGATAGCTTTAAAAATTTTAATTGTAATTGATAAGAAATTTTAGTCTGTAAAAATCAAAAAAATGAATAAAAATTCCTGTTACTTCTGTAGAATTTTCTTCATCATTGAATCATCTTCGTTTTATTTAAAATTAGTTTTTATCTTTTTTAATATAAGAGAAAAGAGTTTGATAATAACATTTTGAATTTAAATTCAATTTTTAATCCGAATATGACTTTTTAACAAAATTTTCTAGATGACTTAAATTTAAAAAAATGGAATTATTTTTTTTTCTTTTGAAAATTTCGATTTTTTATGGCTGAAGCTAATTTTTAAAAAAATATTTATTTCTTTAATTGTTTTAAAAATTAAATTGCTTAATTAATTTACAAAGTTCAAAAGAGAAAAAAATTATGGCAAATGTTTGATCAGATTAAAAATATTTTAATTTTAATCTAAAGTAATAAGTTTTAAATTTGGAAATTTTTAATTTCTCAAAAGTGGATTTAATAGATATTTTTTAAAAAATAATATTAGGTTTCAAAAAATTTTTTAAAAGTCCTCAAATAAAAATAGCTAGAAAATAATACCAAAAAAAATAGTGTGGATTTAAAAACAAAAGAAAAATCAAAAATAGAATATTATTCATAAAAATAGAACAAAATTTGAAAAAATCTGAACGGTGTTTTCAAAAATATTTGTTTAATAAATATTTTGTTTTTTGATACTTTTAAGAAATTTAATTCTACAAAATCCTCTCTTTTTGATCTATGGTTTTTGTTTTGAAGATTCATTGTGAAAAACTCTTCAAATCGGAAATTTCAAAAATTAAAATTCCTTTCAAAAACATGAACTATTACAATTTTAATTAGCAAGTTGAAGTTTATGATCAATTTTTGATGCTCAAAATGATCAATCAAACTTAAATTATTAAAAGAATTGTAATTATTTAATATAATCAGTGCAGAGGTACATTTTTGGTTTTAACATACTTTGTTAAATCTTAAGTTAAAATCTGCAAAAGTCTGCAAAAAATTATCTCCTTAAAATAGTGTTAGCGGCTAAATGAACTTGTTAGTTCGGAGCTAACTTTACACTTCTTAGTTATGATTCCCTAGTTATTATTTATATTAACTGTTGTTATTGGTGTCTTAGAGATATAATACTAAAGTATGTCTATGAAGGAAGATTTTATTTGGTATAGTTCTGCGGAGCTTTAGAGTTATAATAAAGAAACTTTAACATAAACTTTTGTTTTCACTATTTTCAATGAATTCTGACAGGCAAGTAAGCCTACAACAATAGTATCATTTAGATGGTGTGCATTCTGCAATGAGCATTTTGATATTGCAGAGTTTATATTTTTATTTTACAAAGTATGTTAAATCCAAAAATGTATCTCTGCATTATTTCATTTAAGAAATAACAATTTATTTAATAGTTTTAGTTTGATTTGATCATTTTGAGCATCAAAAATTGATCATAAACTTTAAATTGCCTTTTAATTCTTAATATTCCAGAAAAAAAACAAAAAATTTACAAATTTCAAAGAAAATTGCCATATTTTAAATTTTTTATCCATTACAAAAAAAAATAATTATGAATGATTGAAAAATTAAACAAATTTAATAATTGATTACCGACTAAAATAATTGGAGTTTGGGGACAAAAATATCGAAGTTCGGGATACCATTTTTCGATAATGTTTGTCAAAGATTCAGGGTTCTCAATGCTGTAACAAACAAGGATGATGTCCGAGTTTTTATAAGTTAGAGGTCTTAGTCGCTCATATTCCTCTTGACCTGCTGTATCCCATATCACAAATTCAACCTAAATAGATCTAATTTAAGAGAAAAATTTAGAAAAAAAAATAACATACAATGCTGCCTTGGATTTCAGTCTTGATCGTAGTGGTATCTAAGACTGTTGGCTTTAGGTCTGGATCAAATACTTTATTGATGTAAGAACTGAGCAAGCTTGTCTTGCCACAAGAGCCGTCTCCAATTATGACCAATTTTTTCCTATTGAGCGTCATTATAGAAAATTTGACAATAAAATCTCACTCGACTAAAACTCCATTAAATTTTAAGGTAAATTATATGCTCAGGATTTAATAAATTTTCTTATGCCTTTTGCTGTTTTATTTATGTATGCTTTTCTTTTCAGGTAATTTGTTAATTTTTTTTACTGTTAAATAAACTACTGCTATTCTATTCGAGTTATTTTTTAAAAAACTCTCTCTTATCAATAGCTGAAATTTTGTTTTTACTTGAGCTTGAGAGAATTTTGAACTAATTTAAATTGACGTTTGGATACATGGAAGATCTTAATTTCGTTTTTTTTTTTAAGGTAATGAAAATTGCAGAGAAGATTTAAAAGATTTAAATTTAATAACTGATAACAAATATTCCATTTAAGGATAACATTTTCTTTTCATAAAATTAATTTTTATCTTAAGGGTTTATTAAATGTTAATCCATTAATTACACATATCTATTAATCAAAACTTTATTAATACTTCCCAAGAACTGGTTCTGAGAAATTGCTTGCAAAAAAATCAAATATCGATATTGATTTATAGCTCAAATTAATCTTTTCATCTTGTCATATTTACTTTTATCTAAATTAATTTTTTTACTAATAAAATTATAGAATTTTGAAATTATTTATTTGAAATTAATTTTTTTAGTAATATCAATTATGTCATTTTCCAATACATCCGTATATATTGCATCCGCAGTCTGGTGGACAAGTGCAAGTTGTGTTTGAGGAGCATTCGCATATATCCGGACAGTTGCAAAGTTGTTGATCTCCGTCTAAAAGAAGAGAACAGCAACCAGGACACTCAAAGCTTTGTATAGAATAGCTGGTAAATAAAACACAAGTGAGGGCAATTATTAGAATGGATCGCATTTTATAAAAAATTTTATTAGATTTAAAAAAAATCAACTATTTAAATGTTCAGATGGTGTGATTTTAAAAAATTTTAATGTCAAGTGGGGGTTTTCTTTTACCAAATTGGCATTTGATTTTCTAAGAACAAACATCAGATGATGATTGACTTTTTTCAAAATAAATATTAAATGGCAAACTTTGACAATATATGGACAGATAAATAAATACCTTGATAAAGTTTTGTTTTGAGAATTTTTTTTTATTTTCAAAAAGATCTTTAGTTTTGTTAGACTGGTAAACAGAAATAAAAATTTTATGATTAATCCTAAAATTTTTATAAAAATTAAGATAATATCAAGAATATGAGGTTCAAATGTTATGAAGAAAGATGAAGTTGAATTTTGGCTACCAGTGTTAAATTTGAAATAAGCAGCCGTTTTTATAAATATGAATGATTGATGTTATCTTTATTTAAATACGTCAAATCATTTTTTGTTTAGTTCGCTTTTTATTAAGTAAAAAATCTAATTAATATTTCTGTTAAAAAAAATTTACAGCATTGTATTCTGAACGAACTATCAGTTTTAATGTGACTTGCCTAAAAAAATATTTTTAAATTGATAAAATATTTTTATTTTTATTCCAACATTATTTTTATAAGAGATTTTGGAATGATTTGCTATGCTGAATAAAATTTTTAAATTTATTTTTCAACATTTCGTAGTTCAGCTACCTAATTATTTATTTTTCAGACCTTAGCTTAGTTCAAATGAAAAATTCAAGATGATTTAAAATATTTTTTAAAAAATTTTCAAAATAAACTGTTTTAAATTTATTAAAAATTAAAGATATCACTTCCTGAAAATCAGTTTAATTTATTTTAATTATGGTATCAAAAATATTAAAAAAAAGATAGTTGAATCAAAAAAAATGAGGAAAAAAGAATAATTAAAATTTAATTTTTAAAATTGATTCACAATTTTTCAAAAAAATAGAAAAAACTTTAAATATTCTATAAACCAGTGTGTCACATGTAATATTTTCTAAACCTTTTTTAAATATACTATCAAATTAATACTAATTTGATTAGAAAAATTCATGATTATGCTTAAATTTGAAATAATCTTTAATACGGAAGAGTTGACTGCTTACAAGTAAATTTTTGTTTTGTTTTGTTGCTTTTTATTATTATTATTATTATTATTATTTATTTCAATGAACGCCTTTAAGGCAGTGTTTAAATTAAAAAAAAGAACAAAAATAAATGAGATAAACAGTTTTAAAGGAATTAAAAACAATTTTTTGAATTCATACTAAATAAATATAGTAAAAATATTTTAGTATTTGTTCTTTAGAGCATTAAAGTATGGTTAAATAATTTTTTAAATAAAGAAAAAAATTTTTCAGTAAGTTTTAGATCAATCTTCAAAAGGATTTAATCGTGTTCTTGAATTATTTCACATGTAATTTAAAAAAATTACATTTTTTTGATTTTTTTTTATAAATTGACAATCAATTTATTTAAATTCTTTATTAAATAATGTTTGCTTTTTTTACTCTAAAATTAAAAAAAAACCGAACAAAAATCTTTACATCTAAGTAATATTTATTTAAATCGGGATCGAGTTCATTCAACAGAAAGAGACGGGATTATTTAAAAAAACATATTTCATAAATTAAATAAAGTAAAGATATATTGATACAAACTCAAAGAACTAAATTAAATTTGAAAAAAACAAACGAAGCTTTAAAATTATAGTGGATTTAAATCCACAGAAACACAGAAATGAAGTAAATTTAATTTAATGAGCATTGAATTAAAAGAATTTTATCAAATTAACCATTAGTAATTTTTAATTATTTTTTATTTTTCATTTACTCTTAAAACTTGCAAACTTTCCCATGAGCTTATCATTAAAAATGGTACTAAATTAACAGAAAATTTTTTACCACTGATTTAAAAAGAAAAAAAAAGGGATTAGCTTGGTGTTAAAATTTAAAAATTTATTAATATAAATCGGGCTATAAATAAAAAAAATTTAATTGGCTTCTAAAGATTTTGTTCGATTTTTGGCTCCAAAAAAAATATAAAATTCAAAAAATTGAAAAAAATATAAAAAATAAAAATAAAAAAATAATTCTGTTTCGTCATCACTCTGGCCCCTTTCGGTCATACCTATTTCGTTTATTGTTATTACATTACCAGAATAAAAGCCATAAATATTTTGAGCCAGGTTTTAAAAAATGTATAAAAATTCAATTTTTAACAAAAAAAAATTACTAAATGACATTAATTTAATTTCTTGAATTTAATAATGGCTTTAATTTATTTGAATTAGTTAAAGATCTAAGATTAAAATCAAAAATTGGAAATCCGATTTAAATGCATTAAAAATTTTCAGATTTGATACAATTTTCTTTTTTTACCGAAAATTCGCCATTTTTTTGGCTTTTTAAATTTTGCCATTATATACAATCAAAAATAATGCATTCCAATGATCAAATCATCAATCTATTAAAAATAGTCTTGGCAATAGATTTTCAACAATACGATTCAATGATCGATTTACTTTTAAACTGACAAAATTTTTTCAATCTATTTAATAATGGACGTTATTTCTTCTGCTAGTAAATTTTTTTTTCTGCTAGCAAATTTTTCTGCTAGCTAATATAATGATATTAATTATTTTTTTCTGCTAGCAATTTTTTTTCACCTGCTAGTAAAATTATGTTTATGATAGCAAAATTTTTTCTGTTGATAACAAAAATAATAGTATAAAAAAATAACCAAAAGTATTTTGATAAAATTTTATTCAAATTAAGTTAAGCTTAGTACCGACAAAAAATATAAAAATTTCACATGGAAATATCAATTTTATTTTTTTCGCTCTCTTTTTGATTTTCTGACAGAACTATTTTCTGTATTTCTTTTTTTAGTTGTAGAACCACGATGTCTGCCACTACGTTTTGAACCATTTGAAGATTTTTGTGCATCAGCTTTATAATTTTGATCAAAATTTAAATCATTTGGTTCATCAAATTGTAAAGGATTTGATAAGTTTTCACTATTTATAACATTTGATAAAACGTAATCAATTGTTTATATATCATTTTTATAGTTAATTAATTAAGTAATTCAATTAATTGATTTTTTAGGATGCATTTAAAAAAATTTAGCTAACAAGTAAAAAAATTTAGCTATCATTAATTAATTTTTTTTACTAGCAGTTAAAAAAAAATTTACTAGCAGAAGAAAAAAATTTACTAGCAGAAAGAAATAGATCTCTTTAATAATTAGCTTAATTTTCTAGATAAAATACTCAAAGTGCAAATTTTGTTTTAATCTAAAATTTTGTTTTATTTTAAATTATTTTTTAAACTGCGTTTTTCTAATGCAAATTACCATTCAAAAAATAATTTTGACTTTAAAAATTTTTGCTTGTAAAAATTTAATTTAAAATTTTAGCTTTAAAGAAAATGTTAAAAAATTTAGTATAATTTTATCAACTCGAGAGATAATAAAATGGATGCCACTCATTAATTTTAGAATATAAATTTTTATTTTATTCAATAAAAAAATTATCTTCGATTAACAAAAAAAATTCTTTGATTTTTGTTCTTATTTAAAAACATGCAAATAATAAGTACGGAAGAAATCAAAACTAAACTGTAAATTTTATTTAGAAAGTTTTTTATTGAGTAAATGAATGAATAAAATGAATTTTATAAAGTAGGGATGTGAACATTTATTAACTTTAAAGAAAGTAATGAGGTTAAGTAATAAAACAGATACTTTTGATACTTTATGTTAAATTCATTATAATGATAAGTAAAAGTATTAAATTATCTTAAATTAATTAACCCATTGAAATTCTGAAAAAGTATCCAAGTATTGATTGTGCTAATTTTTTTTAAATAAAACTTTTTATAATAAAAAAGTGATTGACCAAATGAATATTTGAGTTTTTAATCAAATTTAGAAAAAGTATCAACTTATCTAATTTGATACCTGATCCATTGGTATTTTTCAAATGATACCTCCGATTCTCGATTATTGTATCGGTATCAGTATGAGATTAATTAATTAATACAAAATATTTTAAAAATTTAGTTTATCTCTTCTTACTAATTTTATTCTATTTTTTTTAATTTTATTTTTTATTAAAACCAAGAATAAACAGATAATCAATTTCATAAAAATATTTACTTAAAAATCATTTAATATCTAAGACTACTTGAGTACCAAAATGAACGTATTTTTTATTGTCTTTAACTCTTAACACATGACCTTTTTTCAACCTTTTATTTCTTTTAGAGCTCGCTAAACCATATATCTTTACTTTTTAAAAATGAAATTTTCATCCTCCCTATAGCTTTCATTGGTCTATTGTAAATTGTTGTTAAATGATTTTAATGTCAAAAATTTTAATGTCAAAAATGAAATAAGGATTTAATGTTAAAATATTTTAATGTCAAAAATGAAATAAGGATTTTAATGTTAAAATATTTTAATGTCAAAAATGAAAAAAGAATTTAATGTTAAAATTTTCTGATGTTAAAAAGTATAGTCAATAAAGATAATTAAAAATTTGTATTTTTTGTAGATTTTATTAAAAAAATTAATTAAGCAAGGACAAAAATAAAAAAAAAACTAAAAATTAATTAATTAAATTGTTGATCGCCATGTTTTTCCAAAAATTCGGATGCTAATTGAATTTTAACTTTTTCTTTTATTTGATGCTTCAAAATTAAAACAGCAGCTTCTCGGTCTTTTTTCGAAATTCTCTTTCGGTTTTCTCTATCCTTCGATTTCGCCCATAATCGCCCTTGTTGTCTTTGATACGAATGCTGGCATATCATTCTTTTTCGCTGCAAACATAGCGAGCAGAAGTGTCTTTATTTTCTTTGCTCCACCAATGGCGGAAGTTTTTATAGATCACAACTGAATGAGAGTTTTTTACTTTCTCGATTCCAAAGTTGCTTTCTATGTAAATTATCTCTTCAGAGTCTTCCATTTCGTATATTTGCTTTAAATTTAGTTTTTTATTGTTTAAAAAAAGTTAATTTTGTTCATGTTTTAAGTATATTTTGGACTACTCAATATTTTAAAGGGTAAAAATTTAATTTTTATCAAACGAATGCTGATTTCAAAACAATTTCGGACTTCTATTAATTCAAAGCTTTTTTTTTAATCCGAAAGGAAGCGGTCATTTAGTCTTTTTTAACTAGGCAAATTAAAATAGAATAGCATCATTTTTAACATTAGATTATTAATTAAGATTTAGCAATACTTTCCTTATTTAAGATTTAACAATAATTTCCTTATTTAGCAGATAACATTTAATTCCTTATTTAATTTTTAACATTAGATTCCTTAATTAAGATTTGACATTAAACTCACTGACATTAATTTTTTGACATTAAAATATTTTAACATTAATTTACAGTAAATCCTTTCATTCCAGCGTAATATCTCATTTACCAAAAATTTTTCCTAGAGAATTAGAAGAGGGGTCTGGGGCGAAGATTATAAAACAGTAATGAGTGCACATTTTAAAGCGAAAGCAGAAGTTTAAAGTCATAGGAAAATACCATTGGGTGATCTAATAAAACGCTAATTTATAAAAAAAATTAAAATTCTTCGATTTTATAAAAATCGAAATTAAATTTTTTATTGAAAAATAGGTAACGTTTAGTTGAATATTTTCCGCGAAAAAAAGCTAAATTAAAAATCCAATAAAACCAAAATGTTCTAAATTTCTTCTGACCCTTTTTTTTTGCTTTTTTTCTACCAAAGACCAAATAAGAAAACAAATAAAAAAGAACAAAGTATTAAACTATAACTTATACAAGAAAAATTTTGCTGAAAAAATTAGACTAGTCTCTTTTTTACTTAGAGCTTGTTTTTTTTTATCAAAAAAAGTGAAAAACTTGTTGAATAACCCTCAAACAAGCGTTTTAAATTAAAATGAAAAAACACTTTTCTTTATTTCATTTTGTTTGTAAAAAAAAAATTGAAAAAGTTGCTCGATAACTTTGTTCCAAATTTAATTTCCTACATTTTGATACCAAATTCATGGGTCCGGTAATATGTCTAATGGGAGATCATTAAGCGAGTTTGAGGGGTACCTCAAAAAACCTACTTTTTGAGATATCTGGTCACGTGACATATCGATTATACTGAAAACTTGCATTTCTATGTAATTTGAGGCGCTGAATCAAAAAATGAAGAGAAAATTTCAATATTTCAAAAAATTTGGTCTTTGGTATAAAAAAAGCAAAAAAAAAAGGGTTTCTTTTGGACCCCCATGACACCCCGAGGGTCGGTCATGGGTCTAGGGTTTTATCAGTTTTTCTGGGGTAAAAAAGCGTGCTGAAAAACATGGTGTAGTTTGGGAAAAATCACTTTTTGACCGATTCGAATCTATGCTTTATTGGCCTTTACCAGAATTTGTAGTCTGTTTGGGCCCTTTAGGTATCACCTGCCGACTCATATTTGTTTAAAGAAATTATATGAAAAAAGGTGGTTTTTCGCGGTATTTCTACGAAAACTAAGTGGATATTATTTTTTAGCACTCTTGATTACCCAAAACATGTACCAGGAATGTATTTCATTAAAATTTGCCAAAACCGTCCCCCAGGGGACCCTTCCTGTAATTATCTTGAACAAATTTTTGGTCAATGAGTCTCAATAAAAATGTCATATCAATAAACCTGATACACATGTAATGAACCACGACGATAAACAAATGAAAAAAACACTAAGAATTAAAGAAGATCATTTTTACACTGCTGAATCAGCGTATAATTTCAAACTGAATAATGTTTTTAGCAAGATTTAAGATCCCCATCGAACAGCCAAGTGGGGAACAGCAACGACTAAGGCTAAACAAAATGACAAAAACTGCTAAGACTAAAAGAAAAAGAAAAAAGGATACAATATTATTGTTTATAGTCAATTGTACATATTTAACCTATTAACTCAAGTCCCTCTTAATTGTTTTTGGTCTTCTCTTGATTTTGGGATTTTTAATTAAAAGATAATATTAGTTTAATAGTTTATTGAATAAAATTTTCAAAGTTCTTCATCATCTTGTGCTTTATTAATCACTACAAAACTAACAAAGTTCTTGATAACATAAATAACAGCTTAATATCAGAACAACTCTGGTGTCAAATCAACTTAAACAAGGAAGCTATAATCATGGGCTGCATATACCGTCCACCACCAGAAAACAACTCCGCTGCTAACTCTTCAGTCGACAATGAAATCAACTCAGCCTTGACAGCCGCAAAATCAGCCGTACACAACAAGAAAAACACAGACTTACTTATCGCCGGGGATTTCAACTTCCCTTACGTAAAGTAGCTCAGTGACAGATCCGTATCTGTGTTTGGGAACAAGGACAGTCCAGGAAACAAATTTATCGACTTGCTAAACGAAGAATCACTCTACCAGCATGTAAACAAACCAGCGTTTCGTAAAGCCGATGGAATTTTATCTAACACTCTCGACTGCGTTATCACTGACTCACCCTATCGAATACTAACTGAACAACGCCTTTAAAATTGCCAACTTGGACAAACTTTTTTTCGAACAGGACCTTAACCTTAACTACTGTTTCAATTCATTCATTAGTGTATATAACTCAGCATGATACACATTCCGAATATAAAACATCACAAAGTCATCAGAAAAACAGTTCCGTGGATGAACCAAGAACTAAAACAACTAATAACGATAAAAAAATCAAGTTGGAACAAAGTTCAAAAAAATAAAATTTAAAGTCAAAGTCAAGATTTGACTTTTGACCAACTCTGGATCAGAGTATTAAATACTTTAATCCTCATAGAAATAGTTTTTTTTCTTTAGATATCTAGTCAAATTTTCTTAATGGTCATAATCTTATATGAATCTTGGTTCAAGAACCTGGTACACAAGATTTGCGTTTGGGTGTTTTAAAACCCTCCTAATACAATCTGCTCTTGGCAGATCTCTTTAAGGCAACTTGAAGCTTATGATCATGATCAAATGATCAAAATTTAAAAGATTAAAATCTTAATGAAACAAAAATGAAGAAAAATTCAAATTAGCTTTTTTTAATATTTTTTAAATCAAACATAAGATGTTTATTATTTTAATTGAAAAAAAAAACAAATCTTTTTTTTCTTCTGATTGATTGTTAATTGATTTTTCTAAAATATTTATTTGAAAATTTTAAAGACAAATTTAAAATCCACATTTAGGTATCCAAATAATGGCTTTAAATGATATTTTAGTATTAGTTAAAATATGTTACGGCGAAACAAAGTTAAATTTTGTATTGCAAAATTTAAGAATATTGATTGAGATTTTAATTTACTTTAGATAAAAATTCATATAATTTTCTATCTAAGCATAGATTAAACAAATCATGTTTAATAAAGTTAAGTCATTATTTATTTAACAATTGAAAAAAATGCCTTTTTATTTAAATTAAATTATGCCTTATATTTTACTGTCCTTTTTTAAACAATGGTGTAATTTTTGCTGAACTAAATTGAATTGCACAGTTTTTAAGTAGAGACAGTAAAGTAGTAGTTTTTTTTTAAATTTATAAACTTAATTTTCCCAAGAATTTCCATCTCAGAAGAAAAAAATTTCATTTTTTAATAAATTTTTTTAAAATATTTTAAATAAGTAAAAAATCCAATTTTTTGTTTTCAAGAATTTTTTGAATTTTTAAATTTACCTTTTGTTGAAGTTTTTGTTTTGAATTTCAATTTTTCCTGGTACGTTCAACACTTGAGCATGCAGCACCTATCATTACTTATTTCAATTTATCTATTTAAAATTTATTATACATTTAATTTATTTTTTTTTAATTTTTATTTATTATTTTATTTTTTTTTGGATTTTTTTTTTCATTTTATTTTTAATCCAAAGAGTACAGACAAAGCAATAAAATAAAAAAAGATTGACCCAAAAAAAAATAGATAATTTAGTTCTATTCTGACAAAATAAAAAATCTAAAGTTAAATTAGATCTACTTTAAAAAAATTTTTTGAGTTTAAAATGCGGCCAGCCCCAAAACTTCACTAGGTAGACGCTTTAAAGGTGCTGGATAGCATTTTAGAGTTTCTGAGACACTAATAAAACAAAATTGCTACATAGAAACCGGGTTTAGCTTGAATACGCCCATGTACTTCTTTTTGCTTGTTGCCTTGGTCTTGGCAATCAAGCACTCCAAAAATACCAGCAAGCTATTTTGGCATGGATCTTTCGATGCATAATGAGCCAGAGTGTAAAAACACGAAGCGATGCAACAACTTTCTAGAAATATCTAGCTATTTTTGGCTAATGCATAATTTAAACACGTAATTATAAAATATAAAGACTTATTAATAAAATAATATTTACGCTTTGAAAAAAAAAAAATTACATTTTCTTTGAATTCAGATGAAAAATTTCTCAATATCTCTTAGACCAAGCTAAAATGTTGATTGTGATTTGCGGAGTAGCAGGATGCGGAAAGTAAATCCATTTGCCCAAAATCATCTCTAATCTCATTAACCATTTATTCAAGGACCACGATAGCAAAGGATTTGGCAAAAAGGGTGTGTGGGTTTTAGTTACACAGCATTGGTATTTTTGAGCATAAATTTTTAATTTTAATTTAAGCTTGATTTTGAGTTCGCAGATGCCGATGACTATCATTCGGAAGAAAACAAGGCTTTGATGCGGAACGGAGTGAGTCTGACCGACAAGGAAAGACTGCCATGGCTCCTGACACTTCATGACTTTCTTGCCGGATGGCACGAGAACGGAGTCAGCGGCATTCTAGCCTGTTCTGCCTTGAAACAAAAATACCGGCACCTGCTAAACTCTAGCCTTGTTTATTCCATTGGGACCAAGCTTGAAAAAGAGAACCATGTGCCACATCCAGTGAATTTAAATTTGCTTTTTGTCTGCTTGAATATTGACAAGGAAGTGGCTAGCGAGCGTTTGGCTCATAGGAAGGACCATGATGTAATCAAGGACTCGCGGTTAATGGACTCCCAGATGGCCACTCTGGAATTACCACCTAAAAATGAATGTCTGTGGACAGGAAGCTCGTATGGTAAATATAAAGATAATTATTTGTCTATTGAGAAGTCGTACGAGAATAATACCTTCTATTATATGTATGTTCTTCGAGTTTTTAAGGACTCCACTGTGAATGATGTTGTTGAAAATATTTTGGATTTTTTGCCCAAATTTCATAATTTTAAACTTGTCTAATAAATATTTTTGGTCGAAATTATTATTTAGTGATTTGCTAATTTAATTTTTAATAAAATAAATATACAAAAATTTAATTGTAAAATTGATTTTTCGTTAATTCTCATACAGCTATGTACGCTCACGTTTTCACGTCAAAAAACGCGTTGAAAATGCCTCTTTAACGCGCGTTTAACAGGCGTTTTGAGGCGTGAAAATCTGAAGCAAATTATCGCACGCTAAAAAACGCATGGAAAACGGCAAATTGAAGTGGCATTGTGAAACTTCATACAAAACTTCCAATACAAAAATAAAAAAATTTTATAGCTTTTGTTTTAAGTGTCAAAAACTTAAGTTTTAAGTGTTAAATGAAACAAAGTGAAACAACTGTTGTTTCACCTTGTTTCATTTACAGAACAGGTTTTTGACACTTAGAACAAAAGTTATAAAATTTTTTTATTTTTGTATTGGAAGTTTTGTATGATATTTCACAATGTCAATTGAAGTTTGAGATCCAGATCAAAATATAAATTGTAATATTTTTTTTAATAATAGAGAAAAAATAAATTTTTTCCAAAGCAATTACTTGAGGTTATTACTAAAACCCGGACCACCTATTTTTTACTAAAAAAAGGACCTATACTTTAAAGACGAATAAAAAGCAGGACGATAGCCGACTTCCTTTGAAATTGTAGTAAATTTTATAAGCTTTCACGCAAGACCATAAGCTAAGCTCTAAAACTTACCATTCAGCCTGCATCGGCCTTTAAAATACAAAAAATCAACAAAAAAATATTAAATACATTTATTTAAAATTAAATTTTAAAATATAATATAATCTTTTGTTGATTAATCTTTTTTTGTTTGAAACAGGAGACTATTAAGTTTCGTGTTTATTTAGAAATTGTTCGGTAAAAACGAGTGTTTGGCATCTTTTAGGGACTACTCAAAAAGAAAACAAGTTTAAAAAATTCATGAAAAAATGGCCAGAAAATAAAAAAACCATTAATGAAAAAAATGTTTCAGCAAACTATAATTTACAAAAATAATAATTTTTAATAATTTAAAAAAAAACTATTTAATCAACAAAAGATTATATTATATTTTAAAGTTTAATTTTAAATAAATTTATTTAATTTTTTTTTTGATTTTTTGTATTTTAAAGGCCGATGCAGGCCGAAAGGTAAGTCCTAGAGCTTATCTTATGGTCTTGCGTGAAAGCTTATAAAATTTACTACAATTTCAAAGGAAGTCGGCTATCGTCCTGCTTTTTATTCGTCTTTAAAGTATAGGTCCTTTTTTTAGTAAAAAATATGTGGTCCGGGTTTTAGTAATAACCTTACTTGACATGTCATGTCAAGTTTATTTTCATATTTAAAATTTTTAAAATGTTCCTTCTTATTGAACTTTAATAGGTTTAAATATTTTAATTGATTTTAATGAAAATTTACTTTAAAAGACAAAAAAATTCACTGTTTTTAAATTTTAAATTTATTTAAGTGGAAAAATTAAATTATTTCAGTTTGAATAAATTTGAATTTGTGAATTAACTTAACCAGAATTATTTAAATTATTGACTGTTTTTGTCAAATAAATTAGAGATCAATCATTTTGATGTTTACTTGATAATGAACTATTATTAGACACAACATGTCTAGTAATATTTAGTATTTATTTCTTAAAAATTATCAAAATCATTAGATTAATTAAGTTTTGAAATTTTAAATGATCGTTTTGATCTTAAAATTTGATCTGAAACTTCAATTTGCCTGGAAAACGCCATCAAAATTTTTAAAAATTTTTTTTTCATAAATTTACAAACAAAAGCTTATTAGGAATTATGTTTACTGCTTTTGGTCATCTTGATGGCGGGCAGGATGAAATTAAATTTTTTTAATAGGTTTATTTAATTTTATAGCTAAATTTATATTTAGCTAATTTTTCTTTTTACCAGCAAAATTATTTTTATCAGAAAATTTATTCATTTATATTTTAGTTATTTATTTCCAAGTAAAAATATTTTTTTTACCAGAAAGTATATTAATACTAAAGATGATTGTCTTAAAAGAAGTGGTACTTGTTAATTCTGGCTCAAAAACTTCCTTTGGAAACATAGCGGTGTTTTTGCCATTGTATCCTTCACATTTTTGCTTTTTTTTGTTTTCTGGTGAAAGAATAATTTTTCTGTAAAAAAAGTTAGCTGTAAAAAAATTATTTAGCTGATGAAAAGAAATACTTCTCTTCTTGAAGTCGTTAGCACTAATGAATTAGCTCACTTAAAATAGTAAATTAATACTTAAAATTAACAACAAAAAATGGCAAAGATTTTATTATTAGTTGAAATTGAATAAAATTTTTTACATTGAAAATAATTAAAAGGTCTGATAATTGCTATTATTAACTAAGCTATTATAATACGGAGCCTTTAGAGGTCCCGATTATCGATTATCTAGGAAATCGAACGATGACTATTTACTCTATGCATAATTTTGCGTAAAATTCCGAACTTTTACGAATTGTTTTAAGCATTTTAATTTTCTGAAATAAATATATAAAATCTTGATTTTAAAATTAATTTTTGCTTCGATTAGTTCTCATACCGCCTTGTCATAGTTATAGGCTAATTTTTTTTTTGGTAAATGCGATTCAAAGACAACATTTTTTTTTAATCTTAAAAGTTTAAGGCATTTGAAAAAATGAAAAAATAAAAATAAATATAATTAATAAAATAATAATATAATGATATAAATTTTTGGTCTTTGTCAATGAAAAATAAAATCTTTTTTTATCATATTATTTTGACTAATAAAAAAAAACTCACTTTAATTTTAAGGTAAAATATAAAACGGCAAAAATTTAACTTTTCTAAAATCAAGAAATATTTTTAAACAAGTTTGAGTTTGCCAAGTTTTTTTTTAATTGCAGACTAAATTTAAAAATTAAAATATCGAAGAAATATATTACAATGTTTATAAAATTTAAGTATTTTACTCATTTTAATCTTTAAGCCAGAAAATTTATCAATCACGTTTTATTTCAAAAGATATTTCTTTAGATATTCTTTAAATATTTGAAGAAATTATTAAGAAATTTTCTACAAATTTATTTATTTGAATAATTTTTTTTTTAAATCTCTTTATTTTCTTTAAAAAATAAAGAAATGACAGTGAAATTTTAAAGATCTTTTTAAAATCTTCAATAAAACTTCAATTTTTCGTTGACTGGGAATTTTCAACTTTGAATTTTCAGAAAAAGCCAAATTTTGACTTATAAGTTAAAAAAATATTTCCAATCATTTTCAATCAAAAAATTTAGTTAGTTATTTTATTTTTTGGTCGGCTAATTACATTTTTTCAATTTAAATTTTTTTTATAAATTTTGGTCATCTGATTCAGTAGAATTTATTTATTTCATAAACCAATGTGCTGGTCAATCAACACTTTTAATCAGTTTTATTTTACGTTCGTGAGAAAGACTTTAAAGGCAAGAAGAAAGCAAGGTGACCTAATAGAATTTTTGAAGATCACAAATGATTTCAGTTCCGTTGGATGGAATAGCTAAATTTTAAAAAGCAGCGCTTTTAAATGAAATGGACCGTTTTTGGAAACTTTAGTGTTTTTGTTAGAATTTTAGAAAAATTTTAGTTCGTTAAATTATAATTTATTTTTAAATATATTATTGGAAATTTTTATGAAATTTAAATTTATCAAATAGAAGCGGATTTGAGGACGGGCAATAATTATCACCTTTAATTGCTATTTAAACTAAAATAAAATATTTAATAGCTGAAATTAAATGTTATTCAGAAGCAATTTTTAATTTAAAACTAAATCACATCATTATGGTGTTTTATTGTTTTATTATCTTGTTTTTTTTTAAATTAAATCCTACAACTTTTAACAAAAGCTTTCTAGGCAAAAACGCTAGAAAAAAAAATATATTTACCAAACTGCGATTTTGCTTGTTTGTATCTTCTTTTTTTTTTTTTTCTTGTTGTAAAAATTTCTTCTTTTCAAATCTTAAAAAAAAAAAACAAACTAAAAACAAACTAATTTTAAAAATTATTCTAGTAGTTTTTTTAATTCTATTAAATCATGTTACTACTAATACGATTATAAAAAAATTATAATTTATTCTCTAAAATTATTTAAAATTATTTAGAAATACAAAACTTTACTTTAATTTACTTTTTTTTATTTTTTTTTACATCACCCTCGCGGTGTTTACTGAATAAATTATTATTATTATTATTAAATATTTTTACAACAAGAAATTGTAACAATTTTGATCCAAATGACATAAAAAACATAAACAAAAAACTTGTCAAATAATTTGATTTATTTTCATTCTTTTATCATTTGTTTAAAGTCTTGAATATTATATTTTTTTGTCTAATTATCATTTTTTCAAATTTCAAAGCAATCGTTAAACAATAAAAATTATGTGAATTATTTTCTCAAAGTGATAAACAATGCAAAGATATTCATTAGCTCAAAACTGAAGAGTCAATGAATACTAACCATTCGCTGTCTTCATCTAAGACTTCATTAGAGAAAACTAAAAAAATAAATCAATTGAGAATTTTATTTCAAAAAATAGAAATCAAAATACATAAATTATTTTATTAAAAAAAATTTATTCAATCAAATTTCTTAAGAAAATAAAAAGAATTGATATTAATGGATTAAAAATATTTTTCTTTAATTTTCAATAAAAAATGGAATTTAAATTTTAAAAATTCTTATTCGAAAAAGCTTGATTCAATTAACACAAATTTAATTTAAATTTGAATTTCAATAAAATGCTCATTATTTTCAGGATGCTTATCAACAAAATCGATTGTTTTCGAGTGCCATACATACAACTGAACAAATAAAAAAACATTTAAAAATTAAATAAAAATTAAATTAATATTTCTACCTGTGAGCACATGCTTGCTTTGGGTTCAAAATTAATAAGTGGAATTTTGAAATTTTGCAAAAAAGTTTGTTCTAAATACCCATTATACTTAACTGGAAACTGAGCATTTGGAAATTTTTTAATAAGTGAAATGTTAAAAGCAAATGAGCCCATGTCACATGGATATTTTCTTTCTTTTCTATAATAAAAAAAATAATCCACAACCTTTTAAATGAATATGCTTATTAAATTTTAACTTTTAAAAATTTTACTTTAAAATTCTGGCAGACCGGCTTTTCGTAGTAGAGACCTCCGACCAGAGCTATTGGCTGAATAGAAATTCTTTTCGTGTTTCTAATCTTTATTAATTTTTTAGAAATATATTACTAATAAAAATATTTTACTTCTTCGAATAATTGAAGATCATAAGAATTATCATCATCACCAAAATAAATTGTAATGTCATTTTGTTTTAGGCTTTGAATCCATTTGAGAGCCATATTTCTTTGGATACTGCCTCTGTAGAAAGTAAAGCGCTTTGGCTCAGTTGTCCATGGACTCTTCACAGCCATGTGGTAATACTTAATACCTGATTCTTTCAAAAAATTGGCTATTCGTTCGGATTTTTTCTCTGAATCCTCAACGAGAACCCAATGAAGTTTGGGAACCATCTGTAGAGTATTGCGCATTCGAATCAAATCGGCCATTTGTGTCAGCCTTGGCTTAGTTGGTGTTATGATGTAAATATTAGGCATTTTGACAAGGTCAGTTTTGAACCTATTTACATAATTAAAAGCAAATGTATCTTTAATTTGCTGCAGGTAGGAATTTTCTTCGGAGATTAAATTGATCAACCCATTTACTAAAAGAATTGGAATTAAATAAAAAGAGAAAAAATAAATAAAAATTTAACTTACTAATTAGATTGCATTTAATAATTAAAAGAAAAAATAATAAAATTGAATATTTTTTTATAAATTTGCACTTGATATTTTTGCCTTTTTTTCTTGAAATCATTTTGACTAGCAAAAAAGAGTAAATTAAATGACTGAAAAATAATGTGAGTTCATGCACCGAGAGGACAATGTTTGTTTAGAATTTTTATCAAATAATCAAAATATATTTTAATCAATGAAGCATTGAGGTTATCTATTATTCAAATTTGAGAAAATTTTCAAATGAAAAAAAAATGCGAAAAACAACCAAAAGAGCAATTATAAGATTTTCTTTTATCATTATTCCACTATTTTTTTTAGCCAAAAGTAATTATCAAGTAAGGATAAATCAAAGGTGATATTAAAAAAATAATTTTTAAGATATTACTGTATTGGGCAGGAAATTAAAAGAATATAATGAATTAAGGATTTTAAATGATGTGATTAAATTTGCTAAAAATGCAGAACATATGATGCCTTCGGTTAAAATGGCATTAGAAAATTTACCCAATTCACAATACCTACCAACAATTTACATAATTTCAAGAGTGAATTTACACAGTAAAAAGGACACGGCAGATATGACTCGATTTTTGAACACCATCAGACTCGTTCCAAAGATAAGGTGGATAGTGGTGGAAAACGCGCCCGAAAAATCGCAAAAATTGTCCAATTTTTTGAAAAGATCAGGAATAAAATATGCTCATTTGAACAGATATGTTAAGGATGAGCAACTTTTGGTAAAAAATCTATCTCTGGAACAGTATGATGAGGGCTTCAATTGGTTGAGGACAAACTACCAAAATATTCACCAAGATGGTGTTGTTTATTTAGCTCGAATTCAAACATCCTATGAGCTAAAAGTTTTTGAGCTCATGCGTCAAACTAAAAAAGTGATGGTTTGGCCTGTCGGCTTGGTAAACAATTCCCTTTATACTCGACCAGTTTGCATTGACCAGAGAGTATTTTTTTTTCTATTTTATTTTAGCAGAAAATTTATTTTATGAATAAAATTCATTATCTCAAATAGGTTGTGTCATGGTTTTGTCCTTGGAAATGTGAAGACGATCTCTATCCAATACACGAGTCAGCATTTGCCATTAATTTGAAGCTTTTAGTTGAAAATGGCAACCAAATTATTGGAAAACATCGAAAGCATGGTGACTTTTTTGTCACCTATTTCCTGAAAAGCTTTTTAAGTATGGAAGAGCTAGAGGCACCAGAATGCTACAAAGTAAGTTTAGTGATCTTTTGATATTTTTTTTAAATATTTTTGGAATTTTTAGATTTATGTTCGTAATTTGGAAACAGAAGAACCCAGGATTTCATACAAAAATGCTAAATATGACCCTAAATTTTTAGAACTTGTTTAGTTTTTTTTATTTAAAAATCAAAATTTTTCCTTCGTTTAAAGAATATTTTAAATATATAAATAAACTTTAATCTAAAAATTACTTTTTTTTCTGAAGTAAATTTCCTAGTTTTTTAATCTTATTTTTCAGTCAATTTTTTTATTAATCATTTATTTTTTTTGCATTTTACCGATTGATTTATTTATTAAATGAATTTGGATATTTTCTATTATATTTACTTCAATTTTCAATATATCTCCCGATTTAATATCATATATTGAATAATATTTATAATAAAAAGAACTTATAACCAAAGTCAAAGTATCGGGAATGAAAGCTTTACCATGATCAAGTTTTTTTGTGCTATGTCTCCTTAGATATTCTAAATTAGAAATTAAAGTAAACTTAAACAAAAAATTAAATAAATATATTATAACTTTTTTAATTTAAAAAATTAAAAATCTAATTGAATTAAATTTTGTGCTTTATTTTATTCTTATTTTTTTACACTTTTAAAAAACAAATCAAAAATATACGAGCAATAGGAATTAAAGTTCTTCGAACGAACACTGGGCTAGACTCAAATTTTTTGTTAAAAAGATTAATAAAATGGTCATTATTGTATTTAGATAGCTAGTATTTCAGTAAACAAAAGTATTAAGGACTTTGATAGTAAATGAAAAAAAAACTATTATCTTATATCTCAAGCAATCAAAAAAATTTATTGTTTAATATCAAAAAAGATATATTAAATTTTTTCTGTTGAGATCTGAATACCAAATTATTTGTAGTTATTTGTTTCCTGTGAATAAATAAATAAATTTAAGGACTTTATTGAGATAACAAATAAAATAACTAGAATAAATAAAATAACAAAAACTCAATTTTTTGTTTGCAGTTAATTTATTATTATCAACATAAATAAATTCTTATTTTAAATACAAAGAAAACATAAATATGAAGCATTAAAAAGCAAAAATATATTTAAGTATATTTAGTAAAACTAAATAACCATAGGTTTCCTTTAATTGAGTCATTAGTTTTCTTTTCATGTTGACAAATCGGTTTTAGTCAAATTTTTATTTATACTCTCAACAACCTCGTCATAATTGTTCAAAATTAATATTAAATTCCAATATATTTGGCCTCTTTCATTCATTTTGCTCTCTATTTTTGTCCAACTCTTTGCTGAGTGTCTTGAATGTCTATTATTTCAACAAAACTCTTATCGGATTCCCCTTCAAAATAAAGCATGTTAGAATCACACAGCTGAAAAAATTCGTTTATAATTTTAGAAATTATTCTTTTGTTAAAAAAGGTTTCATATATATTTTTTTTATAAAGAGTTTTTTTTTAATCAAAGAAGTTGTTTATTCATAAAAAGTTTTTTTTATATGCTTTTAACATTTTTATAAGGTAAATTTGTTCTAGTGATAAAAAAGTAAAAAAAAAATTTCGGGCTCAAAAATTATTTTTAAATTTAAAAAGTTTTTTCATCTTAAAAAGTCGATTCATACAATTAAATTAATTTTAAAAAGGTATAAGTAAATTTGAACATGTAAAGTTTAATTAGTTATAAAAATTATTGGCCATTTTTTAAATTTATAAGTTATTAATTTCTAATAAGTTATTACGTATTTAAGATATTTAGAATGAAATTTGATAGTCAAAACTTTACAAATTTTCAGAAAAGTACAGTCTATGTTCTTTTGAGCAAATAATTTAAAAGGATGTGCCTTATTTTTTGATGTTCTAAAGTCCGAAGTGTGATTAAATAGTCTTTTTATTAAATAAAATTAGTTTTTGAATAAATTAAATGTTAACTGCTCTTTATGGATAGGGGAAAAGGCTTATTTCCTTTTAATCACCATTTCTATTTATTTTATTAATATATCATAATTTCTAAAAAAATTATTGTAAGATAAAAAAATATCAATATAGAATCGGAATAAAGAAAAAAGGAAAAAACATTTCCAATTGCTTCTTTTTTGCATTAAAAATAATTCAAATTTTTTATCTAAATCAGCTAAAATTTTATTGTTTAATAACTAAAAATTCTAAAAATAAAATTAAACTAATTCCAAAAATTCTTTTTCATATTTGGCTTTTTTGTAAACAATAATTGGCTTTAAAGTATTTACGTTACGAACATAAATCTAAAAATTCCAAAAATATTTTAAAAAAATATCAAAAGATCACTAAACTTACTTTGTAGCATTCTGGTGCCTCTAGCTCTTCCATACTTAAAAAGCTTTTCAGGAAATAGGTGACAAAAAAGTCACCATGCTTTCGATGTTTTCCAATAATTTGGTTGCCATTTTCAACTAAAAGCTTCAAATTAATGGCAAATGCTGACTCGTGTATTGGATAGAGATCGTCTTCACATTTCCAAGGACAAAACCATGACACAACCTATTTGAGATAATGAATTTTATTCATAAAATAAATTTTCTGCTAAAATAAAATAGAAAAAAAAATACTCTCTGGTCAATGCAAACTGGTCGAGTATAAAGGGAATTGTTTACCAAGCCGACAGGCCAAACCATCACTTTTTTAGTTTGACGCATGAGCTCAAAAACTTTTAGCTCATAGGATGTTTGAATTCGAGCTAAATAAACAACACCATCTTGGTGAATATTTTGGTAGTTTGTCCTCAACCAATTGAAGCCCTCATCATACTGTTCCAGAGATAGATTTTTTACCAAAAGTTGCTCATCCTTAACATATCTGTTCAAATGAGCATATTTTATTCCTGATCTTTTCAAAAAATTGGACAATTTTTGCGATTTTTCGGGCGCGTTTTCCACCACTATCCACCTTATCTTTGGAACGAGTCTGATGGTGTTCAAAAATCTGGTCATATCTGCTATTTCATTTATATTGTTCATATTCACTCTGGATATTAAATAAATTGTTGAGTAATTTTTATAATTTTCGTAGAATTTCAAGGCATCTTTGACTGATGGAATTAATTTGATAGAATTGCTGGCGAATTCAATCAAATCTTTGTTCTGTTTTAATTTTAAATTTAAATTTAACTCAATGCCATATTCATAGAGATCTAATATCAAAGTTGAATTAGTTTTTTTCTTTTTTAGATATTTTATTTTCAAAATTTACTCCAAATTGATGAGATCAATGGTACAATGAAAATGATTTTTTTTGAAATTCTTGAAAATTTTCTCAACATTTTTCAAAAAGTTGAAAATTTTTATAGGCTCTTTTCTACACGTCTAAAAAATTATAATCAGTTCTCATTCTGTGATTTTTATCTCATATAATTGAATGAACATATTTGATTAAAGTTTTTTTTGAAAAGTTTTCTCTGCGTGTTGAGAGATAATTGATGTCTTAAAATTATTTTAAAAAAATTTGGATTCCTGAAATTCTCTTAAAAAGAACAGGGCAGAAAAAAATTAAAATAGACCTTGTTTAAACAAATTTTTCATATTAAAAAATAAATTTCGAATTTATGTTCGAACAAAAAATTAAATAATTTAAAAATTTAAATAAAAAATATTTATTCGATGTGGATAAAAAAAATTATCGAAAATTGGATAGTTTTGTTTGTTTGCCTTCTAAAAATCAGAACTATTTTAGAAGATAACTAGTTATATTTGTTTTTAGCTCTGTTTCAAAAATGCTTTGATTATGGTAACTTTTTTCATTTTATTTCTTTGATAATATTCACAAATTTAAAAGCTTAATTTCTGATTTTTTTTCATTATTTGGGAAAGTTAAGTAAGTTGTAAGTAAGAATTGTGAGTATCGTTTAGTTTTAAATAATCTTTAAATTATGTTTTAAATCTTCAGTTAGTTGTCTAATGGTTATTTTTGATCAACTTATCAAGCAAATAAATTGGCTTATGAGTATTCTTTTAAATTTCTAAATTAATATTCCAAAAAGATCAAAAATATACATTACAATGTTGAAATTTAATCAATTTAAAATTCAGATTTAAGAAAATTTACAGTAATTTTCTTTAACTTACTGTTTAAATATTTTCAAGAACATGTTCAATTTCAACACTTAAAAAATCACAAACAATCTAATCTTTTAAAAAAAACTCTTTGATAAAGAATTTCAATTTTTAGAATAAAGTAAAATATGAAGTACTAAGAAGAAAAAAATTTACAAAAAGAATTAAACGAATATATGTATACTAATGAAATTTTACGAAATTTTATTTCATATTTGACATTTTTTTTAATCTATACTAAAAAAATTTCAATCCTTTTTTTTGCTTTCTTTCTTTTTAAATAAAAAAGTAAATGGGATCCAAATCTTTGGTTACAAAAAATACCGTTTTTTTTAAAAGAGAAACATATATTGATATATTAAAAAATAAAATTTTGGTCAAAACCAATTATATTTCAAAAAATTTTCCTCTTTCTGCTCTTTTAAATGAGTGGTCACTTTTGCTCTATTTAATTTATTAAACATATAAATCTTCAAAAAAAAGTTTTAAAATGTAA
Source organism: Brachionus asplanchnoidis (assembly GCA_025491095.1). Classification (NCBI taxonomy): domain Eukaryota; kingdom Metazoa; phylum Rotifera; class Eurotatoria; order Ploima; family Brachionidae; genus Brachionus; species Brachionus asplanchnoidis. Next base: position 1,263,900 of record JAILYF010000027.1, on the reverse strand, counting down.
ATAACAGAAACTTTAGATACTTTATAAACCATAATTTAGACTTAAAAAACAGTACTAAATTTTGAAAAACCTTTTAAAAAATGTCTAAAATAAATTTATGCCAGTAAAAAATCAAGCTGGCTTTAAAAATAATTCGAAATCGAGTTTTTTCAATAAAATTTTTCTTAAAAATATGTTTTATAAATTTTAAAAAAGAAAACAGATTCAAAAATTTTGGGAATATTTTTAAATTTTTTTCGAAAATGATACTAAATAGACTTTAACTAAAGGTTGACTGTGAATTTTTTTGGTCCATAATTAAAATTTTAGTCAAAAATGGAGGGTTTGCATTTTTCAGGTATCCTAAAGTATAAAAAATTTATATTTTTAAAAGCAATCAAATTATTCAAATTTTTTTTTTAATTTGCATCTATTTTATGAAATATTAAAGTTTAAATTTTATAAATGAACAAAATAAGTTTTGGGAATTACTGAATAGTATTCCTTTGCATTGAGCTCTAGGAATAATGCTAAATTAAAGAAAAAATTTCCTATTTTTTATTTGAAAATCATCGCATCGTTTCTTTTATTAAATTTCTGTGTTTATTTTCGAAAAGCTTTTTTTCGATTTTTATTTATCTTGCATAAAAATTATTTTTTTTAAAATAAGTTGATAAAAAATATTTACGACTGGATGGTAATATTTTAAATGTGAAATTATACGCAATCTATGTTACGTGTTTAATTTTTGTCAAAATATATTTTAAAATAAAAACGAAAGAATTCTTGTAAAAATAAGGCAAATGGAAGTTTCAGATCAAATTTTAAGATCAAAACGATCAGTTAAAATTTTAAAACTTAATTAATCTAATAATTTTTTTAATTTTTTAAGAAAATAGTACTAAATATTACTAAAAATGTTATGTCTAATAGTGGTTCATTATCAAATTAACAATAAAATGATTGATTTCTAATTTATTTAACAAAAAAAATTAATAATTTTAATAATTCAGGATAAGTTAATTCACAAATTCAAATTTATAACTCTTGTATCCATTTATTCAAAAATAATTTATTTCATTTTTCCACTTAAAATAAATAAATTTTAAAACATTACATTTTTTTGTCTATTAAAGTAAGTTTTCATTAAAATCAATTAAAAAATTTAGATCTAATAAAGCTCAATAAAAAAGGACATTTTAAAATTTTAAATATGAAAAAAAACTTGACATGACATGTTAAGTAATTGCTTTGGAAAAATTTATTTTTTCTCTATTATTAAAAATATTATTAAAATATTACAATTTATATTTTAAAATCAATTTCAATTTGCCAAAAATAATTCATAAAAATAAAATTTTTAAATTTAGAAAATTTTCTTTGCGTGCCTAGATTATCTATTTTTTAATTTTTGAGAACAATTTGACATCAAAACAAAGCATATTTTTGCTTGACCAAATATAAAAATTTTGTGTAATCAAATAAGACCACCATGCATCCATGCCTATTTTTATCCAGCATTTAAATAAGCTCTAAAAATAGTTTGATTAAAAGTAAAAAATAAAAAGTTAAATTGATAATGGATGAATTTGGATCAACATATTTGAATCAATGTTCCGAATGTGATCAAAACAAGGAAAGTAGCCTTTCATGGAGGTTATCTTTACACGACAACAGAATCAAGTGCTCTCGAGGCTCGCAGAATACTAAAATTTGCTTGAAATGCCTTGAATGTTTTGATTATTCCAAAGTGAACAGCACTCAAGTCTGTGAAACAAATTCATATTTATGTGCCTTAAAAGCATGTCAAAAATTACAAGTTGAGCTGGACTCGTTGGAAAATTTGCGATCATGTCCTGCTAAATACATAAATGAATATTTTTCTGATATAATAAACAAAATAGATGTAAGAAGAGAAGAACTAAAGTTTGAAATAGACAAAGAATCAGAAAATCTACTGAACAAAGTAAACCAATTTCGATCTGAATGCGAAAAAATGTTGAATTTAGAATTTAAAATTCAGACAAAAGAAGTCCATCAGAAGCTTGATAGATGGAGATCTATTTTAGAAAATTCCGATTTAGACTTGAAAAATTGGCAGCAAATCAAGTCTAATGCAGAAGAAGACTCTTTTTGGGTGGAACGTCAAGTGGGTTGCTTAAAAAATGAAATTTTACAAAATAAAAAATTTCTTTTTTTATTTAAAAAAAAATCAGGCGATTTAATCAAATCGATTTTTAAAGGTGAAATAGTTTTGAATGAATAATCTTTTAAAATAAAATTTATTTTTAAATAAAATAATTTTTTTTTTATTTAAATTGAATTTTTGGTTAAAGATCTTTAAATGTTATGATCCTTAAGTAAAATTAATTATTTAGAGTAATAAATGGATAAAATTTATCATTTATAACTCTTAAAGTTGTATTTCTTAGAGTGGAGCGGCGTAGAGATAAAGCATCTTTAAAATTTTTTATATTTATTTTAAAAAAAAATTTAATAGACTGGATTGGTAAAAATAAAGAATAATTAGCTAATTAATAAGAATGCCAAAATACTTTGTAATTAGTATCAAGTTTTGACATTGTGTCAATGAGCCCAATAAATCAGTATGGGCAAAAATATTGAGCCATTTACAATGGAAAAAATTGTCTCGGAGATAAATATTTTACTTGGTTAGTTTTACTTGTTAGTATAATAAATCAGCAAAATTTCTGAAAGATTAACAATTTAAATTAAACTTCATAATTACAGATTATATGTAATTAAGCATATCAGTACAAAATTTTTATTTTTTACCAAAAGAATAATTATTGCCATGTAGAAAAATATGAAACCATTAATTAAATTGCTGGTTTAAATTTATTTTCAAAGTGTAAAAAATAATAAATAAACTTTAAAAAATAACAACAATTTCTAAGTGTAAATCAAGTTCTTCAGTAAAGAAATTGGTAGCCATAATTTTAAGAACTTAGACACCAATAATGATGTTAATGATGATCTTCAAAACAAAGTTTATGATGGTTTTGTAGATTTTAAATACAAATTGAACCAAAATTCTTCATTTTTTGATTTATTAAATTTAAATTTAAATTTAATAACAAATATTAAAAAAAAAAAATAACCACAAAGTGCAACATACTTTGTTGCACCTTTTTCACTTAAAATAAAATTTTTATTTTCTTTTTTAGTAAATCAAATCAATAATCTTTTTAAATCCTATTGATTCTTTATTTTTGTCATTTTTAGGGATGAAAAATTATTTTATACAAAAAATGTGCAACAATATATATGTATGTGTATGCTGCACTATGTTGCAGTATTTTTTCTAATATTTTTTACTAACTTTAATTTTAATATATTAAGAAATGAAGAATTTCTGTTAAATTTGTATTTGAAATTCATAACTTATGAATTTCAAATAAAAATAACATAAAAAATTTTGACATTAATTTTAATAAAGGAAAAAATAATTATTTATCTAAATTCCCAGTCCTTGGTTGGGTTAGTTTTTACAAATATATTTGAAAAACTTCTTCCTTACTCAAGAACCAAATGTAACTTTTTTGCATTTGTCATTATTTACCTTTTAAAATTTCTATTAAAATAATTATGACAGATCAATAAAATTTTTTTTCTCCTATATTCCAATTTTTAACAGTTTTTTGGACCAAGTTTTTCATTTTTAAAATAGAAAAAAATATAAATTTTCAAAAAATTTTTAAATCTGAAAATTTTTAACTTTAGCTTAGACTTATGTTGAAAGACCAATCGTGGTACCTTGCAAGCTACCCCATAATTTTCTCCATAAAAATGAGGCAGGAGAAAATCTTTTTGCCTTTAATAAAAATAAAAAAACTGATTAGTCCTAGGTCAGGTTAAAATTGAAAATTTTTTAATCTTATTGGTTCACAAAAAAAATTAAAAAAGCAATATGTTTCCATTTTAGATTTGCCATACTAGCCTTGGTCCCATCCTTCAATTTTCAAAAATTAAAATGTTTACTAAGCTTAATTGTGTCTGTAAAAAAAACATTTTAAGCCAACGAGTGCGTAATTTAAAGAAAACTTTTAATCCCATGATATTATAAAAATAATTCAAAAGCTCACTAGGGTTTCGATAAAAAAAACTATTATAAGAATTATAAGGATTTATTTAATTATTTTTACCTAACCCCGAGGTTATAATAATTTTTTTTATAGTTGGTTTATGGCTATTTACAGCCTTAAATTCTAGGTTGTTTTCAAGGTTTTACGGGAATTAGAATATTTAAAATTTGATTTTTCTGTATAATTTTTTAATTATTACTACCACTGGGGTTGACAGTTTACGGGAACAATTTGGTACTTTTAGGAAAAAAAATAAGAGATTTTTTTTACTATTAATTTTATTTTGAACAAAAAAATTATCTTATTAAATTTAGAGTTTATCTCACGAAACGATGAGCGTATTTTAACGTTTTGATATAATCAATTTAGTAGAATTTCGGAAAAATTAGCAATATTAATTACATTTTTAAAAATAAAAGATCATTTAATTTTTAATAACAATAATAAAGGTTACTTTTAAAAATTCTGTTTACATTTTTTAGTACTTAAAAAAATTATTCTCTTTTAAACCACTTCTTAGCCTTCTTTTCAACAAGGTTTTGGCAAGAATAAAATTTATAAAAGATTACTTAAAGTATACCTATAATAAGCACTAAAAGTTAGCTTTCGTTCCATTTGACAATTTGTTTTCTATATTAAACAATTTAATATATTTTCATTTTTCCAGCGACTTCAGAGTATATTTTTGTGTATGATCATCCTTTGCTTTGTTTGAGTCTAATATATAGAATATTCAAAACAGATCAGTCTAAAATTTAAAAATAAAATTATTTTGTTATTAGAATAAATAATGAATGTTATGATAAATAACAATTTATATTTATCAATAGCTCAAGTTATGAAAATTCAGTAGTCTAAATTTTTTTCAGAAATATTGGTGAAAAAGCAATAAATAACCATTTTTAGATTGGAAAATCGGCAAAATATAAAGGTAATTTTGGCAAGTAGAGAGTTTAATCGTTTTGATCAGATCTAAAAATTTATAAAATTTTTCATTTTAGTTGTAAAATCATTAATGCCGAATATTCTCTTATTGTCTTGAAAGGCCAAATTGAACAGCAATTAAACAATTTATAAATCAATCTATCAGATATTATCTAGATCAAAAATCAAACAAAATTAATTCAGCCAAAAAACAAGATCGAGTTCAACCAATTTCTTAAAGTATCATCGGTTAAACTCACTCAACAATTAAATTTTTAAACTAACTAAAAATTTTATTTAACTCTTAAAACAAAAAATTATTATCGTATTATAATATTATAGTATTTGCGCTTATGTCTATTCAGTCTTGTTGATTTTTTGAATGTAAAAGATTACTTAAGAAAGTCTTTGAAAAGAGCTAAACTCAAGCATCAAAACATGTTTAATCCATTTGACAGCGTTTTTTTCTCTATTAAATAATTAAATAAATTTTCTTTTTCTTCAACGTCTTCAGATCACATTTTTGTGAAATTATGATTATCTTTCGATTTTTGTTTAAATTTAATAAAAAGCTTATTAAAAATGGATCATTTTGAAATTAAAAAAAAACAATTCTGTTATTTATTTTTATATTAGAATAAATAATGAATAACAATCTTTTTTATAAATAATACAAGTTATGAAAATTTAAATTGTACAACAACAAAATAGCTAATAAATCAATCAAAACCATTGTGAAATTTCATACAAAACTTCTAATACAAAAATAAAATTTTTATAACTTTTGTTCTTAGTGTCAAAAACTTGTTCTGTAAATGAAACAAAGTGAAACAGCTGTTGTTTCATCTTCTGCGGAAGTCTGCAAAATCTGTTCAAATAAATTCCACTTTATTTTTAATACTTTTAAATAAGGTGCAATTTTGCCGAATTTGCACACATTTTGCACACTTCTGCAGAAGGTGAAAAAAAGTTGTTTTACTTTGTTTCATTTACAGAACAAGTTTTTGACATTTAGAACAAAAGTTATAAAATTCATATATTTTTGTATTGGAAGTTTTGTAAGAAATTTCACGATGCCTCAATCAAATTTTTCGAGATCAAAATTTAAAGTTTTAGAAAAAAATCAAACAAAATTCTGCCAAAAAACAAGCTAGAGTTGGACCAATTTTCGACAGTTCCATCAGATTAACTCACTCATCAATAAATCTCTTAAAATTCTAATTTTCAAAATGAGTTAAAAATTTTTTAAATTAAAACTCCTTAAAAAAAATCTAAACTAGACCGTAGAGTGTAATCGCGCTTATTTTCATTCAGTCTTGTTGATTTTTTGAATGTAAAAGATTACTTAAGAAAGTCTTTGCCAAGAGCTAAACTCAAGCATTAAAACATGTTTAATAAGCGTAGGTTACCAAACATATTAAATAGCTTGCTGATCTAGATTAATTCTGGTAATTAAAATATTCTCTCTAACTGAGTTTAGCTAATGCTTTTTTCTCTCTCTTTCTCTTTCACTTTTTCTCTCTCTCTCTCTCTCTCTCTCTCGCTCTCGAACTTATTCAACAACCAAATTTTTACAACTCCATTATGATTTTGTACCAAAATTGAACAAAAATTTTTGATATAAAGATACATTTTAAACTTTGCTAGAAAAATGATAAATTCACGAGGCAGTTTTCTTTTTATTTTTTGGACTGATTGGTTCAGTTGTCATTGGCATCTTTCTCAGCAAGAGCTAATTACATAATACTTTTAATCAAACAAACTAGTTCAATTTTGAATAATTCTTATTATGATTAGATGCTCCCAAAAGCTTGAATACGAACCAATCGTTTCAACACTTTGCTAGTATCAGAACTTCTTTGTATTGTGTATCTGCGAACATTACTTAAAAAAAAAAAAGCTTTCTTATTGTTAATTTAGAGATTTGTAGAGCTAAGTACATTCATTTTGAATTTTGAAAATTTAAAGGACTTGGAAAATGAGCGTTCAAGTTTTGAACATCAAACTCCAGCGGAGCGACGTGGGCGTCTCGTGGGGCTTTGTCATCCAAGGTGGCAAAGAATTCCACAGCCCGTTTGTCATACAAAAAGTAGGCAGTCAACTGCGCGCCCATCCATCACACTAACCACCTTTTTAAATTAGGTGCATGCGAACAGTCTTGCCGACCAGGCGTCCCTAAAGCCGGGCGATTTCATTCTGCGCATTGGCAATCACATAGTCGAGGACTACATGCACTCTCAGGCTCGTGAGGCCATAACAGCTCAGGGAAACCATCTAGAACTCACCATTCAGAGGTAAATTGACAACAACACCAACAAAAAAAAATAAAATTTTTTAATTATTGCAAAATTTTTCATATCTTTTTTTTTTATAGATAAAAATAAATTTTATTTTTTTTTAATTTTTTTTTTGTTGATAAAATTAATTTTATTATAGAGGTGCTGCACCACGATCCGAAGACTACACCTTTAATTTTGCTTTTCCACAGCATAGACTAATGAACCAGGACAACAATTTCAACCGGGTGCCGAGCTCTTCGCCCCAAGTAACTAAAAATAAAATTTTTTTAAAAAATTTTTTGTTTCTTATTTTTTTTTCTCTCAGGTGGGCATTCAAATGAACAACAACAAAGCGTTGTTGACCCAGTCGTACAATAGTCCCATGGGCTTGTACTCAAATCAAAACATAGCTGAAACTCTAGTAACCACAATGAAAAAGTTGTTATCTTTTCTTATTTTATTTTTTTTTTCTATTATGTTATTCGACTTTTGGCACCAAGTCGAATTGCATGATTTTTTGCATGATTTACTTTTGTTTGCCTGATTTAGCCCGCATGGAATGATGCATAGCTTGTCAGACTCGGCCTCGTCACTCTCCAGCATTCTGTCCAATTCCATTTCGCCCACTTTTAATTCTTGCCAAAAGCCACCATTGCCCACTAAGCCAAGACCATTCAAGCGGGCTCAAACAATCGAGCCCATACAACTCCAATCGGCCACCATAGTTGAGAACAAAGAGAATAATGTGTACAAAGCGGTTCCAGTCAATCCAAAGCTAGTTTGCCAAGAGTACCAGTCCAAGAGGCATTCGATTTCCAGCGGACTGGCATTGCTTAAAAAAATTGAGGCCAGTGATTTGGAAGAGAGGCCCATGCTGGACGAAAATTGGAATGAGATCAAAAAAAGCTCTGAGCCACCTGTTTTCAGACGAATGTCTTGGACGCCCAGAAAACATGAGCTCACTAAACAAATTGCCAAGCTAAATGATCCCAATTGTCCAAGTTTGACCCAGTCCAAGTCTTTCAAGCTTCTTCAAGAAGCTCTGGAAAGCGGCGACAAAGAGAAAGATCTTGTCTATTTTGACAAAATAACCAAGAAGACCGAGGTTCGCCGCGTTTCCTTAGATGTCAATTTGGCAACTAGACCAACTAGACGATTGTCCAAAGTGAACTTGCTAGATCAAGAGAGTATTGAAGAAAATACTGATCATAATGAAGCTAGAATAAACAGGTCCCAGTCGGTCAGCAGAGACACTTTGTTCCACAGTTCTTTTTTAACCAGTATTAAGCCGTCCAATTCAAAAAATTTCAACCAAAGAAGACACTCTTACATGTATCGTTACAACTCCGACATTAATAAATAATAAATTAATTTATTATTTTATTGTTTTCTAATCCTTTATTTTATTTATTTTGACTAATTTTAATAATTTAAATTTTTTTTCTATTAAAATTTACCAGTTTTTCTAACCCTAATTTTTTATTTTATTTATTATTTGACTAATTTAATAATTTACTTTTTTTTCTATTAAAATTTACCAGTTTTTCTAACCCTAATTTTTTATATTATTTATTATTTTGACTAATTTAATAATTTTATTTTTTTTCCTATTAAAATTTGCCTTTTTTCTAACCCAACTTTTTTTCAAAACCCAGTATGAACGTAACTGATGAGACCTGTTTGCAAGAAGCCCAAAAAGTGAGAAAAAACCCGCCAACAGAACCTGTCCCAAAACCGCTTACTTCAATTAATAAACATAATTTAAGTCCGAGTTCACCCACAACACAGTACAAGCCGTACCAGCAAGCATCTAAGGCGATCTCGCCCGTCAAACCCTACCAGTCGAACAATTACCAGCAGCCAAGCTTCAAGCCGAATAGCCATGGAATGCCAGGTGCAGTGAACCGCGGTCACAAGGGCAGTGCTATATTTAACAATCAAAACCATGGTTCCAGTCAGCCTCAGTGTGCCAGTTGTTTTCAAATTATACGCGGGCCTTTCATTAGCGCTGTGGGAAAGATCTGGTGCCCCAATCATTTCATATGTGCCAATCAGTCGTGTTGTATGAGCCTGATAGAAGTGGGATTTGTGGAAGAAAATGGAAAATTGTACTGCGAAAAAGATTATGCTGACTATCTTGCTCCAAAATGTCATAAATGTCATAGCACCATTTTGGCCGAGTGCTGTAGCGCTCTGGACAAGACCTATCATCCCGAATGTTTTTGCTGTGCCAAGTGGTAAAATTGGTTGAATTTTTTTTTCCTCTTTTTTAATTAGAGTTTGAAGCAAACAAAAAATAGGTAGTGGAAGTTTTCATATTGAAGATGGTATGGTTTATTGCGAACGGGATTTTAGTGCTTTGTTTTCGGTCAAGTGTTCAGGATGCCAGTTTCCAATCGAAGCAGGAGACAAGTTTTTGGAAGCAATTAATGAAAAGTGGCACGTTGAGTGCTTCATTTGTTCAGTGAGTTTTTTTCCGGATTTTTTTTGAATTTTTTGTTTATTTTTTATTTTTTTATTTTTTTATCAGAAGTGTAATGTGCCTTTGAGCAGTGGTTTCGCGGTCAAAGGAAGCAAACCGTATTGTAAAAAACACGCTTATTAGCAATGTTCATTTTTCAAGAATTTTGCCCCATCAGCGAGTTTGGTTTTTAATTTTTTCGAGTTTTAGACTTAGTATAGAACAATTTCTAATTTTTTTATCTAAAATTATTTAATTTTTTCTTTCAATTTCAATGCTTAATTTAAATAATCAATTTAAATAATTTAATCATTAAGTCAATTTTTTTTAATTTATTTGCAAAATAAAATTTTTTTAATCTTAAAATTTGGCAAGTTTTTTTCATAATAAAATTTCAGAATTTTTTAATAATTTCAAAATTAATAAATAAAATTTTGGTTAAATTGAAAAATATAACTGCGTGTTTGAGAAAAATAAGTTGCTAATTTGATAAGATAAAATTTGATCATTGAACAATCTTAGAAAAAAAATCATAAATGAATTATGCAAAAAATAATTTAAATAATAATAATCTAGCCTGGTATAACTAATTTTGTGCCTTTGAAATTTTTGAATTTTCAACTCTTTTAATTTTTAAAGACTATTATTATTTTTGATTACCTCGGTTTTGATCAAGTCCAATTTTCAAAAATTCAATTCAAAAGAAAATGTTCTTTGCTGCTGATTCTGGTGAGTTTTTTGAATAGACGATGGTTTTGTGCGCGATTTTTACTTGCCAGACCGTTGACAGCTCTTCAATCGAAGAAACATTTAACTTAAACAAAAAATATTGGAAATTTTAATTATAGAAAAAAAAAAGAAACTTTGGCTAAGACTTTAAATCAAAAAGCAGTGATAGATTATGAAAGTGAGAATATTGAATCATTTTTAGAAGGTATTGTTAATAATTTACTAATTGATGTAGAAAAAAATTGAAAAAAAATTAATTTGACTATTTATTCTTTGTAAAATTTTCTACATTTTTTAATTCAATATTTTTTTCTTTCTATATTATGTCACACTGCCTTGAAAAGAAATTCCAATTCCAAATTTTTCTCGAAAATACTAAATATTTAGGTCTAATTTTTTTAAATTAATAGAAAAAAAAGAAAAATTTTATTGACTTAAATTAACTTAAATTAACTTAAATTTTTGTTAAATAAATTTAAATAAAAATCGATTTTTTTAGCCACTTGACTTATTCAATGATTTACTCAAAATTTAAATCCAAATTAAAACCTTGAAAGAATATATGTTTAAATAATTTTAGATAATACTAATCAAAACGAAAGAACATACTTGATGATTTCTGTAATATTTAATGATACAAAATCTTAATACAAATTTGGTACAAGAAACATACAATGAAAGTAAAAATAGAATAATTTCTTTTAAAAATTTTAATTTTTAAATTTTTCAATATTTCTATTTAATATCATAACCTTTTGTCATTGCCTTTGCAAATCATCTCAAGTCATCTGCAAATTTAATCTCGTGGTAATATTTAAATGCAATTTTTCAAAGAATCAATTATCGATGTAGAAAAAATAATATAAAATGAAGCATTTAACACACATCATTTATCATTTTTTCATGAAATATTAGGTTTTATTGATTTAAACTCAGTCAAATGAATTTTTCAAATAAAATCTCAGTTCCTATTTTAAATGGAGCAAAAAAAATTAGTAAATAAAATAACTCATGGCGCATACCAAAAATATGTACGAAATTATGAAATGGAGTATATTATTCTGATTGTAATTTTCAAAAATTTTTTGAATTTATACTTTAATCTAATTTTATTATTTAATCCTATAAATTTTTATTTAAAAAGTAAGCTTACTTTTTCACACTTAGATTTTTTCAAAAAGTAAGATAAATAAAAAGCATTAATAATGCAGAAAGATATGAATTTCTTTTTAATACCTTGAATTAAAATAATTAAATTTGATTTAAAAAAATAACAGTAATGAATTGAAAAAATATTAAATATTATTCAAGCAAAAAGCTTTAATTAGTAGCATTCATAGAAAATAATTTATTTTATACAAATTTCATCAAATCTCCTTTTCAACTTTTCAATTTTTCAAAATAATGATGAAAATTATTAACTGTGAAATTTTTTATTTTATTGTATTTAATAAAGTGAATCGGGAATTTTAAAGTTGAACTTAAGAAAAATAAAAAAAAAATTGAAAAACTCAAAATGGCAAGTTTTTTTTCTATTTAACTTTTTTGAAATTTTGAAATTACGTTGTTAAATTTAAACTCAATACTTAAGCATGTTAAAATTTGAAATTTGATTACGAAATTATTTCTAAAAATGTAAAATAGAAAAAAAAACTTGCCAAATTTAAATTTGAATTAAAGATTGAAACAAAAACTTAAAAAAAAAGAAATCAATAAACGATAATTGTAAAATTGAATAAAAAAAATGCTGTCTTTTTCATTGATATTGGAAGATCATTACCTGTACTGTTAAAATACTTAAAACATTGCACAAATTATTTTTTTTATGTATAAAAAAAAAGTCGTCTTGGTTATGAAAGTCAATTTTTTTATTATTTTATTTATTTATTTCAATGAACGCCTTAAAGGCGATGTTAATAAAAATTTTAAAAATAAAATTTAATAAATAAGACAAAGTTTAAGTGTTTTCTAAAAAATTTAAATAAAAATTGAATAAAATATTTAATTTAAATGTTAATTTGTTTTTTTTTTCTCCTTTTTTTATTTCAATAATTATTATTCATTTTGTACCCTCTTTTATATTCATTTTTTGCCTTTATTATTAATATAAGTGACATAATATTTAGAATGAAACACTTATTTTTTTTCTTGAATTTTTTCTTAATTTGTTGTACAAATTACTTAATTTACCGCCTAAATTATTTAAATTATGTTTAACTCCGATTGAAAAATTGTATAAAAGTTTCTATTGAACCAAAAGCCAAATCCGGTAGAAAGGATAAGGCTTAGTCTTGTTTAGTAAAACAATTAAATTAGGTAAAAATTAAGTAATTTAGGCTATAAATTAAGTAATTTTTGTTTTGATTTTTTTTATTCGGTTTTTTTTTCACTTAACGTTGACTAAATAAAATAAACATAAAATTAATAATTTTGTACGTCTTTTTTGTATTAATAATTTTTTTCAATAAAAAAAATTTTTATACGTAAATTAAGTAATTTGTACATTCTTTATTCAGGATTCTAAGTAAATTAACAGTACAGGTAATATTTCTTCATTGATATTTAAAAATAACTTTTTTCAAATTCTTTTCCTTTTTTGTATGCTTTTTTATTTTAAATTGAATTATTGTAAATTCACAAAAAATTATTTCGGCAAAAATCATATTCTTAACATTTAATTAAAGACTTATATTTAAACGAGAATTAATTTTTTTGATTTGAGCATTAATTTAATTGATTTGAACAATGATAATATTTAGCATTAATTTCTTTGAAACAACATTAATTATATTGGAAAAGCATTAATTATTTTAAACGTGCATTTATTATTTTAAGCATGCATTTATTATATCAAACATGCATTAATTAAATTTTTTGAACATTATAAATTTGCAGTTAACATTAATTTTAAAAAATTTACATTAATTTAGAAAAAACAACATTAATTGCTTGTTTAATGACTGATTTGAGATGATTTAATTAATAATGATTAATAATGATTTAATTAAATAATGACAATGAAATAATGTTTTATTTACCAGCTAAAGATGTAATTAAGATTTCTGATAAAGAAATACATCGAGATGACAATGCGAAATTCAATTCATTTGACACATTCAAAAACGATCAATTTGGTATATGGTGTGTTTGTATTCCAAGAAACGACGATTGGAAAAAAAGTACTTGCAGCTGTCCGGAGTTTTTGAAAAATTACAGGTGCAAACTTATCATAGGGATGTCAATAAGATCGAAATATTGCGAACCACCTCCGGAGGCTAAAAATGTCGAAATTGGTAGCAAAGGTAAAAGAGGCAGACCTGCAAAAGCTAAAGGTGCTTTATTAGTACAATAATGGTTTTATTAATGTTACTTAGTTAAAAATTTTATGTTCATTTACTGGTTTTATAATGCTAAAAAAAATGTTCTCATTGTTAATGTTTAAATTACTGAACCACTCTGAACCTGAATGCCTATTTTATTTATCCCAGTTCGCATTAAGGTCGTTGGATGATCAATGTAAATCGGAGTTAACCTCATTTTATGTCTCAAGACTTGATCAATTTGCAAGAATTCCTCAAAATGACTTAACTGAATGTTTTAAACAACTCCAAATCGAAATGATAAAGCATCTACGAAAGGAACTATCGTTTCAACTTCTTGCACACCACAGCCTCCAGGGCTCTTTTATGCTTAGATCGATTTCGAGTCTAAATTCGCTCTCGAAGGACATTTACGCTATTACGCACTTATCTCTCAACAATAATGTTTCTGAAACTGATTTTCTTGTGGTCTACAAAAAAACTCAAAACACTCATCCTCTTGACGAGGACGACCTAAATGACATATACACTGAAATTGAAGACGTTCATTTAGATGTTAAACGTACAAAAAACCAAATGAAATCGTTGATTGAAATGGTCAAAATCCAATCTTCTCAAATTGAAAACCTGCTAAACGAGAACAAAACCTTGAAATCAGTTGTTGAAACAAACAATCTTATTCTCAAACAAATCCAAACAACATTAAGCAATTTACCAAGTGACTTTCCAAACTTGCCACTAATCAGTAGTCAGTCCACATCAGACAAAAATACTACTCAGCAAGTATACCACTCATTTGCACATGCTATAAATTCAAGTTCATCTAAAACAAACAACACTCCGCGATCACAGAAAAGGTCTGCACCACACGATCTGGCATCGAAAACCAATTCCAATCAAAATGGAAACAAAACCCAAAAAACTCACCATACTCCGACCCTGGCTATAAACAACAGCTCTAGCTCGGCTTTCCCAATCAGACCAAACACTCAGCCATTTAACCAAAAAAGTGTTCGATCCTTTGATTCATCGCTACCTGATAGCTCTTCTAAACCCATAGAAAACAGTAGAGAAAACGAATATAAAGTAGCTGGCCCACGAAAAAAGGCAAAAAAATCGTCAATTGAAACATATGTAAAAACATCTGGTCAAGGTAATATAACCGGGTTAAAATCTTGTGAACGTACTGTAGAAATATACCTTGGACGCATCTCTAATGAAGAGTCGATAGAAAATGTGAAAAAAGCAGTTCATTCAATTGTACAATACTTCAATTTTGAACAAATCACAACAACTCATGGTTTATTTAAATCATTTAAATTTTCCATTAGTGTGTTCGATCTTGAAAAAATTAAAGACAAAAATAACTGGCCGAGAGGTGCTGTAATTAATCGCTACCATAAACCATTTGCATTACGCCAGCGATACACGATATCAACATCCTCAAATGCCCAACCCTCCTCAAGTGGAACAAATGAAAATACACAATCTTCATCTGAAGCAAATACGAGCAATACTCCTAATCAATAGTTACGTAATTATTATGCCTTTAAATTCTTTTTCTATTTTTTTTCTTAATTGTTACAATTTAAAATCAAATTTATCTTATTGTAATCATTTAGTTAATATTTCAAATATTTGCTATTTGAATGAATTATGGACCAAAAAAAATGAATTTCATATTATAAAGGATTTAGCTTCATCTAGGTATCATAAAAATACTCCACTCTATCAGTCGGATATGCCTGATTACTTAGGTAAATCTTCAGGGCGACCTTATGGTGGCCAATGCTGGTTTCTTGACGACTCTTGTGATTTGATTGAAAGTGACTTTTTTAATAGACATTCGAGCTATGTCCATTTGAAAATCAAAGGTCAAGAATTTGTAATTTTTGGGGTTTATATGCCCTTTTATAATAATAAGAATAAGGTTGATTCGATAGCTTTATATGAGACTACTCTATCAATCTTAATAGCTCACATGAAATTTTTTAAAGTCAAAAATATTCCAATGTTCATAATAGGTGACTTCAATGCAGATCCATTCAGGCTCACTTGTAAAAAATCCTCAAATATAAATAAGTTAGATTCTCTACTGTACAATTTTATACATGATAATGACCTGGTCCTACTGGACTCATTAAACACACAATTTACTTCGTATACCTATACAAAGTATAAAAAAAATTCCCCCCCATATTATGCTAACCTTGACCATATTTTAGTCTCAGATCAAGGGAATATCTTAAAATCTATTCAATGTAACATTTTAAGTGACTTGGGAAATCTTAGTGATCATCTCGCCCTTAAATTAGATGTTACTTATGAAAATCTCCACTGTGAGACTGAATCTCTATATGTTAAGCCTCAAGTCCAACCCAGACTAAAACTTGAAATTTCTGAAGTATCTGAATTCTATAATAATAATTTATCTTATCATTTTTTTAATTCTTGTCTCGATTACACTGATCCCTCGAAACCTATTTTTAATGCACAAGAGCATGTTGATCTCTTTTATAAATCAATATGTGACTCAATCTCTAAAGCCTCAAATGAAGCATTAGACTATCAAAATATTTACTTTTCCTCCAATTTAGCTAAGAAGCCAAAGAAAAACAATTGGTTCAATAAGGAACTAAAATTGATAAAAGATAAGTTAATTGACATCAATCAAAAAATAAAAACGGATCCCTCCTTTGAACCTAAAAGAAGACAATTAAAGAAAGAATTTAGAAGAGCTCAACGACAACAAATTTATCTAAATGAATTAAAAGAGCAAGCAAAAATAGAAAGTCTTTTCTCTTTAAAAGATAGGAATAGATTTTGGAAAAGACTTGCACAGTCTAAAAATAAAAGAAATGTTAGAAAAGAAATAACCCTCCCACCGGATAAACTCTTTTCTCATTTCTTAAATTTATTCAAAGAGGATGAATCCTCTCTCTCAAGTGATCAGATAAATATTAAAAAACATGTGAATGAAACATTTGTGAACTACACTCGTCCTGCTAATCTGCCTTTTTTTGAGCTGTCTCAACTAAAGAAAATAATATCAGAATTTGATAACTCAAAAGTAACTGGTTTTGACAAAATCTCCTATAACCTTTTAAAAAATGTAAATTTTGTTGGCTTTTATGAAATTCTACTTGAATTCTTCAACCAACTTCTACTATTCAATAAAATCCCAAAAAATCTTAATACTTCAAAAATTAATCCTATTCTAAAAGATAATTTAAAAAACAGCTATGATCTAAACAATATAAGACCTATTTCTATTTCAAACTGCTTTGCTCAAATCCTAGAAAAACTTATTCTAATTAACTCCCCTGATCTTTACAAAGTTAGTAATAACCAATTTGGTTTTAAGAAAAAAACCTCATGTAACCATGCCATTTTTGTATTAAAAGAAACAACTCTTAACTACATCAATAAAGGCTCTGGATGTAGGATAGCATCTTTAGATGCAGAAAAGGCCTTTGACAAAATTTGGCGTGATGGCTTATTCTATAAACTATTAAAGAGACTGCATACTTCCTACTGGGTATTGCTTAGGATTTATTATAACTCAGCACTAGCTGTTTTATCTCTTCCAAATAATCTAACAACTAAACCCTTTAAAATTGAAACTGGTGTAAAACAAGGAGCTATTTTATCTTCTTTTCTTTTCAACATATATATTGATGATCTTATAATAGAATGCCTTAACAATGAGCTTGGAGCTCTTTATAAAAATCTTAATGTTTCTATCATTGTCTACGCAGATGATATAATCTTAATAAGCCCAGTTGACTCCCATCTACAAATGCTTTTGGATATTTGTGGATCTTATGGGAATAAATGGAGAATAAAATTTAATCCTAATAAAACAAAAGTTGTTAACTTTGGCACTCAATTATTTAAGTCGGTATTTCACCTTAATGGATCCGAACTTGAAGAAGCAAATCAGTTAAAATACTTAGGATTCATTATAGATTCTAATCTTGACCTTAACACACAGGCAGTTATAAATTTTAAAAAAGTTCAGAGCAGCTTTTTTGGAATTTCATATCTTCTCCCTAAAAATAGTCCTACCTCTTCACCTAAATTCAAATCATTTATATACAAAACATTTTGCTTATCTAAATTCACATATGGTCTTGAGGCTCTTACTCTTAATTCGACCACAAAGGATTCAATAAATAAATTACAAAACAACTTAATTAGACAAATGTTTGGTTTAAAAGCCTACTGTCACATGTCACGAGTCTTAAAAGTACTAAAATTATTCAACTTTGATGAACTTTATCTATTTTCAAAACTAACTTTTATTGATACAATTAAATATAATTATCTATCATCACAATTTTTAAAATATATGCTAAGTGACCCCCCCTCTAATAAATCTTTTTCCTCCGACTTAGTACTTATTTCCAAGTACTTTAAAATTGAAACCTCAAAAATTTCAGTAAATATAAACCAACTTAAACAAAATCTTAAGATTAATCTGATTTCTAATGATGGTATATCTGATTCAATTTGGTTATGTCTTTGCAATTTAAAATTAAAACATTACAGAACTCTCCTAAATGAGCTAATTCAAAATAAAAGAAATTCATGAATTTTGGTCCAAATTATCTTGCTTTCTAACTTTCATGCCTTTTTCTATTTTCGAACTAATGTTCCTTTTTTATTTTTGTAATTTTATTTTTAGGTAATAATTTTTCATTTTTTAAAAAAAACACAAAAACACAAAAAAAAAAAAAAATTTTTTTATCTTTATTTTCTTTTACTTCTCCTTAAAGGAGGTTAATTCAATTCAATAAATAAATAAATAAATTAATTAATGCTTGATTATATATAATTTAATGCTAAATAAATGATAAATTAATGCTCAATTAGAGATTTTTTAATGATTTTAATTTACTGCTAATACTCTAAAAAATTAATGCTCATTCAGTATTTTTTTAATGCTCAGTTAAATACAAGCCTTAATTAAATTGAATAAAAAACCGAAGCTTTCAATACAGTGGTGATTTGATAACAGTATTTTACGAAAAATTACGTAAAATACCGTAAATTAACCAGATTTTACAACATTTTACGTAAATTAACGTAAAATCCGAAAAGTGAAAAAGAGGTATTTTACGAAAAAATACGTAAATTTTTAGGATTTTGAGATAATTTTTGTAAAATTTGGTAAAATTCAAAACGGCCATTTCAAAATTCAAAAATTTTTTCCAAAAATCTAAAATTTAAGAAAGTTTTTTTTATATAACGATTTTAAAAATGACTATTTTTTTAACCAATTTATGAAAAAAAATACTTTTTTAAATTTTAGATTTTTGGAAAAAATTTTTGAATTTTGAAATGGCCGTTTTGAATTTTACCAAATTTTACCAAAATTATCTCAAAATCCCGAAAATTTACGTATTTTTTCGTAAAATACTGTTATCAAATCACCACTGTAAATGTAATTCACAGGTACAATATATCCCATTTAATTTCACCAACATTTTTTATTAATTAAATTAACTATTTAAAAATTGTTTAAAAAAATAAATTCTAAATTAAAAATCATTTTTTTTATTGAACCCAATATTAATGATTTATTCTATATTTATTACTGAAAAAACTACAAATTTTTGGCTTCTAAAAACTCAATGATGACCATGGCCATGGTGATCGGCCTTGCCGAAAACTTTCTTGTATCCAGTTTCCAATAAAATGACTCCCACGGCCAAAGCAAAGCCAAGCTTGAGCCCAGTAGCGGCGTTTTTTAGCATGAAAGTTCGCTTTGGAATCGCACCAAATTGCGGGTCATAGCGCCACACTTCATTTCTTCAAAATAGCACAAAAAAATTAAGTCCCTCTGCCTTACACCTAATAAATATACCTTAGCCATGGATCTTTGAGACCAAGAGCAGCTAGTTTTTGCTCAACTTTGACAAGCTCTGGCGCATTTTTCACTTGAAATTTACGCCAATCCGGCGCCTTAAAGTCTTCAACATGGTGCCCTGGCTCCGGAATTTCGTAGCTAATAACCGAGTTGGTCACTCTCGGAGCATGATGATGATCGTGTCCGCCCATCTCTTAACCAAACAATAAAATCTCAAATTTTGCCTCTTATTTTGAGAGGATTTTAAGCCTCAACTTGAAATTAAAAAAAAAAAAAAATTTTATTTTAAATTATTTATTTAAATCAAATTTTAAATTAATTTAATTGACTATTTTTTGCCTCCAGTGAGACCAGCACCAGCATTGAATTTAAAGAATATAATATCACCATCCTCGACCACATACTGCTTTCCCTGCTGTCTATACTTTCCAGCTGCTTTCACAGCCAACTCGGTGCCATTCTCTTTGAAGTCCTCGAATTTCATGACCTCAGCCATGATGAAGCCCTTTTCGAAGTCGGTGTGAATGCGTCCGGCAGCCTGGGGCGCTCTGGCACCATTCTGAATCGTCCAGCACTTAACCTCGTCCTCTCCGGCGGTAAAAAAATAGCTCAACTGCAAGGCTTTGTAGCCTGTTACAATTATTTTGTCCATCTGACTGTTCAAGTTGTTCTCTTGCAAATACTTTTTGCGCTCATCGTCGCCCATTTCACTCAATTTGTACTCGAACGCGGCACTGTACGGAATTATGGTCGCTCCGGGATCATTGGCATCAACCCATTGCTTTATCTTTGGCAACCATTTGTTCTTTTTTTTGATGTACTCAGTCTCGCTCATGTTCAGCAAGTAGACAATTGGCTTTGAGGTAAGCATCAGATGTTTGTTCAAAATGTCTATTTCTTTGTCATTCCACTCATGGTAGCGCACAGCTTTGCTCTGATTTTTCAGCACGTCCACTATTTTGTGCAACACTTCGAACTCAAACTTGAGCGTTTTGTCTCCCGCACGGACCACTTTTTTCTCCATTTCGTCATGAATCTTCTGAACAAAGTCCAAGTCCTTGAGTCTTAGTTCTTCATTGATGATCTCAATGTCTCTTATGGGGTCGACATTTCCTTCGACATGAACAATTTCTTCGTCGTCAAAAATGCGGATCATGTGAAAGATGCCGTCACAGGCCTTGATGTGACTGAGAAAAGCGTTGCCCAAGCCATGTCCCTCGTTGGCTCCCTTGACTAGGCCAGCGATGTCCACTACATTGAGAAAGGCGGGCACTTTGCTCGCTGGTTTGTATTTTTCGCACAGAAAGTCGAATCTGGAGTCCGGCACCGGGACGCGTCCTTCATTTGGATCGATTGTGCAAAAGGGAAAGTTTTCAGCTGCTGCTTGTAGCTTGGTCAATATGTTAAAAAAAGTGCTCTTTCCTACATTAGGTAAGCCGACAATGCCCATTTTTAAATTGGTCCCCAAACGACCAATTATTGGCTTGCGTACATTTGAGTTTTGATCGGCTTTCTTGGGTGGCATTACTTTCTATTATCTGCGGGTTTTAACCTATTAAATATGGAAATTTTACAATGGGATTCTTATATTTATAAGAAGTTTAAAAAATATAAAAAATTTCTACTAGATGTGCAATTCTGTTTTTTATTTTCAATGTTTTTTTTTCAAGTCGATTTTAAAGACGCTTATTCACAATTGAGTCCAGGCAGTAGTTTTTTAACAAATGTTCAGCACGTTTACCAACTAGTAAGCTTACGAGCATATTTAGCTTTTGAAACTGTTTGCTTGAAGTTAAATTTGCCAAGCTAGTGGCATCGTTAATTCCTAATTTTATTTTTCTTTAAGTTTTTTTTTTTTTAATAAATTTTTTTGATTTTTCGTTATGATTTAAGTAAGATGGGCCCCAATTATGAACCCTAGTTCCTCAGGAGTATTAGAATTTTTATTATTAAGTTTGATCTTTAACTCAAAATTACTTGGTGGAACATAAAAAAAAGAGAGATACAGAGCCCCACTCTCTAAACAGTTGATTATACAATAGAAATGCTGCTTTTGAAATTTTTTTTTTGATTTTTTATGAAAATGTACAAGTACAATGTAATGTACAATGTAATTGTTCAAGAATTTTAATAAAAAAATTTATAGTAAAAACTGTAGCAAAATATGCTTTATTAAATTTAGCACCAGTTTTATTTAAATTTTTAGCAATTATTTTAAAAATAAATGCTATACATTTTTAAACACAATTTGTTAAACGTAAACAAAAGCAAAAAATTTTAAAATTCTTTAAATTAAAAAGGAATAGTTCGAATATTGATAGAAACAGTACTAATTGTTAAGTTTTTTAAACTTTTTTTTTTTAATTTCTTGTAAAAATTTTAAGATTTTTCAAAATAATCATTTAATTTGAATTTTAATTTTTTTGTTTTTAAATTTAACAAAAAAAATTGCTTTGCTTTAAGTTTTTTTGCTCCAAACTTAACCGCAGGAAATTTTAATCGTGTTTTAGATTTAAAAAAAATTTAAAGAATGTATTTTTTTTCTAAAATGTCTTTAAATTTTATTTTTTCACAAGTACTAGATAAACTTGAGACGTTTTTGCGTCTTTTTAGAACAACTAAAATACGAAAATTTGTAAATTCACATTTTTTAGGTTTTAAACCTTATTATTTCCAAGGAAGCACCTTTTTTGATGTAATTGTGATGAAATATATTTTTTTTTTCTTAGAAAAACTCTATCGTTGCTAATAGGAGCCCTTTATTCTATATTTAAATTTAATTTTAGTTGATTTAAAAACAAAAATCTCTAAGATTGATGAATCTGATGGAGGTTTTTAGACTCGAAATTAAGATGCCTGACTATTGACGTTTTTTTTCAAATGGGGGCTCGATGTGTAAAAAAATTTTAAAATATCATTTTATTAGATGGAATTTACAAAAAAATATTAAATTTTTATTTATCTTTTGAAAATTTACAATTTAACTGAGAAATTACTATTTTTGATGAATACAACTTTTTAAATGAGGGCTCAGGCCCTTTAATTTTTTGATATGTGGACTTGAGTACCCCTCATCACCTCTATGGCTACGCAGCTACCACTGATTATGATTTGGAAGGTTTTAAGGGTAAAAAAAAAGAAATATTTGCTAGTCAAATTTTTTTTTTTAAATTGCTCATAGATTAAATGAAGGATTTGGAATTCTAAAAAATATGTTTTAAAACATTTTCAGGTTTTTACTTCTCGAAATATAGATGCACTGGGTAAAATTTTTATTAATATTTCTGGCACATGTAGTAAGGTGATCTATTCAAAAACTTTAGGCACCAAAGCCGAAAGTTTAACATACAAAAAAAGGTTCACATACCAATTGATAGGAATAACTGAAGGTAAAAAAAATTTTTTTTCGTTGTAATGGGATCAAATTATGAGAGATTGGACTCTGGGTGTTTGAGCAAACAACTGAAGTATTTTAGTAAAAAAATTCAAGCAAGTTTATTTTTATTTCAAAATAGTATCTGGAATAATGTCAAAAAAATTCGGATGACTCTGTTCTTAGATACGCATTTAAAAATATGTTATAATCCGAATTATTTTATTTTTTTCTCAAAATTTATTTAAAAATTTTATTAATGATTTAATTTTAAATAATGAATTTAAAAAAATATTTGTTTAATTTTAAAGTGAAAAAAAGGAAAAAAAAATTAAAGAAAGTTATTCTGCTTGTAATCTAGTAAAATCGAGACAATTAGTAGTATTAGCATAAATTTTTTTAAAATTTAAATTTTTTTCAAAATATTTCATAAATTTTTTTACTTTTTTTGGCTGAAATCAATAAAATATTTTAATATTGATCTATTAGGTACAAAATTTCCCTGTGCTTGTCTGAAAATAATTTACCTAAAGATTGCAATAAATACCAAGCCAGCCTCGATACAATAAAAAGTTATGGAGTTTGAACTCTTAGTCTTTACAACTCATATGAATCCATTTTAAAAAATAATTCGAAAAATTTTTTTATTTCAAAATAGAAGGATATTTCTTTGAAACAAGACCTGTGATAATTCTAAAAAAATAACTCCAGTTCTATATTAATAATAATAATAATAATAATAAAAAATAAGCTACGGCAAGCATGCTTGCGGAGACGTCTTACTAGGAAGACATCTATGGTAGCTAGATGCATTGAAATATAGTTACATAAACAAAGTTATTAATAGTTTTCTATTTAAAAATAGACAGATCTATAAAAAGAAAGGAAAAAAAAAAAAAAAAAAAAAAAAAACACAACGAGATCGAGAACAAAACAATCCGTCACACAATCATCCAAAAAAGTAACTACCCTTAACTTTATAACCTCCTTAAATTTCCTCAAGTCCACCGGAATATTTCCATGCATCGAGTCTATTCTTGAACTGGTTTACAGTCGAGGCATCGATTACTTTCTTAGGGAGGCTGTTCCACACTCTAATCACACGATTTGTGAAAAAGTTTTCACGCTAGGCGCAGTTGGTAGGTGCTTGGACGGACAGGCGCCTCTTGTGCCCTCTAATACCTTGTGCTGGTCCTGGTTGGGAAAATGAGCTGCAATACGGGGGAGGTCTGACACAATCTATGTTGTTTAAGCCGCTTCTTATCTTGAACATTTGGATCATGTCTCCTCTTGTCCTGCGTTCGCTCAGAGTGGGCAAACCCAAGATGGAAAGGCGATCGCTGTAGCTTAAGTTACGGATTCTTGGAATGAGTTTGGTTGCTCGTCTTTGAACTTTCTCAAGAATGTTGCTGTCCTTGGCACTGTAGGGGGACCAGACCACTGCTGCATACTCTAAATGGGGCCTGACATATGCGCAGTATAGCGTTATGAAGGTGATGTTAGTCAAGAATTTGAACATTCTTCTCAGCTGTCCAAGGATAGAGATAGCTTTATTTGATTGGGCTTTGATATGGCTGGAGAACTTGAGATTGCTCGTGAAGGTTACTCCCATATCTTTTTCAGTACTTGTTTGATTAAGTACTGATCTGGTCACACCCATGCAGAGGTCTATGTCCGAGTACTTGGTTTTGCCGGATCTGCTGCATTCCATTACTTTACATTTTTCGGTGTTGAACAGCATCTGCCAAGTTGTTGACCACTCAGTCAATGCATCAAGGTCCCGTTGCAGCAATGCCAGGTCGTTAACATTACGGATTGTTGCAATGAGCTTACTATCGTCCGCGAAAAGCTTGATCACGTGGTTTACTATATCAGGCATGTCATTGATGTAGATAACGAACAGCAGTGGGCCTAGAACACTTCCCTGAGGGACTCCACTAGTGACTTCCTTCCAGTCCGCCACATACTGTCCTATTGCTACTCGCTGCTTCCGACCTGATAGGAAATTTCTGATCCATTTCACTATGGGATCCTCGAAACCGTAAGCAGCCACTTTATTACACAGAGACTCGTGACACACTTTGTCAAACGCTTTGGCGAAATCCAAAAATACCACCAAAACATTCCAGCCGTTGTCAATACCCTACATATTATTACAAACATTAAATTAAACCATTTTTTCGATTAGCTGGTGAGTTTAATCTTATTCCAATGAGTGAAAAAAAAATTAAATATTTAAATTTTTAATATTTTTATCAATATTACAATTGGCTAGAATTTATAGTTAAATACTCAGGTAAGCAAAAATTTAAATTTAAGAATAATAATTAATTAAATCTTATTTTATACTAACTATTAATTATAATTTTTTTATTAAAAAATAAGCATAATCTGTTGATTTGAAAATTATAAAAATTTGAAGCCTGAGTATTTTATTTGCTATCTATCTTCTATCTATCATTTCCTTAGAGGGTCAGTATCATCAGTATATTTTTAAAAACCTGATTGATCGTCTTGTTTATTGCTGAAATTAATTGATTTATTTATCGTCAGCTTAACTAGACCCAGTTTAGCTTTCAGAAATAATTTAAAATTTTATTCTTTAAGTTTATTCGAATTTTTGAGTTGAAAACTTCTTTTCAAAATATCGAAATGTTTATGTTACTGAATATCACTTAAAAGAAACAAACAGATATTATCTAGTTTTAATATTTATAATTAAGAGGTAATTTAAATTTCATAATACTTCTTAAAATTATATATTCTCATTTAATAATTGATAAAATTTAATTTGTAATACTTTTATTTTCAATTTGTATTTTATTTTAATTATTATTGAGTTTCAAACGTTTTATTGATTAAAAATTATTGATTTGAGAATTAAATCTAATTGTACAATAATTGTTATTAAAATATAAAGTAAGAATTGTCAGACATATCGTAAATTGCTACAAAAATATAAATTATAAATTATAAACTAGTTATATGATTAACACTCAAAAACCGGAGGGGTTTTTTCGACCCTTTTTGGTACTTCTTTTGGTTATTGTTCCAAAAATTTTATCTTTTTTGAAAATTTTATTTTTCCATCAAAACTAAAAAAAAAAAAAATTTTATAAATATTTAATTTTGGATACAAAATAATTTTATTTTCATGCTAATAAAAAAAAGTATACGTTAAACCCGGAGAGGGGTTTTTTGGACCCTCAATTAATATTGTCTTTTTTTTTGTAAAATAAACTAAAGACACGGCTAATTGTGCATTTAACTTCAAACTCTATATAATATCAATTTATTCCTATAATTAAAAAAAAATTTTGAAATCATGTCACAAAGAAAAGCTGCCTTAGAAGCTCTTGAACTCCTTAAAAATGCGGACGATACCCAATCAGAAGTCTCTGATGATAATAATTATGAGAATAATGATGATTATTTTATGGAGTCAGTATGATTGGAAAATTTATGTCAAGAGATAAGTTTTTTCTTGTTATGAAAAATGTTCGATTTGACATTAAATCAACTCGTCCAGAACGTTTTGAAACTGATAAGTTTTGCATGGCTCGCCAAATATGGGATAAGTTTATAGAAAATTCCGAAGCTTGCTTTAGACCAGGTTTACATCTGACGGTTGATGAACAATTGTTACCAAGCAAAAATCGGTGTTCTTTTATTCAGTATATGCCGAATAAGCCTGATAAGTTTGGGATTTTCTTGTATTTATATCAATTTTTTTTATGAATAATTTTAGATTTTTAATTAAAAATAGACATAATTTTTTTTAATTATCAAAGAAAAATAAATTAAGATATATATTTTTACATTCAGTAAATATTTTATTAAATATTTTGTATAATTATGGTAATTAATGCATGTTTAAAGGCATAATTTAATTTAGGGGTTTTTTGGACCCCTTCAGTAATTAACGTATTAAAAAAAATCCGGTTTTTGAGTGTTAAACAAGATAGAGACTAGCTCTCGCGTTTTGGCTGTTGGAATCGTTGCGAAGTTTTCGAAGGAACTTCTGTAAGAAGCTGTTGCGATAAGCAGCCTTGTTTGCTTTTCTTGTTTGGAAAGGGAAGCGTGCGTTCAAGCGAAGGTTGCGTGGTTGACATGACGTGATGGGATGGTTTGGGTCAGCCAGAATTCTATTGAGTGTTTGTTCGCAGACATGGTCTATAAACTCGGCGATTGGGAGGAGTTTGTAAGAGCCTGCAGTCTGATCATCGATTCCCATGATTCGCCATAAACGGGAGTTGAAAGCGTTCATCTCACACTTAGCAGCAGCAGAGGTTGAATGGGGATTAATGCATACGCGCAGGGATTAATGAAGATCACTTTGCACTTGCCCACGTTTAAGTGCATCTTATTATCAACACACCAGCGTTGAACGGCATCAACTATCTCTTGAGGGAGGTTGCCAGATGTGTTTCCTATAATGTAAGCTAGGATGTCGTCGGCGTACTTTAGTAACTCAACTCCAAAAGGCAGGTACTCATTGATGTCGAGTATGAAGAGGAGGAATAGGATAGGTCCAAGGACACTGCCCTGAATAACACCAGCACGTACATCTCGCCATTTTGTTGCCTTACCTCTGTAGACAACTCGTTGCTTACGATGTGACAGCCAAGTTGCAATCCAAGTGATTAGCCATTGAGGAAGCATAGACTCGATCTTGATAATGAGTCGCTCATGGTCAACTAGGTCGAATGCCTTGGCGAAGTCGAAGAAAATTTCTATCACCTTCTGGTTTATTACAAATTTGCATTTAGATTTTGTTTAATTTTATACCGAATTTTAAATTAATAAAAATGAATTTGAAAATAAAAGTTTTCATTTGGAATTACTAATTCCAAATGAAAACTTTTGAATTTATTTAATTAATTGTAATTTATTTAAAATATTTATTTTGATTTTTATGCATTAGTTTTTATTAACATTTTATTAACTCAAACTTTTAGTTAAAAGTAACTGAAGATGTTCACAGCTTTGAAATTTCAATTTTTCCACAAATTATCATAATATAAAATACATGGTTTTGACATTTGGTAAATAATCAAAAAACAATGAAAATTTGGTGCGATTAAATTTTTTCTTTATTTTAATCACAGTTGTTTGCTATTTAATCTTTATTAAAATTTATTTTTTCATCTTTTGTTTATGTGTAAATTTAAAAATTCAAATTTTTGAATTTAAAAAATGTGAATAATACTCGACTTGAATAAAGGTTATTTGATAAAAATGAAATAACAAAGGAAATACTTTGGTTTAGAAATTTTCAAAGACTTGATGAATACAATCTTTTTCTAGCTATTTTTCTTAAAACAAAATTTGGATGCTACTTAAAACGACATAAAATTTTATTGAAAAAAATGTTTAAAGATTCAATTGAATAATGTTTGAAAAGTCTTGAATAAAAAAAAAGAAATTATAAAATTAAAAATCGTTGTTGTTTTATTTTTCTAATAAATAAAGACTATCGTTGATAAAGCTAGAAATAAAATTAAATGTGTTAATTGTTTTAACTTTCTAGTTATTTCAAAAAAATTTTTATTCAAATTCAAAATCTCAAGTCTAAAAGACTCTCAAATATTTAGAAATGGGATTAATCTTTTTTTTTTGATTAAACATCTAGAAGCTTTATTTTTTTTATTTTTGGAAATTTAATGAGATGAGTTCGTTCTCTCGATTTTTAATTTTTTGATATAATAAGAGCTTTTTTTTTATTTTAGTTGATAGCTATTACTATGAATATATGAAAAAATTATCGTTATTTTTATTATGTTATCAAGATCTTAATTTAAACAAGGCACTTAATGAGATCTAGCATTAAGTGTAATAAATAACAAAAATAAAAATAAATAACAATTTTTATTCTAATTAAAATAACTTGAAGCAGAATTAATTTAAAAATCAATTATTTTTTTATTTATTATTTACTTTATTTATTTAGTAATTAATCATAGAAAAATATTTTTTTTGCACTATTTGATGATAAACAAAGACTCAATAAGTTTTTATAAAATCAAATTAAATTTTTTAATATGTTTAGTAGGCCGATAAAACGCGATACAAGCTCAAATCCGTCATTAACCTACATATTTTTCAAATTAAATTATAGGCCGCACACACAAGATTAAAAATTGCACCCAAACAATTATCCTCTAAAATCTAACCAGACGTTTTGGTTCACTAGTCTTCCAAAATCATATACCTTGTCTATTTTTGTTAATTTTTGATGACATTCAGTCCAAGATAATAAGTTCAAAAAAAATAAAAAAACTAAAAAATGTCCAAAATTAGTGTAAATTTGCGCTCTATTTAGCATGAATTTTAATTATCTCTTTTATTTTTAATTTTCAAATATTTGAAGTGACCAGAAATGTAATGCTGGACAATTATGCAAAAAATGCACTGGGTTTAAAAATTAATTTATTATATTTTAAAAAATAAAAAAAGGAAAGCTTTATCAAAATAATAAAATGATATTAAAAAAAGTTAAATATTTAGCATCTATTTTTTTTAAATAAAAGTAATAAATAAAAAATAAATGAAAATAGTCGAAAAAAATCTTTTTGATTCTTGAAAAAATTGAAAATTTTTTAATTTTTTTCTTAAAAGAAAATTTGCTTGAACAAAATAAATATTTTTTACAATAAATTCTGATCAAATATTTAACTAGAAATAAAATAAAATAAAATTCACTATTTAGCAATTTTTTAACATTTATTTTTTCTAGATGACTAAACAAGTGAACTAAAATTATTGCTGGAGAAATGAGCGACAAAAAACATAACTTTTTAAACACAACTTTATTATATATCCAAAAAGCAGACATGGTACAGTATTGGAGGACTATTGTAAAATCAGGCTATGTCAATAAAAATAAATTTAAAATTTAAAGCTATTGACATAAAAAATTAAAACCTTAAAAAAATATAGAAAATGATAAAATTAATTGAGAATTAGTTCCAAATCAATTTGAGGTGATTTTCCATAGGTCACCTAAAAAATTCCAAAAGTGAAAAATCAACAAGAAAAAAGTCGAAATTCAATAATTAAAAAAATTCAAATTTAAATTTTTTTCTTTGATAATATTTTTCCAATTTTAGTTTGTACCATTTATTTATTCTACTATACTAATCAATCAAATATTTAAAAGGAACAAAAATATTAAAAAAAGTTAAATTCGAGTGTGGATTTTCATGAAATCCCTTTTATTCTACCAAAAGTGAAAAATCAGCAATCTAAGAATAAAATTAAAATTTAATTAAATGCTAAAATTCAAATTTTAAATTTTTGATTTTAATCATTTATTTTTTTGCAGTACTTTATCTATAAAAATTAAATAAACACAAAAAAAAGACACTAAGTTTTAAAAATAACTTTATTATATTTCCAAAAAACGGACATGGGACAAAAATTCAAAAAAGAAAAGAAGCAAAAAAAAGGAAAAAAAAGTGAACAAGAAAAAAAAAACCATAATCAAAAATGATAAAAAATATAGACACAAAAATGGAGGGCTAAAGTGTAATAAACTCAGTCTAGATCAAAAATCAATAATAAAAAATAAACTGATAATTTAAAATTATCTTCTTTTATTTATCATAAAATTGAACAATAGAGAAAAAAAGTGAAAATTTGGAAGAAACAAAAGAAAAAAAAGGTGCAAAAAAGAAGCCGACGACAACGAACGCCCAAAACTCGAGCTGCCCCGTCTCTCGACACTTAACAAAAAACAACAATAACAAATTATCAGATAGAGAGAAAAAAAAAAAAAGAAAGAAAGGCAACAAATTCTTCTTCTTAATCAACAACAAAAAAAGGTCAAAAAAAAAAAATTTCTCTAAAATATAAAAATAAATTTCTTTGCAAAATCATTTTCTTCTTTTCATCATCATCATCATCATAAATTACATTTTGTTCAGCTCTTTTTTAATCGAGCGGTCTGGTCAACTAGTCCTAATCTATGTACACAATTTACCTATATAATAAATATTCACTTGCGATCCGAGCAGGCCTGTTTGATTGTAAAAATGCACTAAAACTTTGGAATTAAGAGGTAGTTGAAGCTTGTAGACTGTTTGCTGATTGATTGTTGGCGACCTGCTGCTGCTGGTACGCCTGCTGCTGCTGCTGCTGGACGTACTGGCCGTACTGGGCCGCGTCCTCGTACGCCGTCCTCGCCTGGCCGCCCATCCAGCCCTCCTGGTACACCTCGGCACCGTTCCCGTACTGCTGCTGCTGCACGTACACACTGTTCGCGTAGTACTGGCCCGGGTACTGGTTCTGCTGCAGCTGCAGCTGGATCTGCTGGTTGTAGACGCTGGCCGAGTCCATCAGGTAGTAGTGCTGGGGCTGAGGCGGCGACTGGCTGCTGTACTGGTGATAGGTGTGGGCGGGCGGCGCGTAGCCCATCTGGTACTGGGCGGCGCCGCTCGGCGAGCTCTGGTGGTAGATGCTGAGCGGGCTGAGCAGGCACGAGTGCACCAGCGACTTGAACAGGCCGAGCTGGGACTTGAGCGAGGCGTTGCTGGTGGCCAGCTCGGTCACGTGACCGTGCTTTTTGTCCAGGTCGCATTTGCAGCTCTTGAACAGGTGGCCGAGCTTCTTGTGCTCGGCCTTGAACTGGTGCAGCTTTTGTTTCAGGTACTTTATTTCGTGCTGGGTGAGGAGAGAGCGTTCGATTATTTTTGAGTGGTAGGCGTCCACGTTGAAGTAGTCTTTGTGGGCGAGCAGACAGCAGTCGGTGAGCCAGTGGCCGGGCGAGAGGGAGGCGGGCGGCGACGAGTCGTTGGACGGCGGCGGCGTGTGCAAGTGCGCCAGCTTGCACTCGTCCGGCTCGCTCGACGACTTCTTGCACGTCTTGGGGCTGCCTCCCGCCTCGCTCACACTCGACTGGTACACTTTGAGCTCTTGTTTGTACCGTTCCTTGTCCTGTAGACCCTTGATTATAAATTTCTAAAATTAAAATTCAAACAGCCATTGCCAATTGTCTTTAGTGGAGAAAAAAAGGCACTATATCATTTTCATAGAAAAATTTTTTATAGAAAAAGACGATTTTTTGTCGAAATGTTTTATAGATTTTTGAAATTATTATTGAAAATTTCTTGCAAATTATTCCGAATAATAATTACGTCATTAAAAGCATACTTGGGATACCAAAATGATGCAAGACAACTGAGTTACTTTTGGCGCTTAACTTAGAGCCAACCATCATTCTTAAGATTGAAATGTCACAGAATTTGAATTTTTTTTACTTGTTTAATATTCTAAACCACTTTCTAAAAGTAGATTTTTTCACTTAATTTTACTTATGTTTTGTACATATCATGCAACTTAATTAAATTTCTCTAATCTCTTTTTTTGTGTCTATGATATTTAATTTATTCAAATAAATAAATAAATAATTTGTCACCAAAAGTGCGCATATCAGAAGTTTGGCTTAATACGGCTTGAATAGGATTTTTTTTTTCATCTTGTAATTAAAATTTAATTTAATTTTTTTTTTCATAAATTTTGAAATTTTCTAAAAATAATTTTTAAAATAACTTTTTATATTCTACTTTTTTTTTTCTTCTTTTTTTTATACTTATCCATGGGACTTTAATTTTTAATAAATAAATAAAAAAAAAAAAATAAAATTATTCTACTCAACACTTTAAAATATGATTTCTATCAGAGACTCATCCGAAATACCTACACCAGGAAAATATTAAGAATCTTCGAAACAATTGAAGTCAATCAAAGTTTTATTTCTGAAATAGACGAATTAAAAAGCTTTGCAGGAGATGACAGCTCTTTGGAACGGAGTGAAGTTTGTAGCGTCTACAAATACATGGTAAAGACTGAGACCTGAGAGCTTCAAAAGAAAATCATATAGTCCTGAAATTAGAGAGATATTTAGCCACATGAATAGAGAGGAGATGCCAAAAATGCTTTTTGAGTTCACCAGATTTGATCGACAGAACTAATACTGCAGAAAAAAATTCAATATTATATTCTTATATTTAATGTTTGTCCTCTTCTTTTTATCTTTAGAATTTAAAACGACTCTTCTGTTTTTTTTGTACAAACTGTTTATATGCTCTTTTGTTTTTATTACTTATTTTTAACGACATGCTTTATTTTACAGCGTATCGATAGTGGCCCAACTGGTGGCCTCTGCTCAGTAAATAAATAAATAAATAATTACGTAAACTACTTTGAAAAAGCTTACGAAAAAGATAGTTTACTGATGATATTAAATTTTATTTTTTTTTTGCATTATTTTACAATTGATATAATGGATAAAAATGGCAATGTGATATTTTAGTACAAAAATTACAGTACAAAAAGTAAAAACGCTATAATTTATTTTCTAATTGTGCAAAAATGGTTCCATTAAAAGTACAATATTGTACAAATTTTTACAACCGAATTCCAAGCTCTGCAAAAACTCTGCAATTTATTGCATTTTTTAATCAAATATTTTTTGGTGGTGTGCATTTTACTAAAAATTGCAGAGTTTTTGCAGAGCTTGCAATTCGGTTGTAAAAATTTGTAAAATATTGTACTTTTTAAAGAACCATTTTTGCACAATTAGAAAATAAATTAAAGCGTTTTACTTTTTGTACTAAAATTTCACATTGCCGTAAAAATCCTAAAAATTTAAATGTTAATACAAATTATCAATCTCCAATGAGGCTACGAAGCCCTGCCATTCCAAAGTCTCAACCTGTTTATGAGTCTAAAGTGTCCGTGATAGATTAATTCTTGTTTTAAAATAATTAATTGTTTTTTTTCTATAATTAATACAGGTAAATTTCGATAATATTTTTCAATAAAATGACTTTCTATAAAACTTTTCTACAAAAAATTTTTCTATAAAATGATTAAGTCCCGAGAAAAAAAAAGACAAAAAAAAAGTCGCTGCTCACATTTTTGGTTTCCTTGTCGATGTTTTTGGACCAGTCGGTGCCGACCTTTTTGACGATGTCGGCGAACTTGAGGGACGCGTCCTGACTGCGCAGCTCGGACTGCCGTTCTTTGAAGAAGTGCTGGTAGCCGGTGAGCGGGGGCTTGGGCGCGTTCAGCTCGGTGGAGGGGTCGAGCGGCGCCGGCTTTTTTCTGGAGCGGGAGGCGCCGCGCTTCGGGCCACTCGGCGTCGGGCTGGACGCGGACGAGGACGGCGTGCTGGACGACGACGGCATGGTTGCTGGCGGCGGCATCATCACCACCTGGCTGCCGCCGCCACCCGCGCCCAAGACCTCTGGCCCGTACGAGCTCTGGCTCATGCACTGCTGGTTGTTGAAGTTGGCGCACCAGTACTCCTCGACCATGTCTGTGCTCGCCGATGTAGCCTGAGCGTTCTGGTTCAGGTTGTGGAACTCCATCATGTTGAGATTCATCAGGCTGCTTTTTGGTGGTGGAGAAAAAATTTTTTTTTGAATTAATTTTTTTTTTTGAGAATTAAAATTTTTTTTTGAATGAAAAAATGAAGGAGAAAAAGAGATCTTTTTTTTGTTAATTTTCTAGAGAAAAAATTGAGAGAATGAACAGAAAAATTTTTTTTTTTATTTTTTATATTTTTTAAAAGAAAAAATTGAGAGAGAGATTGAGAAAGAATTTTTTGTTTATTTTTTCAGAAATAAAATTTAATAAAAAATCGAGGGAGAAAAAGAGACAAATTTTTTTTTTATTATTTATATTTTTTGAGAGAAAACGTTGAGAGAATGAAAAAAAAATATTTTATTTATTGATAATATTTTTTAAAAGAGAAAATTGAGAGAGATTAAATTTTTTTTTTTTAAAAACTTAACTTAAACTTAAAGATTGAGAGAGAATTTTTTTTTTAATTATTAAAAATAAATAGAGAGAGAAAAAAATTTATTTTTCCTTTTAAATTTTTTCAGAAATAATATTTTTTTTTAAATGAAAAATTGAGGGAGAAAAAGAGAAAATAATTTTTTTTTCAATTATTAAAATTTTTTAGATGAAAAATTTATAGAAAAAAAAATTTTAAATTTTTTAGAAGAAAAACAGAAAGAGAAAATTTTTTTTTATTATTAATGTTTAATAGAGAGAAAATTGATAGAGAGATAGAGAGAGAAAATTTTTTTTTTATTATTAAAATTTTTTAGATGAAAAGTTGATAGAAAAAAAAAATTTTTTTCTAAATTTTTTAGAAGAAAAATAGAAAGAGAATTTTTTTTCTTAATTTTAAAAAATTTTTATGAGGAAAAATACAGGGAATAAAAAAAAATTTTAAATAATTTTTAAAGTAGAAAACTAGATAGAGAAAAATAAGAAAAAAAAAATTTTTTAATAAAATTTTTAGAGAAAAAAAAAGTTACTTTTTGTCAACCAGATTGATGGTGTTTGTGCATTCGAGAAAGTCAAAGTCGTTGGCAATGATGGTCTGTGGTCTGTGGCCGGACGAGCACGACGACGACGGGGTCGACGAGGCCGACGACGACGACGCCGAGTTGTTCAGACCGCTCGGCGTCGTGCTCACCACATATTGATTGTTTTGATCGACAAGTAGCTGTGATTGATTCATGATGCTCTAGACTAGCGCAATTCTTACACTCATTTGATCACTTTTTAACACAAACAAAAATACCAGTCTAAAGAATTGTCAAAAAAAAAAATTTTTTTCTGAGTGTGTGTGTGACTTGGACAAAGAGAGAGAGAGAGAAAAAAAAAAGCTTAAGCAAAAGATATCGAAACTAAAGAGAGATCTAGAGCTCATGATAATAATGAATTTGAACTTATTTTGTAAATTTTAAATCGAACAGAGAGAGAGAGAGAGAGAGAGAGAGAGAGCGTGGATGGCGGGGTGCTGAGGGGTTGTTGTTGTCGTGGGCTCTAAAATGTATTCCATAATTTTAAATTTAATATTAATATTTTATTCCTAATAGAAAAAAAAATAATAAATTTTATATGAAATGAGAACGAGTTCTAGCTTTATTTTTCTTCTATATATTGCTAGCATGTACATGCAAGTTGGTTGAAATGTATGCTTGAAATCACGACGCTTACAATTGAAATTTTGGCTCTAAGCCTAATTGATGAACACAAATAACTTGAAATATACAAAACCAAGCAAATAACAATAACAACGAAATAGAAAAAAAAATAGAAATTTCTTATTTTTGCATTTGATTAAAATAAATTATGATTTTGAATGATTTGAAATTTTGGCCCGGTGATCGGCTAGGTGTCGGCCGGGCCCCTGCTTCCCTGGCCGCACCCTGCTCACCGCTGCAGCTTGACTCAGGCTTGAATCAAAAAATGTCTGCTGCAATTAAAAACATTTCTTTAAAGCTGGCTAAATAGGAATTGTGAACCAAATGGAGATTGGAGATAAATGAATTTGGTTTTTTGGCTTTTAATTATTTGAAAATAATTATTAATGGAAAATATTTATGTGTGTGTGTGTGTTGTGAAATGCCTTGATTTTATTGCAGATTTATTTTTAATTAAAATTAACTTCAATATTTTTAATTTTGTTTTTTGTTGGCTTTTTGTCAATTGCCTAAATTGATATTGACGTATTTTTTTTTAAATGAAACTAATTTTTGAACTTGAGGTTTAATTTGAAAAAGAATAAAAGCTTGTTTTTGCCAATTTGAATTTACTGAATGAAATACTTGAAAATTTGAAATTTAATCTAAAATAAACCATTTTTTAAATAGACCTAAAAATGTAAGTCTCAAAAACTAAACTTTTTTTGTTTAATTAAATTTAAACATTTAAACTTAAATAAGAATAAAAATTTAATTAGTTTTTTGAATATATTTAAAATGAAATTATTTTAAGTAGATTATTTTTTAATTAAAAAAATTTATTTTCAAAACTAAATTAATTCAACGTGTGGTGTATTTATCTATGGTGAATAAAACTTTGTCCAGAAATTTAAACTAAGTGAATGAAATACTAAAGAAATTTCAATTCAGAATAAAATTTAAACATTAAATCTAAAATACATTTTTTTCTTAAAACTTAAAAATATAAATCTTTAAACTAATTATTGTTACAGAAAAAAAATTTAATATTTAATCTTAAATTAAAAAAAAAATAGTCGTGTTATATTTGAAAAAATAAATTAGCTCGTTATTGTCAAATTGACTTAATGAATTACTTGAAAATTTGGAATTTGATCTAAAATAAATCATTTTTAAATAAATTTAAAAATGCAAGTTTTAAAAGCAAATTATTTGTAAACAGAAAAAAATATTAGATAAAATTTAGAATTTAATTTTAAGAAGAAAAAAATTATATTAGTATTTGAAATAGATATTAAATGAAACTATTAAAAATAATTTTTTTTATTTTAGAGAAAAAATCATTTTCTTAGCAAAAATTAATTCAACTTGCGCGATGAATGAATTGATCCCTTAAATTTATTTAAAACTACCATAAAATTATCAATCTGATAATAATCTTAATAAAACAGTTTTTTTTAAACAATTATTGAATAAATTGAATAAACTTCACATACTTCACAGACGGCCTTCGATAATTGAAATTAATCTATAATTTTTTTTATTTTTTTTTTAAACTTTAATATGAATCTAATTGTATAATTCTTTTTTCTTAAATTGGTAATTTAAATAAAATTATTATTGATCCTTATAATTATTATATTTTAATGAATTTATGGTGATTTTTGTTATAAATATTCTAAATTTAATAATTTTATGGAGAAAATTTAGTGACGGCCTTCAACTTGTGATGTTATTACATTTTTATGAATAAAAAAATCAAATCTATCGAGCAAAAATATTTCCTTGACCAAATTAAATTAAACTGAATGAAATAAAAAAATCTAATTCGGGAAAAATGTAAAATTTAATCTAGAATAGAAAAAAAATAAATATTTTTTATTACGGAAAAAAAACATTAAATAAAATTAAATAATTTATCAATAATGGAAAAAAATATAGGATTTTTGAATAGATTTTAAAATGTAACTTTCTATAAGTAATTTTTTTTTAAATTTAATTAAATTCTTATATCAAAAAATCCAATCTGTCTCTATGAAAATAAAATCTTATCAAAAAACATTAAGTGAACATTATTCCTATAAATTTATAAATTTTCAGCTTAATTTTTCTTAATTGGATTAAAATTTAATCTAAAAACGATATATTTTTTATAGTATTTTTTAAACAAAATTCTTCGTTGAGTAATTGGATGAAAAAATATCTTTTAGTCTTAAAATTCATTAAAATAATTTATTTTCCACCAAGAATAAAAATTTTTCGACTCAAAATAAAAAAAAAATAAAAATAAAAAACAAAACTGTGTATTTTAAACAAATATTAAATAATATTTAGTTATAAGCCCTCATGCACTTTATTTGATTCCTAAAAATATAGTTTTATATTTAATACCTCATTAAACTTGTGATAAATTGTCCCATAAATTTTTTTATTAATTACAAAATTCAATGATTAAAATTGAAAAATCGCTTTTTTAGAAAAAATAAATGATGGTCTTCTTTTCAATCATTATGATTAAATAAATGTACTAATAAGAAAAAAAGATAAATGGAAATTTTTTGAAACCCAAATACATTTTTATTTAACTGGAACTAAATTTACTTTAAAAATAAAAATTGTCTTCCTTTATAAAATTCACGAATTAAAGTGAAGAATTTAAAGAAACAAAAATTTGACTGTTTCCATGACAACTTGATTTAAATGTTAAATATTTTTCTCCAGAAAATATTCAAAATTTGAATTTATTAGAATTTAAACTTTATTTTTTGAATCGATATATTTTGTGATCTAAAAATGGCTGGTAGACCTCCTGGAACTGCATCTCGATTGACCAGTGGATTTGTAAAACCTTGAATTTATTTTTAAAAGAAAAAAAAAATTAAATTTAAAAAACACAGAATCGTCCGATGACAAAAGGAGCCAATATTTCGAATCAAAACATGCTGCTTAATCCGACTAGGGCCGATGATAGACCAATGACACGAGGAGGTCTTGGAGGCTTTCAGCCCAGCACAGCTGGCTTCAATCGTCAAGTCCAGGACAAAACCTATTTTCTGGGTCTAATCAGATCTAAAATTGGCGAAATTAACAGTGAAATGATTCGAATGAACAAAGATATAACTAATATAAACAATGACAACTCAAATTATCTTTCTTACGGAAGAAAGTATGCATTTTTTTCTAAATTCTCTAAATTAAAAAAAATTAATCAATAATTTAAATTTTTTTAGAGCTGAAGAACTTAACCAGCAAATTGAAGAACTTAGAGGGGAACTAGCTGATTATAACATGGTTTTGGACCGACTAAACACATCCAGTTTGTCTGACGTTAGAAGTGACTACACCAATCTGAAGCTGCATAATGACCAAGAGACCAAGGCTTTGGATATGATTTTTATCGAAAAAGGAAAGTAAGTTAAAACAAAAATTTATTTTGTCAGGGTTAATTTTGTAAAAAATTAATGAAAAAAGGATGAAAAAATATCAAAGGATTAAATTAATTAGATTTTAAAATTTTAGTATTGTATAAAAAATATAAGTAAAACTTTCAAAGATAAAATTAAAAATAAAAAAAAATTAAAAATAATAATTAAAATTTTTAGAATTAAATTAAAATTTAGCTATAAATTAAAAAAAATATTTTGGTGTTTAATAAAATTTAGTTGTTAAATTTTTAAATAAAAAAAAAATTAATTTTTAAAAATCTAAAAATAAAATTTTGAATTTTTACGATTAAATTAAAATTTTGTTACAAATTGAAAAAAATATGTTTGTATTGAATAAAATTTGGTTGAAAAATTTCTAAATATAAAAAAAGTTTAAATTCTTATTTTAAATTCCCATTTAAAAATTAAAAAATAAGATTTTAAATGTTTACGATCAAATAACATTTTTTTACGAATTAAAAAATAAATATTGTATTTAATAAATTTAAATAAAATTTAGTAGTAAAATTTTTAATTATTAAATAAAATTTAAATTTTTAAAAATTTTTAATTTTTAATTTTTGCTACGAATTAAATAAAAAGTTTAAAATTTTGTATTAAATTAAAATTTTAGACACCAATTTTAAAAAATTAAAAAAAAAAATATAAATTTCGTTATATAATTTTTAAAAGAAAAGACGAAGTAGTGAAGCGTCATGAGAAAGAGATTTTGGAGGAGAAGAAGCGCAGGGAGAAAATTTTGTCTTCGATGAGCGGTCCAATTCGGAACAGATACGAAAAGTGCAAGACCGAGAGCGATAAATTGCAGGAAAAAATGGACTTCAGTCAAAAAGAGTTGGAAGAGTACAAAAATAGAATGGA
Source organism: Brachionus asplanchnoidis (assembly GCA_025491095.1). NCBI lineage: Eukaryota > Metazoa > Rotifera > Eurotatoria > Ploima > Brachionidae > Brachionus > Brachionus asplanchnoidis. The sequence continues at coordinate 1,223,564 of JAILYF010000027.1, read as the reverse complement.
CTCATTGAAGCAAAAGATCGGATTTTCTGGATTTAAGCAAGAGGCGCTCAACTTGTTCGAGCAGTTGCACAACGCCGAGCTAAAGCGCGATGAGCTCCTGGAAGAGACCAGCAATGTGCTCACGCCAGCAGAGGAAAGAGAAAAACTATTGAAGCAAATAAAAGACAATAACCAGGAGATTTCGTCCATGGAGAAGCATTTGAGCGAGATTAAGGACCTAATCGAGTCCATAAGGGCCGAGCTGGAGGAAAAGCCCACCCAGCAAGAGGACAACACTTCTAGCGAGGAACAAAAAGAAATAGCCCAGAAGTACAAAGAGCTGAGGAAGCGAGAAATACAAATGGACGAGTTTTTGGCCAACTACGAGGACAACAAGCAGACAGAGATCGATCAATTGTACAATACAAGAAAGTCCATTGTCAACTATTTGGAATTGATCAGCAAATCTGTGGACAAAATGAACCGCGAGAGCGGTGTGGTCGACAGGCGCGGTGCTAGGGACACGGAAGTAACAATTGCTGATTTGAAGAAAGTTGAAGAGCTGGAAAAAAAAGTCACTAACGAGTACGAAAAGTTGGTTGAAAAGAAAAAAAAAATGGACCAAGAGCTGGTGATGTTCGTGGACTTGGAAGGACTGAAGCGGCGATCCGAAGCCAGAAAACAGCAGCTGATGGTCGAAAAGCAAAATTTGAGCAAGTATAAAGACAACATGAAATACGAGCTGCAGTCTCTCCAGGCTCAGTTTGAGACCATCCAAGCACAACTGCTTGACCAAGAGACCCACAACCAAGTAGAGTTAAATTAGGCTTTTTATTTGAAGTAATTTAATTTTTTTGTTAGCTATCTAATTTGGAAAAAAAACTCCAAAGTATTGAACAATCTAATTTTGGACTGAAAGAAAAAATAAGCTCGGCGTCGGCAGAGAGTGACTATGAGGCGATTAAAAATCAAGTTCTTAGTCTGGTGAGCGAATATAACAAATGGTTGCATAAACAAATGCTAAATCCCTCTTACAATTATTAAAATTTTGAACTCTTTTTTTTTTTTTTAATAAATTTAAATAAATTAATGGAATAAAAATGAGTTTTTTTGTTGTTATTAAAATGAAATGCTACTTTGAATGATTTATGAATTCATTAGAAAGTTTCTTTGATTTTCAAAAATCCCGAGTGAGTTTAAATATTTAATAAGTTTTTGGTTTAATAAAGTCAAATTAGCTGGAAAATAATCAAGCTATTAATTAATATTCAATTGGAAAAATTAAAATTTAATTGCAACTCCAAGGATTATTTATTTAATGAATTTTTTGTTGTCAAGTTCTAGAAAATAATTGATTTTGATAGTTTTCGATTTCAATTCTTTTATTGATTATTGGAGCACTCATACTTATTGAACTAGTTGTTGATTAATTATTTTTGAAAATATAAATACCGAAATCTTAAGAAAATCTCGTGAATTTTTCATTTAGTGTTAAATAAATAATTTTTTAAGAAAAAAGTGTAAGCTCGTTTAAGTAAATTTTATTAAAATTCTGATTAAATTTTTATTTGAATAAGTTTTTTTTTTCATCTCTATTTTTCACCCATTTTTCATTGTTTTTTAGCCTTTTTGTTATGATTCAAATTGCTGAGAAAATGTTATTTAACAATATTTTTAAATAGAATAAATTCTACAAGCTGATGAAAATAAAATGAATGTAAAAAAATTTAGTTTTTTTTTATTAGTTCTATTGACTTTAAATTAATTACCTGGAATTCTAAATATATTTTTTTTTTCAGTTGATTTTTTGTTAGGAATGAAATATACCCTTGAATTTCAAGCAAATAAACATTAAGTAAAAATTTTCTAATGCCAAAAAGCTAATGCCTCCTAATAAAACATTTGAAATATTGAATTTTTTTTTCTGATTGTTAATTATATTTTTTATTCAAAAATACTAAAGTAAAAATCTTTAATTCCTGTTGATGTTATCCTCTAGCAATTTCTAAATAAATTTTTAGACTAATTGCTAAAATTGAATTTATTTTACTTTTTTGAAATAAAATTTAGGAAAACAATGGAATTTTTTTTAAAGTGCGAAATGAAAATAATTAAATTTTTTATGCGACAAAATTGTGGAAACATCTATTGAAATACAAGATCAGTTAAAAAAAAAATTGATAAATATCTGATATCTAACTGCTTTGAAAACTAATTATTTTAATTTTTTCAATTTTTAATTATAATTTTTGCAAACTTTAAAACGACAATATATATTAAGAAATCCAATCTTTTAAAAGACTCAAGTCCATGGATTGGCAATTTGAAGCTTATAATGATACTCAAAATGATCAAATAAAGTTTAAAATGTGAAATAAATTGTAATTTCTTAACAGAATTAATGAAGAAATACATTTTTGGAAATACATTATTGAATAAACATTAACAGTGAATATTTTTTGTTGTTATAATGAAATTATTTTAAAGAGACCTTATCGACTAGTAAAATAAGACTTTTCGCAAAAAATATGTTGAAAATATCTATTATTAAAAAAGGAAATTTTTAAAGAAATTCAGATTTGTTTTTGATTGACAAGCTTTCTTGTATAGACGAAAAATGGAACTTTATAAAAGATAGAATTATTCTGGCTATAGAATCATGTTGCCCATTTAACGAGTTTAAAAAATCTCAGCAAAATCCTTTGTTTGATTCCTAATTAATGAGCTTAAGAAATTATAGGGACTTTGGTTATAGTGAATATTTAAATTGTAGAAAATTTATTCAAAAATTTAAATCAATTTTTTGTAAATTAGGCACATTCACCAGAAGAAAAAGAAAGCCGTAAAGATCACATTCCTAGTACAAGACATAAAAATTGAGAAACTTGAATTAAAAAAAATCATAATTCATTTAATAATTTTGATTTGTGTTAAATTGCAAAATAAAAAATTTAAAACTTCAGAACTAATTAGTAATTAGTTCCGAAGTTTTAAAATTTCCAATTTTTTTCTGTTTTTTTTTTTTCCATTATTTACAATTCTATGATTCTTGGCATGTTGAAGTTTATGATCAAATGATCAAATGCTCAATTAAAAAGTAAGTATAATAATTTCTTAAATTAACGAAATGATTTTTTTTTTATTGGTAATGATGTAACATATTATGCTACAGTCTCGAAAAATTATTTTAAGTTAATCATAAAATAAATGGATTAATAATCAATTTTTAGAATTAAAAAGAGTACAAAATCAGAAAGACAAAAGATTTAACTTCGCAAAGATAATAAGATTAAAAAACCAAATAATATTTTATGTTAAAAAAAAATTTATTTATTTGCATTATTAACTTTACTAAAAAATCAAAAATAATCGATCATTTTAGTTAATTTTGAACATACTATTAATTTAAAATTTTTTTTTTTTTGAAATTTTAATGTTACAAACTATGTTAATCAATGTTACATCAAGAATTTTATAAAATTCTGCCTAAATCTCCAGGAAATTTATTATTAAATATAAAATGAGCAATTTGATATAAAGTTTTGATCATAAACTTCAACATGCCTGATTCTTGAGAAAACTGAATCCCCATGCTTCAAAGCATTTTGGTAAATTTGGCCAAAATATTTTTTAACTGCACCATCATACACATTCATTTCATTTGTGATCTCTTCATTCTCCTCTTAAATTTTTAGAGTTGTATCAACATTATTGCAACGCTTCTCGACAAAATATCTTGCAGTCAAGTTAATTCTTTTACGAATTTCATTTCCTTTTAAAAATTCTAAATCCAGATAACATATCCAGATAATCTCGATCTTTTACTAAAAAATAAAAAAAATAAAATAATGTAAACTTTACAAAATAATTTTTTTTCCATTGCTGAATACCAATAATGGTACCAATTTTTTCAAAAAGACTTTTTAAAGTTCTATGTTATCATAGATCTCGAAGAAGTAAAAACAACAATCAAAAGCCATTCTGTTATATTGGCGTAAATTCAACAATGTTGAATGCAAAGTTTTGATGAGCTCAGTTTTATCATTTTCAACAAAACACTTTCTTGATTTTTCACTCAACTTTTCCAGAAAAAGAACTGTTAGCAACTTACAATCATCGGTTAGTGGTAAAAGAAAAGTTTCAGAGGTCAGTCTCTGACAATGCTTATTAGGACCATAATTAAAAATACATTAAAACATGAAAAAATGATTTTTTAAATATTATTAAAAAAAATTTACAAGATTGTTCAAAAAATGTTTCCTGGAATTTATAATTTATAGTAACTTCAGCTACTTTAAACATTAACCAAGTAGATTTACTCCATCAAAATACTTTTCATTTATTTAAAATCTATTCTTTAGATTCTATATCGTTTATTTCGGCATTATCGCATATCTGATCTCTAATAACTAGCAAAATTTTTTCCTTTTTATTTTTATTTTTTGAATTTCTCATATAAAATATTTCAAATTATTTCTAATGCATTCTAGTGTATTATTTAATAGGTTTGAGAAAGTTTTGTTTAAATAAAAAGATTTATTTTCTTAAAATATTATCTAAAAATGAATTTCTTATTTCTCTTATTTTTTCTAAAATTTTTTTGTAAGCTGTATTTTGTGTTTTTAGGATCAATTTTAATATGCGCTATTTAAAGATATATAGATTTATAGATTCATATTTTTTTATTTTATTTAATGATCAATTGATCAAAAATTCAAATAATTTACATCAGGCATTGTGAATTTTCAAACAAAAATATAATTTTTAATAAAAAAAAATGGATTTTTTACTACAGAGTTTTCTGTCAGTTTTAAAAGGCGAAACAAATTTGAAACTGAAAAAAATATTTGAAGCATCGCACTTTTTTAATGTTATTTCAACATTGGATACATTTTTTAATTCAAACACAAAAAATTTAACCAAATTAACATGCAATTTGATTACAAATAATCAAATTATTGCCAAATAATTCATAAATAATTAATAAATTTTCTCTTTAAACTGGACTGTTAATTTAATTAATTAGATGGAAAAAAACATCTCAAGCAGACTTTTTTGGAATAAAAATAGATTAATATAAGACAAAAAAAATTGAGATTAATTTCAGCTATGATCTTAAATAAAAACAGAAAAAAAATTGCTCTTTGAAGAACACTTATCAACAACGTTTATTCTTAAACTCAAATTAATTGATTATTATTCTTTTCATTTGGGTAAGTTTTAATGAGATTTTTTAAATAAAATTTTATTTGAAAAATAGTGTATCTGAATGATTTGGCATAATGTATCTGAATTTTTTTTAAAGAAGGCTTATTTAAAGCACTTTATCATAAATAAGCTTGATTATTTTTAACTTTCAACTATTTTATTTTACAATTTTTTCAGAAATCAATTTTGTATTTATGTGTTGTTAAAATTTTATTTTATTTTTTTAACTTTTTTACTTGATTCAATCTTTTATAATATTATACATCTAATTCACCTATTTAAATAAAATAAATGTTTAAAAAAGTTCTGTAATTTAAACAATTTATTGGCAATTGAGTCAATAATGAAAAATGAAATTTGATCAAAAAATATTTTTTGATTATTTTTTTTTTACTAAATTCTCAGCTTTAAATGTATAAGTGAAACAATGCACCGAAATAGGTAAAATCTAAAATAAATTGAAAATTAAGCAGCTTTATGTTCTTAGAGTTTGTACTTCAGACCTTATTTAAAATAATTTGAAAACACTTGGAATTTAATTAAAAATGATTAAAAAAAAACACAATCAGAATAAGAATTATAAATGTTATATTTAAACACCAGAAAAGTGAAATTTATCAGGTTGCTAGCGAACCTGCTTTTTATTCTATTTTGATTTTTTTAATTTTTTTGCTGTTTATTCAAAATTCATTTATTTATTTTTAGAAATTTTTAATTTTTTAAAAAAAAAATTTTCATGACTTTTAAAAAAATATCAAATCATGCTTCTTGCTATCGTATAAAGAAAGTAAATTCTGATTTTTAAAATTAAATCAAAAATTTAAAATGCTTCTACCAGTTTTAAAAAATATCAAATTCTTCAGAAATGAATTAATTAGATATTTAATACCAGTAATTAAAAAGAAATATTCTATTTTAAATATTCTAAAAAAAAAATAAAAGATTGTGTGGATAATAGGAAATTTGGTTGGTTTCGCGGTCATTTTAGATAAATATCAAAACTCTTTGGAAGACTTTTATCAAAGAAAAATAACTCAGGTAATAAAAAATTAAAATAAAATTGATCTAAATGTAATCATTTTCAAAAAGACTGGCATTAGCTTTGCAAGAGCTTCAGCTTTATGTATTGAACTAAATTCTGCAGCCATTTTACTATTAGTTTGCAGAAATTTGATTTCTTTTCTCAGAAATCTTTTGGTAATAAATATTTTAAAGCTTTATTAAAATTTTAAATTTTCAATTTAAGTGCTGTAAGCCCAAAGTAGTCAGAATCTTTGACAAACATGTAACATTCCATAGATACTTAGGATATTTGATCATATTTTTTTCAAGTAATTATTAACTTTAATTTAAATTTAAAATATTAAATTTTATTAATTTAAGTTATCCATACAGTTGCACATGTGCACAATCTTGAAAGTTTTGTTCTGGCTCTCAATGCTGAATATGTTCCATCTTCTTCAGCCACCAAAGAAGAAGAGCTTTTGTCAGGACTATTTTCAACTTTATCTTCATTAAACAACCACCCAAATGGTTCATTTATCAATCCTGTTGAGAACGAAAATTCTGTACCTATTTTTGAAGGATTCAAATTACTAGCTGGAATCAGTTGAATAATCATGTGCATTTCTCTCAGCATAATGGCTTCTGCCTCCTCTGAGAATATCAGAAAGCCATTCTACAATCTATTCTGGTATTCGCATCAAATTTTTGCGGCAGTTTATTTTTTATTTCTATTAATTCACGGCGCACAGCAAGTAGTGAAATATCAGACAAATTTAGAAGATCATAATCCTCAACAGTGTTACTTAATTTACTCTGAATGGCCTATAAAAACCAAATCCAAACAATGTGACATACCAAAATTTGAAGGCCACTTTCCTGACAGTTGGAATATTTTATTAAAAAATTTAAATTAAATTGTTGACGTGAGCTAGAGTACCAATCTTTGTAACTTTTTGTTTCTTTTGCTTAAACTCATCCCTGATAAAATGCGATTTTTTTCATCATCTTACTATAAAATGTAAATTTTTTTCTGAATAAAATTAATAATAAATTTTTTCTTTTGAAACACTCATCTGATTCCAATGATTCTCTTTAGGAGAATATAAGACGCAAGCAATTTAAAAATAGCAAATGGACTAAAATAATAGTATGCTCCCATTTATAAGTTTAAGCAAAAGTATCACACGGTCAAAAAAGTTATCAACTTATTCTTTTTTTCAATAATCAAAAAGAAAATAATCAATTTTTTTTTATATTCTTTTAAGCTTAATGTCAATCCATGTGAAAAAGAAGTGACAAAAATAACATAATAGCTGAAAAGTTGTATGCAACATGAATTATTAAATGATAAAATTTTAAAATCAAAAATTTTATTTTTTTACTAAAATTATTATTATTATTTATTCATAAAATTACGCCAGACTAGGCGATGTTAAAAATAAAATAAAATTTAATACAAAGGAAACAAGTTTTGTACTGTTTATTTTCCTTTTTTTAATTTACAATTGTGTTAAAGAAATTAAAATATGCAAATAATTTTTTTTTATACATAAATACCACAAAAGTTTTAATTTAAGTTAAATAATAAAATATTGAGATTAACAAAAAAAATAAAACCTTTTTTAAAAGTCGTAGGTAAGTATTTTTTTTAAGTTTTGTTCATCCTTTTGAGTTAAGGTTGAACAATCATATCCAAATAAAGTAAACCACTAAATAACAACTGATTTAATAAATTTAAATTTTTTTAATTCTTTTTTCTAATATAAATGATGTGTGTGACAATTACAAGTCAAATAAATAAAAAAAAAATTTTTTTTCAAATATATTCTTTTATTTATTTTAAAAAATAGTACCGGAATCAAAAATTATATTTATACTACAAAATAAACACAAACAATAAAAAAATCGAACAAACAAAAAAAAACACGCATCAAAAATTCTACTAAAACAAAAAATCATCTGAATTAAGCTCTAAATTTTGAATACTAATCAAATCAGCATAGTCATTCTCATTTAAATTTTTAACTAAATCATCCGCATTAGACTGAATCTCGAGACCATAGACCAAATCTTCATAGTCCTGCTCGCTGTCATCGTCCGAGTCCTCTTCATCACTGCTCTCTTCATTAGACTCTGCTCGTTGACGATAAGCGGGAAACAAATTTTTACAACAAGAGCTATTCTTGACCTCACAACTCTCGTATACATTAATCAGCGACTCTTTTTTAAAATTGGTCTCATCGAGCAAAAACTTTACAATGTCAGTGTAACCATAGTAACTGGCCAAGTGAATTGGATACCATCCGATTGAGTTGCGAATGCCTTGACTCGCGCCATACTCCACTAAAATTTTGCATATTTGCAGATTGCCGCGGGAGCACGAGCGGTGCAGTGGCGTTTGTCCTTCTTTGTCCACAAAGTTCAAGTTCACATAGGCACTGGTCAAAATGTGGCGCAATTGCTTCGCATTGCTGGTCTCCACAGCCGTGTTTAAGTCATCTCTTAGCTTGGCCACTCTTGTGAAATCAATCATGTTAAAATGTGAATGCTAAAAAAGCTAAATAAATTAGTTTATATTTATTTGTGTCAAGTCCCGCCCAGCAAATGTGTTATTAGAGAAAAATATAGAGCTAATTTTCTCGTGGTGTTAATCTTCAGTTGTTTGTATAAGAAATTTTAACAGTGCTGATTCTCGCTACGTCACTTAAAGAGAGAGAGAAATGGGAAATGATTTTCTACCTTCCTGTTTAAATACAATGACAATTTTTGTTTTGTAATAAATAAGTGTTAATGTTTTTTGAATAGAAGCCGATTTGGGAAAAGAAAATTATCTTATCTAAGCAAGAGCGGTGCTTGTGAAAATCCGACAAATGTTCAATCAATTAAAAATTATGCTTTCACAAAGATAAGTGGGGGGAGGCGGCAAAAATTGATACCTTATCGGAGATTAAATTTCTAAAAGCTTTTTTTTTTTTAGATAAATAAAATAAAATTTTTTTTTCTATTTTTATTTATTTTTTTTGCCAAATCTATCTAATCTCGAAAGAGTTAATTAAACCGTGTTTTTATAATCGTTGCAGTTTGAACAAACAAACTCGATCTGTTTCACATGGAGTAGTTTTTGTTGATAACCAAGGTTAATTAGCTAGGTTTTATACGGCCAATAAATGCTAAGCAAATAGTGATTTTTAATTGATCGATTTATTTTTAATCGTTACGATATTTTTATAGTGATTTCAGAGTCGTGAGAATATTTTAGAAGGGATTTGAAAATTAAAGAATTCCAGCTCTTTTTTATTATTCTGTTCAAATAGCTGGTAGTCAAATTCTGTAATTATTCTGAGATTAGCAAATAAGAGCTCTAAATTCCTTCGTTTTTTCTTGCTCCATCAACTCGTATCTATTCAAGTCAAATATTTGGGCCTTGGAGATTAGAGAACATTTTTTTAAATTATTATCCACTTCAGTTAACTTTCTTTGATGCATTGAAATGTCAATTATAAATTAAAATATGCATAGAAAATCTAGGAAATGATGTATGTTTTTATTCTATTAAAATGATAGTAAGGGGAGGACCACGGGCAGTTTGGAATGGTAATTAACCTCTCTTTCAGCCCCGTGTTAAGTAGTTTTGATAATTAAGAAAAAAGCGAACAAAATTTTAGAAAATGATACAAGACAAACAGATGAAAATCTTTTTTTTTGGATCACAAATTTTGAATAGAGCATAATAAATTTTGAATGAAAATTAAAATTAGAATAAGATTTTTTTTAGGAGATGAGTTCGATGTTGTTTTGAGGATCAAGGTTCCAGGTAACATGTCTGAACTTTTCAAAGGGTGTCCAGTATTTGTGTGATGGGCTAGTTGTTTTTTGTGAATCTTTTAGGTCATCGTTAATTTGGGTATGATTTTGACGGTTTGTTACAAATCTTTCGAAAAGAAGATTGGTTCTTACTGAAATCGTTTGGAGGCTTAACTTTTGGTGAATCGTGGAAATTCTGGTTCTTAACGGTATTTTATTGATTTAAATATTTTGTTTTGTATTTTTGAAGATCTTTTAAGACTCTTTGGGTAGACGTGGACAGTGAGATGAACAGGTAATCGAGATAAGGTCTGATAAGAGCCATGAAAACGGTTTTACATGGGTTAATTTTATTTTTTATTTTGAGTATTTTTAGCTTTCTTATGATATTTAATTTAGGCATCAGTCTAGTTGATAGATCGTTAATTTTTATTTTTTTTTCTTCTTTTTTTTTTATTTTCTAAGGTGTATGAGATAAAAATTTTATTTTATATTTCTTTATTGTTTTTTATTTATTTTTTTTGGAACATTTTATAAAAGCTTGGCAAAGAAGCAAAAGCTCGAGCCAATATTTACTTATTTAAATAAAGACGTTTATCATCATCATCATCATTAAAGTGGCTAATTAAAGAAAGGTTCGGATCAAGTTTATGTCCAAGAAAAGTCGGGAAAGGTTCCATTGGTATCTGATTGCTATTTATAAGATGTATATGATTAAATGATGTATATGATGTAAACGTAAATTTCTAAAACACGTAAATTTGTAAAATTACTGAGTGGCAATTAAATTTCTAAAATAAAATTAAAAAAAAACATTGTTTTACTTTTTTACTTTTTTATTTTTGTTTTTTTAATTTGTTTTAGTAATTTTCTAAAATAGTTAGTAAATAATAAATTTTCTTCATTGATTTATTCTTACAAGCACTGTTACCTCCATGACATTTTGAATTGCATAACAATTAAGTCTTTTTCCAACTGCATCTATTCGTTAAACATTGGGTAGTGCAGTTGCATTTGGCCATTCCTTGACCACTACCAATCTGCTTAACGACTTGCCTAACGCTCAAAGATTTATCCAATCTTAATTTTAAATCAATTGAGCAATTCTTGACAAAAACAAAACTATTTATTGCAAACACCTGCCTCACAATCTAACTCAATTGATTTATTTTAGTAAATTACATAAATATAAATAAAGTCTTATAAATTTACTGTTCTATACGTAAATTTAGAAAATTACTAGAAAATAATTTAAAACATAATTTTTGTTTCATTATTTTAGAAAGGACGGTTTGCACGTATTTTCACATCAAGATATTGACTTTATTTACACGTACTATTAAAAAATAGTTCTTGTGTGTTAAAAAAATGATTCTATTTTTTTTCCAAATTGTCTCATTCCAGAGATATACGCACTCAAAGTAGGGATACTTAAAAAATACTTTTTTTTTGAGCAAGAAAATCTCAAGAACTGAACACTCGGCAAAATACATCAAATACAATTATGAAAGAGCATAAATTCTAGTTTATAGTGCATTATCAAAATTTAATAAAATTTTTGTTATGAGTGAGATATTTTAATTCAAAGTTTTTGTTATTTTTTGTACTTCGACGATTTTTTTAAGGGTATCCCCAACCGAATTTCAAAAAACTAAGTTCAAATTCGTATTCAGCATCTAAAAATCTACTTAGATACAAATTTTCATGATGTTATGGCAAAAATTGACTGAAAAAAATTGAATTAAAATATGAAAAACAAAAAAAAAATGCTTTTTTTCATAGAAAATTTTAATTATTTTTTTAATAAACTATACATACATATTCAAAAAAACTAATTAAAATCTTTTTTCAATATTCTAAAATCTTTTTCTTAGAAATCAGTCCTAAGACCACATTCAGCACACTTTTCAATAGTTTTGGGCAGTTTTATTCTTAAATTAATTAAATTAAACTAGGAAAAATACATTTTTGTGTTATACTGAATACGAATTTGAACTTAATTTTTTGAAATTCGGTTGGGGATACCCTTAAAAAAATCGTCGAAGTACAAAAAATAACAAAAACTTTGAATTAAAATATCTCACTCATAACAAAAATTTTATTAAATTTTGATAATGCACTATAAACTAGAATTTATGCTCTTTCATAATTGTATTTGATGTATTTTGCCGAGTGTTCAGTTCTTGAGATTTTCTTGCTCAAAAAAAAAGTATTTTTTAAGTATCCCTACTTTGAGTGCGTATATCTCTGGAATGAGACAATTTGGAAAAAAAATAGAATCATTTTTTTAACACACAAGAACTATTTTTTAATAGTACGTGTAAATAAAGTCAATATCTTGATGTGAAAATACGTGCAAACTGTCCTTTACTGATCAACCAGGAAATTTACAAAATTCCGCGTTTTTCAATTTTACTATTACATATACAGAAAGATGCTGGTAGAGCTAACTAAATCTTTCTAGGAATTGAAGGTGGAAAAAGAAAATACTTTGTGGAAGTCCATCGATGTTGAATCGCATTTTGTGTTATTTAAGATATTAATATTTTATCAATATCAATATCTTAAATAATATAATGTTAATAATAAAAGTGAATCATGTTTAATTAAGTAAATAATAATCAATAATTTAATAAAGCTTATTTATTAACACATTTAAAGCCATATTTCTCACAAATTCAAGACTTACTTTTGCCAGATCTTTAGTATCTACTTACTTTACCACAATCAAATTGGTACCAAAAATACAATGTTCACACTTGATGGAATTTTCGTAGCAAATAATAGAGCAAATATGACAAATACAGTATTTTACGAAAAATTAGGTAAAATACTGTAAATTAACCAAAATTTTCCACATTTTACGTAAATTAACGTAAAATCCGAAATGTGAAAAAGAGATATTTTAAAAATTGAGTAAATTATCAGGAAATTCAAAAAGGTCAAAAATTTTTGAAAAAATGTTTTTTTTCCAAAAATCGAAAATTTGAGAAAGTTTTCTTTCACAACGGTTCTAAAAAAACTATTATTAACCAATCTCTTTTTCACTTTTCGGATTTTACGTTTTTTCGTAAAATGTGGTAAAATTTGGTTAATTTACGGTATTTTAAGTAATTTTTTGTAAGACACTGTTATCAAATCACCACTGTACAATGCTTATTTTTCTCTATTTTAATGATGCAAAAAAGAAAGAAAATTTTTACTTAATATTAACAAATGGTAAAAGTGGACCGATGATTAAGTGAAATAAATAAAGTGAACTTAATTAATATTTTTGATTTAAATAAATTAATTTTAAATAAAAAAAGTTTTACCCAAAAATAAATGTATTCAAGAAAATTTACTGAATTTTTAAAAAAAAAATTTAAAATTTGTGTTAATTAAAGATTATTAAGATTAATAAAAAACTTGGTTAAATATCATTAACAGCTTATGAACTGACTCGAATGTGACAAGTTATGTACAATAAGATATAATGTTTGAAAAAATGAATAAACTGACATTTTAAAAGAAAAAAAAATTCAAAATAAATAATGTTTATTAAATTTTATTAAATTTTTACAGCAACTCTAAGCTTTGCCGATCTTGATCTTTGATTATTTAATATCTCTTCGTTTGTTGGTACAATAACTTTTTTATTAATTGGTTGCCAATCTTTGGTCCAACAGGACTGATAAGAGTCAAAATTTAAGGAATTCATTTTAAATTTTTCCGCTTTTTTCTTATTTTTATCATCTTCTTGGTTTGTATTTACGTCATTAAAATGACTTTTTACAATTTTATCTTCTAGTGAATGAAACGATATAACTGCCAATCGTCCCCCAGGTCTTAGAAACCTTGAATAAATAAGTTAAGAAAAATATTTAAATTTTAAAAGTTTTTCCTCCAAGTCAAAATTTAGTTTTCTCATTTAGCTTCAATTAAATCTTTTATACGGTATAATGAGATCATTGGAATCAATCATTTGCTACGTTTATTTCCGATATTTTACGCAAATTTTAGTAAAAATGGTAATATGCTCAAAAACCTAAAAAATTTTTTTTAGCTATTTAAAACAAAAAATTTTGCTTTTACCCCTTAATGATTTTTATATTTTTAAGTGAATTTTAGACAAATTTTTAATTTTTAATTTTCAAATTTTCATCAAAAAATGAAAAAAAATGAAGTTTATCAATCTTATGAAAATTATTGACGAACTAAAGACCTGACTCAAGATAGAACTTAAGATAATAAATGTGAATAAGAAGAAAAAAAGTCTGTATAAGAATTTCTTTATTTTTTGACTTCAAAAAAATGTCAAAATAATATCATTCATCTGAAATTAGAAAAATCACTTAAAAAATTCAGGGGAAACTAAAAATTTTCTTTAAATGATGGGTCAAATCACTTATTTATTGATATTTTTTTTTCAAAATCTTGTAATTTTTTTGGCCTATATTTTTTTCAGTATAAGATGCACTTTTATTGAAAAACGAGACGATTGTACAATTATTTCCTTACTTGGCAAATGGAATTCCTTATAAAGATCTAAATGAAAGACTAGAAATATTTTTTGTTTCTAAAATTACACTTTTTACCACTAAAATCAAATTAAGCATCAAGCATTTTAGAGAACTAAATTATAAACCCTTATTGTAAAAAAGCCATTCAAATTTTTCTAAATTGAAAAGATCGAATTGAACTGAACTTAACAACCCCTAGACTCAATCAACTGCTAGATAAAGATAAAGACCAAAAAAAAAAAGTTCTGAGTATTTTGGATTTTATTTATATATTAATTGACTGTGGTGGATACAGAGGGTTTTCTAGAAGTCAAGATGGACCTCTTGACATGCGCATGAGCACTGATAAGTTTGTATTTTTTAATGTTGATTAAGATATTTTATAAAAATAATTTAACTAAAAAAATGAAGTAAGAAAGATTCTATTACTGCTTCTGATGTAATAAACAAACTTGATGAAGAGCAATTGTCAAGAATAATTTATTATTTTTATTTTATAAATTATTTTATTTTTATTTATTTATTTTTTTATTTTATTCTATTTTATTTTATTTTATATTTTATTTTTTTTTTAACTGAAAAAATATGTGTTTTTACTTACATTGATAAAGCTTTTTGTAAATTAAAAAAGTCTTTTTAAATTTAAAAGTATTATTGTCTTAATAAAATATATTTATATCAGAGTTGTTTAAAAATCACAAGTCTCAAGTTCAAGTCCGAACTATTTTTTTATTCAAAAGTCCGAGCAAAGACTTTAATTTTTTTTTAAAAAATCTAAAGTCCGGACTTGGACTTTTTTTTGGGACTTTTGAACAACTCTGATTTATATCAAAATATAATTAAATTAAATTAAAATTATTTTTAAATTATTGCTAAAAAGATTTAAGGCCTAAATACATTTTTTATCTTTTTTTTTACTTGATTTTGACTTGAAATAAAATTTTTGACTTAAATTACTTGTGCACATTGTTTATTCCATTAAAAAGTTCATTAAGCTCGTTATTAACAAAAATTCTCAATGCTTGAAAAGTTTTGGTAGCCACATGACTTGATCTATTCAGAGAGTCAGTTCTGCGTCTTGATAAAAAATACAATTTTAAAAAAATTTAATTTATTTTAAGAAAGAATTTTTCAAATTACTCGCCAGCAATTTTTCCGATTAATTCAGCTAATTGTCTTGTTGTTTTAATTCCACTGTGTACCGAGCGAAAATATACAATACCATGGGCTATTTTTTTGTGTAATTTTTCCTCACCATATTTCCATAGTATTCTTGACAATTGCTCTTCATCAAGTTTGTTTATTACATCAGAAGCAGTAATAGAATCTTTCTCACTTCATTTTTTTAGTTTTATAATTTTTATAAAATATCTAAAAAAATACAAACTTATCAGTGCTCATGCGCATGTCAAGAGGTCCATCTTGACTTATAGAAAACCCTCTGTATCCACTGTCAAATTGTATTGAAGAAACACCACAGTCAATTAAAGCACCATCTATGCTATTTGGTCTGATGTCAAGGGCCTCTAAATTTTCGGTAAGTTGAGAAAATTTTCCTTTTATTGGAATTATCCGGCCACTATTAAAAATTATCAAAAAAATGATGATTTTGATTTAAATAAAAATTACGGATATTTTTGAGAGAGCTCTTGGCAAATTTTGAAAGCGTGTGGATCACGATCTGAAGCATAGACTATAGAATTTGGGTTTGATTCTAGTATAGCTTTAGTATGACCTCCGGCTCCGAATGTCAGGTCCAAATAAGTCTATGAAAATTGTCTATGAACAAATTATATATTTTATAAATAATAAATTACTTTAAAACTTGTCGGCTCATGAACTAAATGCTTTAAGACTTCATTTAGCATTACCGGGATGTGAAGCACTTTATCCTGTGTTCCATAAAAATGGCTCAAAGTTAATTTTTTCCTAAGAGAAAGTCTAATTTTAAAAATTGTTGAATTCATTCGATAATTTAAATTTTTTTCTAAAACTAATAAAAATTTACAATTTTTTTTCGTCAAAATTTAGTTAACTTTTTTGAATTGTTGAATAAAAATGATTGCAACCTTTTTCATTTTTTAAAATACTTTTTCTAAAAAGCAGATAGCCTGTTAAATATTAAACCTAAAATTGGACTGAATTATTAAAAAATTTTGACAAATTTCTTGTTTTATTTTCAAAAGTAATTTATTAACTTGATATTTTAATTTGACTGACTTTTTTGTTGAGTAATGATTTTAAAAAGTGTAAAAATTACCAATCTTGCTTATGATTTAAAAAAAATTCAAAAGTTGATTAAAAAATACTAAAATTTTTTCGCATTTTGTTTCAAAACCATACAGATCAAAAAATTTGTTAAAGGCTATGTAACGATGAATATCTTTATTTTTTTTTCAAACAAGCTGTTAATTGTTTCATCTTGCTAAATCATTTTTGATATTATACAGTAGTGTTTTGACATTTGTGCATTAACGTAAATTAACGTAAATTTACTTAAGGAAAATTTGGTAAAATTACGTAAAAACAAAAAGGTCAAAAAATTTACCAATTTTTCATTATTTTATAAAAAATTTGAAAAATTAAAAAAAATCATTGAATTTCTAATAAAATTAACCAATAAAAAAAAAGTTAAAATTTTTAAGCTTTTTGAAAAAACTTTGGCAGCCGGTATTAGAAATAGATTTTACAGATAAAAAAATAACAAAATTTTTTTTTTTTTCGTTTAAAAAATACTCAAAAAACTTACTGCAGACATACAGATTTGTTTTTCTAGTAAAAAAAATGTAAATTTTCAGAATTACCCCAAAAAAAATTTTGATCCATGTAAATCCAAAATACCCGTAAAAATATTTAAATTAAGAAGTCTTAATGACACGAAAAAAAATGAACCTAGTATTTTTTTTTAAATTTAAATTTTTCATCATGAAAAACCCAAAAATGATTTTTCTTCAATCTTTAAGTCATTTTGACTTACTACGGTTTATCATTGGGGGCACCTTATAAAAAAATTCTAAAATTTTCTTTTCCTAATATGATCATGAATCCAAAATCAAAAAATAAAAATTTTGTCAAATAATTTTCATTTTGTAAAATATGAAGTCATAATTAAATAAAACAAAAAAATAATTTATTATTAGCCGTCAATTTATACAAAATAAAATGATTAAAATAATTTCTAAATTTTAGAAGCTTTCAAATTTTTTGGCTGGCTAAAACTGTTGTTTCTAAAAGTGCTCGCAACACCAGGGCCATTGCTCAAATTAGTTCCTGTGTCCTGGCCACCAAGACTTGTTTTGCTTCTACTCAAAAACTGCAGTCCATACAGCGCTTTTCCAACCTTGTTCGAAAATGGATTATTCGGAGTGGACAAATTGGTGTGCATATTTTGGCACAGCATAATGTTGGCGTCATACTGCTGCTGTTTCATCACATAGTTGTTGTTCTGCTCGGGTTGAAAGTAGGCTGCGTTTTCGCCTCCCTCAGGATGAGGCTTGACATTTTTTTCGCCAAAATATCCTGTATTGGTGCTCAGCGAACTAATCGACCTGTTCAGACCTCTGTTCTGATTTCCTGCCACATTCTCATTGTAGACTTGTGCAAAACGGTATGGACTGTTCTGAGCATATTGGTTAAAATTGGCATAGCCAGACACCAGAGGAATTTGTCCCCCTGTTGCAGCAGCTGCTATTTGATTCTGGGACACAAAATTTGGACTACAATTCATTTGTTGCTGCATGTAGCCTCTGTATGTTTCCATAATTCTTTTTTGCCGTCTTTCATTGCTAGCTGTGTAAACTTTATAAATTTGAGTGAGAATTATCAAAATGTTTTTGGCCATAAAAAATATTAAAAGTGGACTTTGACTCAAAATTGACTCGGATCCAAGCTTGGACCATGCAAAAATTCTGAATGTCAAAAATGAACCATCGTGCAGAAAAAGTCCGGCTAGCAGAACAAAAAACAGAGGATCAGACAAGTGACACAACCACTTTTGCTTGTCTGCACCACGGTCAAAGTTAAATTTTTTTTCCTTTTCAGCTGGATCTCCTTTGAGCTGTTTTTTTAGAAATTCATAATGTTTATGAAGAAATGGAAATTTTTCATTTTTTTCCTGAGCCTTTGAGTCGTTTAGGTTCTCATCCAAGTGGTCATTTGCTTCATCAAGCGAATGATTAAACGTTTCCTCAAGGCTCAAGAAAACAAACTGAAACAAGCTTAGGGTCACAATTAAAAGAACCGAAAATAAGAGATAGTTATTTCGGTAGACAAGCTCCAAGCTAAGGTATCCAAAAAAGTCCAGAGTATCAGCGGCAGTAGCCAGAGAAATAATCAAAATTAGACTTCGCTGGTTTAGGCTTATGTCTGGTCGGGTTATGAGCCAGCGACTGAGAACAAGAACAAACATTAGGATTTGGTAGAACAAGTGTTGAAAGTTGTCTTCCTGAAACCAATAGCTTATCTTCACATCACAGCAGTCGATGTCAGATGGTTTGTTGACCAAAGTGGTTGTGGGTCTTCGTTTCAATGCTGACGCTATTGTTGAATAGTTTTGCACTGATCTGTGTTCTCGGTTAAGCACTTGATTTACCACTGTGGTTTGGAGACTCTTTTTTAAAGAAAATAGGCCGCTTTTTATCGAGGCGTTGGTGAACGGGTCTGATTTCTGTAAGTCAAGATTAAGGACGTAGGTTTTTATGTTGGTCTCTTGATTTTCGGCTAAACTTTGAAATTTTGTCTTTCGATGAGCTTCGTCTATGCACATTATCCATATGCTTGGCAAAACACATGACAAAAATAACAAAACGCTGGGCAGGATTCTAAATTTTTTTTAAATTTATTTAATTTTTTTAAATTGTTCAAAAAAAAAAATTCTTCAATCAAAATAAGTCACAAAATATTGAGCTCTTTTTTAAAAATGTTTTATTTAAATTTAAATTAAAAAAGTTATCTTGCACTAGAAAAATAAATAGTCAAGTTTTCTGTTTGTCAGATCGAAATCTAATTAAATAAAAATTTATCTTTTTATTTTTAATTTGATTACTTTAGTCTAAATTTTTTAGAATTTTGTTGCCATTTTTAATATGATATATTTAATAAAGATTTTTTCTTATAAACATTCATTTATTTTATTCTTCAAATTAATGTCTATTGAGGTGAAATTACTTTTTAATAAATAAATTAAAAAATAATCATGGTAAAGTTAATTATTTTAATATTTATAGCATAAAATAGGGTACCATCGGCAAATAGAAGTTTCAGATCAAATTTTAAGATCAAAACGATCATTTAAAATTTTAAAACTTAATTAATCTAATGATTTTGATAATTTTAAAGAAATAAATACAAAACATTACTGGACATGTTATGTCTATAATGGTTTTTTAGCAAATTTACATCAAAATTATTTATATCCAATTTATTTAACAAAAACAATCAATAATTAAAATAATTCAGGTTAAGTTAATTCACAAATTCAAATTTATAACTTCTATACCCATTCATTCAAATAAAATTAATTTCATTTTTCCTCTTAAATAAATTATAAATTCTAAAACATTATTCTCGATCTCGTTTTTATTGTTTTTTGTTTTTTTCTCCCTTTCTTTTTTGAAGATCTGTTTATTCATTTTCTTTTAATAATTTACAGATTGCACTTATAATGAAGTAGAAAACTATTAATAACTTAGTATATGTAACTAGATTTCAATGCATCTAGCTACCATAGATGTCTTCCTAGTAAGACGTCTCCGCAAGCATGCTTGCCGCAGCTTATTTATTATAATTATTATTAAATTAAATTTTTTTGTCTTTAAAAGAAAGTTTTCATCCAAATCAATTAAAAAATTTAAACCTATTAAAGTTCAATAAAAAAGGACATTTTAAAATTTTAGATATGAATATAAACTTGACATGACATGTCAAGTAATTGCTTTGGAAAAATTTACTTTTTCTCTATTATTAAAAACAATATTACAATTTATATTTTGATCTTTTGATCTTGATCTTAAACTTCAATTTGCCTTACCATCAGAGTTGTTTAAAAGTTGCAAGTCTTAAGTCTTAAGTTGGATCTTTTAAACTATCATGCATGTAAACCTTTCAAGTTTTATAAAAAGAGCAAACATTTTTTTATAATAATAACGGGTATTCAATAAATCTTGACAAAAACTTTGAATTAAAAACTAATGATCAAAATTAGCTTGATACAACAAATTTTTTAAATAGATATATTTATTAGAAAAAAAATTTTGCCTCATAGATGATTAAAAAAATTAATTAATTTTTACAATTATCAAATTTAAATTCTAAAAGTTCACTTGAAATATCAAAAAGTAAAAGAAATTTTTATACCCTCGATATCCTGTCTGTCAGTGGATATATCAACGCCTTTATTGTCAATAGATAAAATTGTTAATTTACATACGGCAGCTTTTTTTTATTCCAAATTTTTTTTGAATTTTTGTCTCATAAAGGCCAACAATTTGAAATTCAAATTAAGATGGATCAAAAGAAGTAAAAAAATTTTGCTCTGAAATTTGTTTTGTCTAAAAACTAATAAGCAATTTTAATTTTGGTATCTGGCAGCTTAAATGTCTTTAAGACATTAAGGCGTTAGAAGTTAATTACATAATGCAGTAATGTAATTCATTTTTTTTTAATTTTTAAGAAGAATGAAAGAAAAAATGTCTCTTAATTTAATAAATAATTTTTTATATAAAAATAATATTATTTTTCGAGCTTTCGTGCAACTAATCTTTGAGAGTAAAAATGACTACTAGGTTTAGACTTCAAAAATGAATCAATCATTTAATTAATTTTATTTTCCTATTTGTTTTTCAAGAATTTTAAGAATTTTAGAGAATTTTATTATGAGGTAAAGACAGTGATAATATTATGAGATTACAATCTTTTCTGTATTTTTTTATACTTTCTGGTATTTTTATTGTTTCTTTTTGTACTTTTAATTTCCTAATCTAAATTTTTTTTAAGTGAAAACAGTCGGTTTTAAACCATTTTAACTAGACTTGAACTCTATCACTAATCTCTGCCCAGGCTCCGTCTTCATTACAATTTTTTCTCTAATTATAAGTAATATATTATAAAAAGGAACACAATTTCAAAAGGAATACGAGTCTAATAATTAATTAAATAAGAAGTACAAAAAGAAACAGGATCAAAGAAAGAAATAAAAAATATCAAAAAACACTCAAGGTGCAAAAGGTACTTAAAGTTTTAAAATTTTATAATATTGTCTTTGTCTATACATGAAGAATATTCAACAAAAAAAATTAATTAAAAATGACACTATTTTGAAAAAGGATAAATGTTAATACAAAAAATGATGTAAAATCAAAAAAAGTTAATTTTTTCAAAAAGCGAAAAGTTCAAAATTTTAAAAACTTTAATCTTTTTTAAATCGAGACCTAATTTTAAATTTTTAGTTAAAAAAATAAATTCATCTTGATGCATATCAGATCAAAGAGGAGACAAACAAATTCTTCAAAAAATAATTATTTAAAGTTTGATTTTTAAATTTTAATTATTTACCATTAGTTATCAAAAGACAAAAAAAAGTAGAAGTTAATTTTAAAAATTTTTAACTTCTAAATACGTGTGTTTTTTTCTTACGTGGTACAATAGTTAAAAAAAAATCTATATTTCAAATGAAAATAAACCGACTGTCTTTATAATTTTTAATTAATTAAATTAATTTAAGTAATCGATGCCTCGACTGTAAACCAGTTCAAGAATAGACTCGATGCATGGAAATATTCCGGTGGACTTGAGGAAATTTAAGGAGGTTATAAAGATCTGTCTATTTTTAAATAGAAAACTATTAATAACTTTGTTTATGTAACTATATTTCAATGCATCTAGCTACCATAGATGTCTTCCTAGTAAGACGTCTCCGCAAGCATGCTTGCCTAAGCTTATTTTTTATTATTATTATTATTATTATTATTATTAATTTAAATTAAAATATTAAGTCCAAAAATTGACAAAATTTAGCCATTCTTCTTTAGTGGTATAAAAATGTAAAAACTTACCCTCTGAATTCTTTGCCAGCTCTCAACCAGAGAAGAATGCCAGTCTCAATGAGAAGGAATCCCACACTCACAATCATCAACCAGTAGTATTTATTGTCCGAAACGAATGTCACTCGCCAAATGCAAAGTAACATGTAGGCAATAAACATCAATCGTATAAACAGTGCCCGAATTACTCTCATAAACGCTCTCATGTTTCTTCCTAAACAATAATAGACATGCCGAGGATTTTGAAAATTTTACCGTGCAGCTAAAATGATAAGTTAAATCTTTACTTAACTATTGGATGTGATTTTGCTAAATAAAGATTGACATTTTTCTATTATTTTTATTTATTATTAGTAATAAGCAATTTATCTTTTAATCTCAATAGAGATTTATATTTTGGCTATTATTTAGAAAAAATAAAGGGTTAGTAAATATGCGGCTAAGGCGTTGCTGATCTACGAAGGCTAACCATCGACTAGACACTTAATGCAAACAAACAAGAATAGCCAATTCTCCCATAAGATAATTGCTCTAATTGCCAAATTACTTGTTTCTACATAATTAAACTTCTCCTCATTCAAAACATTATTTTTCATGTATGGTTCATATTCACCGCAAAAGCTGTTGAATATTGGTCCAGCTTCAATTCCTCGTCTTTAAACAAAAAAATGTCATATTTAGATTAAAGTCTTTCATGTTTATTTAAGGAAGTAACTATGAGTTTATTTTTATTCACAAATATATTTTACCTTTTTACAATGGTTGTAGTGGTTTCACAAATAAGAATAATAATCTTTTAAAGGAACTAAAAATTTTAAATTAACTAGGGTTTCCATATCATTCTAAAGGTCGCCTTAGTAGGGGAAAATTTAATCTTTTTTTCTACTGTATTTGTATTTACAGTGGTGATTTGATAACAGTATTTTACGAACAATTACGTAAAATACCGTAAATTAACCAAATTTTACCACATTTTACGTAATTTTGGTAAAATTTGGTAAAATTCAAAACAGCCAATTCAAAATTT